>JAEIGR010000053.1:600000-1052744 GCA_018904305.1 Scaptomyza montana
CAAGCCGAAAAAAGCAAAGTCTAAAATTGTCGATTTAAAATTTTGTGACAACAACAAGAGAACTGAAGTGCGGCAACAGCCTATTATGCCTTGCGCTTCTTGATAAGAAATAGTGGCTTTTCGCTGTTTCCCCAGTTGTCCGCTTCGTGGTTGCGACTCTGTTAATTAACATAACATTCCAGCTCTTAAGACCCATCTTTATGTTAAATAGTCTTTGTGTAAACCAAGTCGCAACCATTGACCAACTAACAGTAAGACGGCATAACAGAACTGGTAATGTTAACGCGCCCTGGAAATGGACGCAAGATCGAAGCGAACGAAGTAACGAGTAGAAAAGTCGGTTTCCCCTAGCGGCAAACAGCTGCGCTTGCTTTGATTATTGCTTCTTTGTTTACAATACACATGCCGCCATGTTTCATATGCTTTGTTGATGTTTTGCACTGCTGTCTTGTTGGTATTCAATACAAGGCAACTAAGTCAATTCATTTTTGCATATTATATTGCCAAACTGTAACAAGCAATTTATCATTTTGTTCTAATTTCTTCATTTAAATTATTTATATATATTATATTTTAGATAAAATTATAATACATATTACATACAATTATTTTAAAATGTAATTAAATTAAGCAGCTTTAGTTTGTCGCTTCTTGTCAGCCGTAAAATTGGATGCATGTTTCTGAAAATACAAGAAAATCGCACCAATACCAATTCTGAAGAAATCTGAGACTGGCCTATAAAAAAGCAATAATATTAATTATAGTTTTTTATTAATATACTTTTAATTTGCAAACTTACGTGATGAATCACTGCTTCAAAATTTTGAGTTTTTTCGCCATGGGCCCATGATTTTTGGATGTCTTATTAAAATTCTTTTCCTCAATTCCAGGCGGTGGTTGTAGCAGCTGTTTTTTTTTATCGAACCAATTTGGGTGAAGTGTATTGGTTCGACGAAGACATTCTTCAGTTATGGTCTTGCACAGGTTCCTTGAGTGCGGCGACCTTTCGAAAATTTCGGCAAAGGACTCGTAATGCAAGTTGCACACGAGGAAGAATTCATCTGATGGGGTCGTAAGGCACATTTTGTCCATAGCAAAATTCCGTGCCTTTATCAGGTCTTCATAACTCTTACATGCAAATGAGTCCATATGGCTGAGGGCAATACTCTTTCATGTTTTTAGCTCTATGACACTTTCTAACAATTTTGCCATCGCAACTACCATACAGCTATGCAGCGATGCGCACAAATGCCGAAAGTGTATTCGGCTGTTCACTTGTGCAAAGCAATTTGCCGAAAACTCGGAAGGCCCAGCAAGAATGAAACAAACGCACATGCATACACATACTAACACATTTTTACCGTTCTTGCTTTCCGCTGGCCCGCCGCCTCTCCTTTAATGCACAAGCCGCTGAACGCAAAGCAGAACTCAAACAAAGCAAGCAACGCGCTGGCTTGTCGTAGATGACACGCACAAACTGAACAAAGTAAAAATACCCCTTGTCCTAATATTCAGTTATAGTCAATAATAACTCAAATATATTATTTTAATATATTGATAGTTTATTTTCAATATATGAATACCAAATACGTTTACTTTAGTGTTAGTTAATTTATTTATATACAACTTGTTTTATAAGTTGTGAAAACCCAAACTCATTGCCAACATATAAATAAGCATATAAACCAGACAATATATTAAAGTATCTAACGTTTATCTATTCAATTGCACAAAGTTCATATAAAGTCTATACCACCCTTTCTTGTTGAGCAGCAGCAAGCCGAAAAAAGCAAAGTCTAAAATTGTCGATTTAAAATTTTGTGACAACAACAAGAGAAACGAAGTGCGGCAACACTTAATTATGCCTTGCGCTTCGCACACTTTGCAGTCACAACAAAAAGCTAAACAATGATGGCCGACTTCGCACCAGCTGACATTGTAGCGAGTGTAGTAGGTAAACAAATGATAAGAAATAGTGGCTTTTCGCTGTTTCCCCAGTTGTCCGCTTCGTGGTTGCGACTCTGTTAATTAACATAACATTCCAGCTCTTAAGACCCATTGCAAAGACTATTTAACATAAAGATGGGTCTTAAGAGCTGGAATGTTATGTTAATTAACAGAGTCGCAACCACGAAGCGGACAACTGGGGAAACAGCGAAAAGCCACTATTTCTTATCATTTGTTTACCTACTACACTCGCTACAATGTCAGCTGGTGCGAAGTCGGCCATCATTGTTTAGCTTTTTGTTGTGACTGCAAAGTGTGCGAAGCGCAAGGCATAATTAAGTGTTGCCGCACTTCGTTTCTCTTGTTGTTGTCTCAAAATTTTAAATCGACAATTTTAGACTTTGCTTTTTTCGGCTTGCTGCTGCTCAACAAGAAAGGGTGGTATAGACTTTATATGAACTTTGTGCAATTGAATAGATAAACGTTAGATACTTTAATATATTGTCTGGTTTATATGCTTATTTATATGTTGGCAATGAGTTTGGGTTTTCACAACTTATAAAACAAGTTGTATATAAATAAATTAACTAACACTAAAGTAAACGTATTTGGTATTCATATATTGAAAATAAACTATCAATATATTAAAATAATATATTTGAGTTATTATTGACTATAACTGAAAATTACGACAAGGGGTATTTTTACTTTGTTCAGTTTGTGCGTCTCATCTACGACAAGCCAGCGCGTTGATTGCTTTGTTTGAGTTCTGCTTTGCGTTCAGCGGCTTGTGCATTAAAGGAGAGGCGGCGGGCCAGCGGAAAGCAAGAACAGTAAAAATGTGTTAGTATGCGTATGCATGAGCGTTTGCTTCATTCTTGCTGGGCCTTCCGAGTTTTCGGCAAATGCCTTGGACAAGTGAACAGCTGAATACGCTTTCAGCATTTGTGCGCATCGCTGCATAGCTGTATGGTAGTTGCGATGGCAAAATTGTTAGAAAGTGTCATAGAGCTAAAAACATGAAAGAGTATGTATGACCAGCAATGCAAAACTGATATTTGCCTGCCTATTTTACAAGACGCTTGTTTTTTGTGTTGTGCGCCTGATCAGCAAATTATCGACCATCACCAAAAATGCCTTTGAAGTATTGTTTTTCTAAGGTTTTGTAGGCAAAATACAAATATGCACCAAATTTAGTCTAAATATTGGCTGTTTAGCGTTTGCGTAGAGAAAGGTCAATGAATGCCACGGCAAATTCTACGCATACATTTAAATATGCACATGTAGATATACAAGGACGCGCACACACGGGCGCTAGAAAAACAAAATATGAAAAATTATTACAAAGCCCAGGCCCACCAAAACTGCGTGGCTACGACGATCCAGCACGTGTTGTTGTTGCGTTTTGCCTATTCTCGAATGGCACACGCACATGCATACACACAAAATTACACGCAAAGAAGAATTGACTTAGTTGCCTAGGCAACAATCTAGCTAGCACTGCACACCAACAAGACAGCAGTGCAAAACAAAAACAAACGAAAACAAGTGGAAACGTTGCAGTCGGACGCAAACGAATGCGGCATACTCGATACCAGAATTAAAACCGGTAAAAAGAGGCCTTAATGCAAAGGGGTACGGATGCGGCAGGGGTTTACGCTGCCTTAAAGATTCTCCGATGCAGATGGGGATGCCACCGGCTATCTTCATACCAAATTTGGTGACTCTAGCTCAAAATTTGTAAAAGGTGTGGAAAGGGGGGGGGGGGCTGGGGCGGTTTAAGAGGGCGTGGCATCCAAATTTTTGATGCAGATCTTTGTGGAATGTCAATTGTTATCCTCATACCAAATTAGGTGACTCTAGCTCGAAGTTTGTAATAGATGGGGAAAGGGGGGCTGTGGGCGGTATGGGTGGGCGTGGAATCCAAATTTTTGATGTAGATCTTTGTAAAATGTCAATTGTTATCTTCATACCAAATTTGGTGACTCTAGCTCGAAGTATGTAATAGATGGGGAAAGGGGGCTGGGGCCGGTATGGGTGGGCGTGGAATCCAAATTTTTGATGCAGATCTTTGTGGAATGTCAATTGTTATCCTCATACCAAATTAGGTGACTCTAGCTCGAAGTTTGTAATAGATGGGGAAAGGGGGGCTGGGGGCGGTATGGGTGGGCGTGGAATCCAAATTTTTGATGTAGATCTTTGTAAAATGTCAATTGTTATCTTCATACCAAATTTGGTGACTCTAGCTCGAAGTATGTAATAGATGGGGAAAGGGGGGCTGGGGGCGGTATGGGTGGGCGTGGAATCCAAATTTTTGATGCAGATCTTTGTGGAATGTCAATTGTTATCTTCATACAAAATTTGGTGACTCTAGCTCGAAGTTTGTAATCGATGGGGAAGGGAGGGCTGGGGGCAGTATGGGTGGGCGTGGAATCCAAATTTTTGATGCAGATCTTTGTGGAATGTCAAATGTTATCTTCATACCAAATTTGGTGACTCTAGCTCGAAGTTTGTAATAGATGGGGAAAGGGGGGCTGGGGGGCGGTATGGGTGGGCGTGGAATCCAAATTTTTGATGCAGATCTTTGTAAAATGTCAATTGCTATCTTCATACCAAATTTGGTGACTCTAGCTCAAAATTTGTAAAAGGTGTAGAAAGGGGGGCTGGGGGCGGTTTAAGAGGGCGTGGCATCCAAATTTTTTATGCAGATCTTTGTGGAATGTCAATTGTTATCTTCATACCAAATTTGGTGACTCTAGCTCGAAGTTTGTAAAAAATGGGGAAAAGGGGGCTTGGGGCGGTATGGGTGGGAGTGGAATCCAAATTTTTGATGTAGATCTTTGTTAAATGTCAATTGCTATCTTCATACCAAATTTGGTGACTCTAGCTCGAAATTTGTTATAAGTTGGGAAAGGGGGGCTGGGGGCGGTATGGGTGGGCGTGGAATCCAAATTTTTGATGCAGATCTTTCTGAAATGTCAATTGCTATCTTCATAACAAATTTGGTGACTCTAGCTCAAAAATTGTAAAAAGTCTGGAAAGGGGGCAAAATGGAGGACGTGGCTCCAATTTTTGTTTGGGGGTCGTTACCAGCTATCTTCCTACCAAATTTGGTGGTTCTAGCTCCACAACTCTCGAAGATACACGCATTCCCGTTTTTGACGAAGCGTTGGGGTGGATGGGGGCGGCTTGGGCAGTATCGGTGGGCGTGGCATCCAAACTTTTGATGCAGTTTTTGGGGGTTCATCATCACCTATCTTGGCACCAAATTTGGTGGCTATAGCTCAAAAACTGTGGGAGATAAAATCTTTTTTGACTTTATAATGCGGGGGGGCTGGGGGCGGAATGGGTGGGCGTGGCTCCAAAATTGTTGATGCAGTTTTTTGGGGGTCGTTACCAGCTGTCTTCCCACCAAATTTGGAGGCTCTAGCTCCACAACTCTGGAAGATGCACGCATTCCCGTTTTTGACGAAGCGTTGGGGCACATGGGGTAGGCTAGGGCGGTATTGGTGGGCGTGGCATCCAATCTTTTGATGCAGTTTTTGAGGGGTCATCATCACCTATCTTGGCACCAAATTTGGTGGCTATAGCTCAAAAACTGAGGGAGATATAGGCTTTTTTGACTGCAAAATTCGGGGGAGCTGGGGTCGGAATGGGGGGCGTGGCTCCAAAATTGTTGATGCAGTTTTTTGGGGGTTGCTAGTAGCTATCTTCTTACCAAGTTTGGTAATTCTAGCTGTAAGGATGTGCGAAATATGTGGATTTATCGGTTTTGAGTTATCGAATTTATCGATTTGCCAGCCCCCCAGTTATCGTAGAACCCCCATATTGACACTATCCTATAGATAACTATACTATCCTATAGATAAAGAGAATTGGAAAGTTTCAAGTCTCTAGCGTGAAGGGTGTGGAAAAAAGTTGCGTTCATACAGACGGACAGACGGACAGACACCATGACGGACATTGCACAAACTCAATATACACTTTACCTTCGGTATCCAGTATAAAAACAAGTGGAAACGTTGCAGTCGGACGCAACCGACTGCGGCATACTCGATACCAGTATTAAACCGGTAAAAAGAGGCCTGATTGCAGAGGGGTACGGATGCGGCAGGGGTGTACGCTGCCTTAAAGATTTTCCTATGCAGATGGGGATGCCACAAGCTGTCTTCGTTGCAAATTTGGTGACTAGCTCAAAGTTTGTAAAAGGATAGGAAAGGGGGGCTGGGGGCAGTATGGGTGGACGTGGCATCCAAATTTTTGATGCAGATGTTTGTGAAATGTCATATGCTATCTTCATACCAAATTTGTTGACTCTAGCTCAAAGTTTGTAAAAAGTGGGGAAAGGGGGGCTGGGGGTAGTATGGGTGGACGTGGCATCCAAATTTTTGATGCAGATCTTTGTGGAATGTCAATTGCTATCTTCATACCAAATTTGGTGACCCTAGCTCAAAGTTTGTAAAAAGTGGGGAAGGGGAGCTGGGGGCGGTATGGGTGGGCGTGGCATCCAAACTTTTGATGCAGATCTTTGTGGAATGTCAATTGCTATCTTCATACCAAATTTGGTGAGCCTAGCTCAAAGTTTGTAAAATGTGGGGAAAGGGGGGCTGGGGGCGGTATGGGTGGGCGTGGCATCCCAATTTGTGATGCAGATCTTTGTGGAAAGTCTTGGATGCAGATTTTTGGGGGTCGTTGCCAGCTATCTTCTTACCAAATTTGGTGGCTCTAGCTCCACAATTCTGGAAGATACACGCATTCCCGTTTTTGACGAAGCGTGGCATACTCGATACCAGTATTAAACCGGTAAAAAGAGGCCTGATTGCAGAGGGGGTACGGATGCGGCAGGGGTGTACGCTGCCTTAAAGATTTTCCTATGCAGATGGGGATGCCACAAGCTGTCTTCGTTGCAAATTTGGTGACTAGCTCAAAGTTTGTAAAAGGAGGATAGGAAAGGGGGCTGGGGGCAGTATGGGTGGACGTGGCATCCAAATTTTTGATGCAGATGTTTGTGAAATGTCATATGCTATCTTCATACCAAATTTGTTGACTCTAGCTCAAAGTTTGTAAAAAAGTGGGGAAAGGGGGGCTGGGGGTAGTATGGGTGGGCGTGGCATCCAAACTTTTGATGCAGTTTTTGGGGGGTCATCATCACCTATCTTGGCACCAAATTTGGTGGGTCTAGCTCAAAAACTGAGGGAGATATAGGCTTTTTTGACTTTAAAATGCGGGAGGGTTGGGGGCGGAAAGGGGGGCGTGGCTCCAAAATGGTTGAAGCAGTTTTTTGGGGGTTGCTAATAGCTATCTTCTTACCAAATTTAGTAGTTCTAGCTGTAAGGATGTGTGAAATATGTGGATTTATCGGTTTTGAGTTATCGAATTTATCGATTTGCCAGCCCCCCAGTTATCGTAGAACCCCCATCTTGACACTTTAATTTACTATCCCATAGATAAAGAGAATTGGAAAGTTTCAAGTCACTAGCTTGAAGGGTGTGGAAAAAAGTTGCGAACATACAGACGGACAGACGGACGGACACCATGACGGACATTGCATTAACTCAATATACTCTTTACCTTCGGTATCGAGTATAAACAGGGCGGCATGTGAATTGTAAACAAAAAAGCAATAATCAAAACAAGCGCAGCTGGTTGTCGTTAGGGGAAACCGACTCCAAATTTTTATACTCGATACCGAAGGTAAAGAGTATATTGAGTTTGTGCAATGTCCGTCATGGTGTCTGTCCGTCTGTCCGTCTGTATGAACGCAACTTTTTAACCACACCCTTCAACCTAGAGACTTGAAACTTTCCAAATCTCTTTATCTATGGGATAGTAAATTAAAGTGTCGAGATGGGGGTTCTACGATAACTGGGGGGCTGGCAAATCGATAAATTCGACAACTCAAAACCGATAAGTCCACATATTTCACACATCCTTACAGCTAGAACTACCAAATTTGGTAAGAAGATAGCTACTAGCAACCCCCAAAAAACTGCATCAAAAATTTTGGAGCCCGCCCCCTTTCCGACCCCAGCCCCCCCAAATTTTAAAGTCAAAAAAGCCTATATCTCCCACAGTTTTTGAGCTATAGCCACCAAATTTGGTGCCAAGATAGGTGATGATGACCCCTCAAAAACTGCATCAAAAGATTGGATGCCACGCCCACCAATACCGCCCTAGCCACCCCCATGTGCCCCAACGTTTCGTCAAAAACGGTAATGCGTGTATCTTCCAGAGTTGTGGAGCTAGAGCCTCCAAATTTGGTGGGAAGATAGCTAGTAACGACCCCCAAAAAGTTTTGGAGCCACGCCTACGCATTCCGCCCCCAGCCCCCCCCGCAATTTGAAATCAGAAATGGCTATATCTCCCACAGTTTTTGAGCTAGAGCCACCAAATTTGGTGCCAAGATAGGTGATGATGACTACCTGAAAACTGCATCAAAAGTTTGGATGCCACGCCCACCAATACTGCCCTAGCCGCCCCCATCCACCCCAACGCTTCGTCAAAAACGGGAATGCGTGTAGCTTCCAGAGTTGTGGAGCTGGCAACGACCCCCAAAAATCTGCATCAAAGTTTTGGAGCCACGCCCTCCATTTCGCCCCCCTTTCCCCACTTTTTACAATTTTCGAGCTAGAGTCACCAAAGTTGGTATGAAGATAGCAATTGACATTTCAGAAAGATACCGCCCCCAGCCCCCCTTTCCCCACTTATTACAAATTTCGAGCTAGAGTCACCAAATTTGGTATAAAGATAGCAATTGACATTTTACAAAGATCTGCATCAAAAATTTGGTTTCCACGCCCACCCATACCGCCCCCAGCCCCCTTTCCCCATCTTTTACAAACTTCGAGCTAGAGTCACCAAATTTGGTATGAAGATAACAATTGACATTCCACAAAGATCTGCAGCAAAAATTTGGATGCCACGCCCACCCAAACCGCCCCCAGCCCCCCTTTCCCCTTCTATTACAAATTTTGAGCTAGAGTCACCAAATTTTGTATGAAGATAGCAACTGACATTTCAGAAAGATCTGCAACAAAAATTTTGATGCCACAACTACCCATACCGCCCCAGCCCCCCCCCTTTCCACACCTTTTAAAAACTTTGAGCTAGAGTCACCAAATTTGGTATGAAGATAGCCGGTGGCATCACCATCTGCATCGGAGAATCTTTAAGGCAGCGTAAACCTCTGCCGCATCCGTACCCGTTTGCATTCAGGCCTCTTTTTACCGGTTTTAATTCTGGTATCGAGTATGCCGCAGTCGGTTGCGTCCGACTGCAAAGTTTCCACTTGTTGATGCAGATCTTTGTGAAATGTCAATTGCTGTCTTCATTCCAAATTTGGTGTTTCAAGCTCAAAGTTTGTAAAAGGTGTCGAAAGGGGGCTGGGGGCGGTATGGTTGGGCGTGGCATTCATATTTTTGATGCAGATTTTTGTGAAATGTCAATTGCTATCTTCATACCAAATTTGGTGACTCTAGCTCGTAAACTGTGAAATATGGGGAAAGGGGGGCGAAATGGAGGACGTGGCTCCAATTTTTGTTTGGGGGTCGTTGCCAGCTATCTTCCTACCAAATTTGGTTGCTCTAGCTCCACAACTCTGGAAGATACACGCATTCCCGTTTTTGATGAAGCGTTGGGGTGGATGGGGGCGGCTATGGCAGTATCTGTGGGCGTGGCATCCAAACTTTTGATGCAGTGTTTGAGGGGTCATCATCACCTATCTTGGCACCAAGCTTGGTGGCTATAGCTCAAAAACTGTAGGAGATATAGGCTTTTTTGACTTTAAAATGCGGGGGAGCTGGGGCGGAATGGGTGGGCTTGGCTACAAAATTTTTGATCAGTTTTTTGGGGGTTGCTAGTAGCTATCTTCTTACCAAATTTGGTAGTTCTAGCTGTAAGGATGTGCGAAATATGTGGATTTATCGGTTTTGAGTTATCGAGTTTATCGATTTGCCAGCCCCCCAAATATCGTAGAGCCCCCAACTTGACACTTTAATTTACTTACCCATAGATAAAGAGAATTGGAAAGTTTCAAGTCTCTAGCTTGAAGGGTGTGGAAAAAACTTGCAACCATACGGACGGACAGACGGACGGACACCATGACGGACATTGCACAAAACCAATATGCTCTTTACCTTCGGTATCGAGTATAAAAAAAACTAAAAAGACAACGATATCTATTCAAGAAAGAATTAATCTTTTCTTTACATAAAGTCAGTTATATTGGTTTGTTTTAAGGTTTTTTTAAGTCTGCAACAACAATTAACGCTTTCATTGGCAGTAGATTTAGAGACAACTAGAAAGGCCTCAATATCATCGTATTCGCTGAAATCTGCAGACTCATCATCACTATTGACTTCATCGTTTATTTAACATTATTCGGGACATATTTTTACTAATATGGAAACACTGCCAAAATCCGTGGACTCGTATGAAATTTCACACTGAATAAGCCAAAAACAAGTGGAAACGTTGCAGTCGGACGCAACCGACTGCGGTACACTCGATACCAGTATTAAACCTGTAAAAAAAAGGCCTGATTGCACAGGGTACGGATGCGGCAGGGGTGTACGCTGCCTTAAAGATTCTCCTATGCAGCTGGGGATGCCATAAGCTGTCTTCGTTGCATATTTGGTGACTCTAGCTCAAAGTTTGTAAAATGTGGGGAAAGAGGGGCTGGGGGCGGTATTGGTGGGCGTGGCATCAAAATTTTTGATGCAATCTTTGTGGAATGTCAATTGTTATCTTCATACCAAATTTGGTGACTCTAGCTCGAAGTTTGTAATAGATGGGGAAAGGGGGCTGTGGGCGGTATGGGTGGGCGTGGAATCCAAATTTTTGATGCAGATCTTTGTGGAATGTCAATTGCTATCTTCATACCAAATTTGGTGACTCTTGCTCGAAATTTGTAATAAGTGTGGAAAGGGGGGCTGAGGAGGAGGGCAAGGAGGATAACCTTCCATCCAACGAATGGCGTCTGGGTCGCGTCCGGGAAACTCATGCGGGGATGACCGGGTCCGAGTAGTCGATGTACTCACAACCCGAGGGATTATAAAAAGGCCAGTGGCCAAGCTTATCCTCCTTCCAATCCATCCCGAACCCAAACCTCCAATGTCGTGACTAACTATTTATTTCAATAAGAGTTTGTTGTCTAATTCCTGTTTTGTTTATATTTTCTCAGACAACATTCGAAGAGCCATGGCACCCACATCCAGGACGCAAAAACAGGCTCGTCGCCCACGCGGTGTCGCGTCTTTCCGCTGCCGAGTCTGCCGGGGTGTCCATGCCCTTAAGAAGTGCCAGCGCTTTATGCACCTAGACGCTGAGAAGCGTCTGCGGGCAGTTCTTATCAACAAGTACTGCCCCAACTGCCTGGCGCATTAGCACTCTGGGCGAACGTGTTGCAGTGGAGCGAGGTGCCGCGTCTGCGATGGTGAGCACCACATTTTGCTCCACCTCAATGAGGATGACTCTCCGGCCTCCCCACAAAGTGCTCGACCAAGGAGCCGGTCTCAGGACTCACCGCGTCACACGAGGAGACGCTCTCCGGTCCGGTCACTGATAAAATATTTATTGGAGTTAAAGCCCAACAGTATATTGAAAACAAGTGGAAACGTTGCAGTCGGACGCAACCGACTGCGGCATACTCGATACCAGAATTAAAACCGGTAAAAAGAGGCCTGAATGCAAAGGGGTACGGATGCGAAGGGCTTACGCTGCCTTAAAGATTCTCCGATGCAGATGGGGATGCCACCGGCTATCTTCATACCAAAATTGGTGACTCTAGCTCAAAATTTGTAAAAGGTGGGGAAAGGGGGGCTGGGGGCGGTATGTGTGGGCGTGGCATCCAAATTTTTGATGCAAATCTTTGTGGAATGTCAATTGCTATCTTCATACCAAATTTGGTGACTCTAGCTCGAAATTTGTAATAAGTGGGGAAAGGGGGCTGGGGGCGGTATGGGTGGGCGTGGCATCCAAATTTTTGATGCAAATCTTTGTGGAATGTCAATTGCTATCTATATACCAAATTTGGTGACTCTAGCTCGAAGTTTGTAAAAGATGGGGAAAGGGGGGCTGGGGGTGGTAAGGGTGGGCGTGGCATCCAAATTTGTGATGCAGATCTTTGTGGAATGTCAATTGTTATCTTCATATCAAATTTGGTGACTCTAGCTCGAAAATTGAAAAAAAAGGGGGAAAGGGGGGCGAAATGGAGGACGTGGCTCCAAAACTTTGATGCAGTTTTTTGGGGGTCGTTACCAGCTATCTTCCCACCAAATTTGGAGGCTCTAGCTCCACAACTCTGGAAGATACACGCATTCCCGTTTTTGACGAAGCGTTGGGGTGGATGGGGGCGGCTAGGGCAGTATTGGTGGGCGTGGCATCCAAACTTTTGATGCAGTTTTTAGGGGGTCATCATCACCTATCTTGGCACCAAATTTGGTGGCTCTAGCTCAAAAACTGTGGGAGATATAGCCATTTCTGATTTCAAAATGCAGGGGGGCTGGGGGCGGAATGGGTGGGCGTGGCTCCAAAACTTTGATGCAGTTTTTTGGGGGTCGTTACCAGCTATCTTCCCACCAAATTTGGAGGCTCTAGCTCCACAACTCTGGAAGATACACGCATTCCCGTTTTTGACGAAGCGTTGGGGCACATGGGGGTGGCTAGGGCGGTATTGGTGGGCGTGGCATCCAATCTTTTGATGCAGTTTTTGAGGGGTCATCATCACCTATCTTGGCACCAAATTTGGTGGCTATAGCTCAAAAACTGTGGGAGATATTGGCTTTTTGACTTTAAAATTCGGGGGGGCTGTGGGCGGAATGGGGGGGCGTGGCTCCAAAATTTTTGATGCAGTTTTTTGGGGGTTGCTAGTAGCTATCTTCTTACTAAATTTGGTACTTCTAGCTGTAAGGATGTGCGAAATATGTGGATCTATCGGTTTTGAGTTATCGAATTTATCGATTTGCCAGCCCCCCAGTTATCGTAGAACACCCATCTTGACACTTTAATTTACTATCCCATAGATAAAGAGATTTGGAAAGTTTCAAGTCTCTAGCTTGAAGGGTGTGGAAAAAAGTTGCGTTCATACAGACGGACAGACGGACAGACGGACAGACGGACAGACGGACAGACGGACAGACGGACAGACACCATGACGGACATTGCACAAACTCAATATACTCTTTACCTTCGGTATCGAGTATAAAAACAAGTGCGTAGATATTTCCACAATTTTAAAAGTTAAGGAAACAGTCCGGAGCTTTTACACCGAGCTCGTTCTGCAAATCTTGCAGCGCTTTGACTTTGGTCGAGAGGATATTAAGTCACTGATAATGATCACACCGGCTAATGTTATTTCGAACGAAGGGTCAGACATTATGCCTCTGCTTAAAAATTTTGATTATTTGTGTGACTCTGATCAGGACGCAATTATTACTCAGTGGACCTTGCTAAAATTAACTGCCAATAAAATTAAAAAGAAGAGGATATATCCGTATTTTGGGAAGAGGTTGCTAAACATAAAAACGGTCTTAATGATGCAGTATTTAAAGACTTGGTTGGCTTTATAAGAAACATATTGTCCCTGCCACACAGCTCTGCTACTGCAGAGCGTAAATTTTTTTATACTCGATACCGAAGGTAAAGAGCATATTGGTTTTGTGCAATGTCCGTCATGGTGTCCGTCCGTCTGTCCGTCCGTATGGTTGCAAGTTTTTTCCACACCCTTCAAGCTAGAGACTTGAAACTTTCCAATTCTCTTTATCTATGGGTAAGTAAATTAAAGTGTCAAGTTGGGGGCTCTACGATATTTGGGGGGCTGGCAAATCGATAAATTCGATAACTCAAAACCGATAAATCCACATATTTCGCACATCCTTACAGCTAGAACTACCAAATTTGGTAAGAAGATAGCAATTAGCAACCCCAAAAAACCTGCATCAAAAAATTTTGGAGCCACGCCCCCATTCCGCCCCAATCCCCCCGCATTTTAAAGTCAAAAACGCCTATATCTCCCACAGTTTTTGAGCTATAGCCACCAAGCTTGGTGCCAAGATAGGTGATGATGACCCCCTAAAAACTGCATCAAAAGTTTGGATGCCACGCCTACTGATACTGCCCTAGCCACCCCCATCCACCCCAACGCTTCGTCAAAAACGGGAATGCGTGCATCTTCCAGAGTTGTGGAGCTAGAGCCTCCAAATTTGGTAGGAAGATAGCTGGCAACGACCCCCAAAAATCTGCATCAAAATTTTGGAGCTACGCCCACCCATTCCGCCCCCAGCCCCCACGCATTTTGAAATCAGAAATGGCTATATCTCCCACAGTTTTTGAGCTATAGCCACCAAGCTTCTTGCCAAGATAGGTGATGATGACCCCCTAAACACTGCATCAAAAGTTTGGATGCCACGCCTACCGATACTGCCCTAACCGCCCCCATCCACCCCAACGCTTCGTCAAAAATGGGAATGCGTGCATCTTCCAGAGTTGTGGAGCTAGAGCCTCCCAATTTGGTAGGAAGATAGCTGGCAACGACCCCCAAAAATCTGCATCAAAGTTTTGGAGCCACGCCCACCCATTTGGCCCCCTTTCCCCACCTTATACAAACTTTTAGCTAGAGTCACCAAATTTGGTATGAAGATAGCAATTGACATTTTACAAAGATCTGCATAAAAAGTTTGGATGCCACGCAACTTTTTACAAACTTTGAGCTAGGGTCACCAAATTAGGCATGTAGAAAGTAATTGACATCCCACATAGATCTTTACCAAAAATTTGAATGCCACGCCCACCCATACCACCCCCAGCCCCCCTTCCCCACTTTTTACAAACATTGAGCTAGGGTCACCAAATTTGGTATGATGATAGTAATTGAACTTCCACAAAGATCTGCATCAAAAATTTGGATGCCACGCCCACTTATACCACCCCAAGCCACCCCCCACCCTATCCACACATTTTACAAAATTTGAGCTAGGGTCACCAAATTTGGTATGAAGATAGCAATTGACATTCCACAAAGATCTGCATCAAAAATTTGGTTGCCACGCTCACCCATACCGCCCCCAGCCCCCCTCTCCACACCTTTTACAAACTTTGAGCTAGAATTACCAAATTTGGTATGAAGAAAACTGTTGAGCTAATGAGCTTTTTCAATAGCTATCGAAATTTCGAAATGTCACCAAACAAATTATAAATGCTGCGAGATTTGCATTACTGAGTTTCATATGTATATTTTAATTTGCCTTCGTGCCCGAACTTAAAATTATTAACAATTGTTTAAAGTTGTGTATTGCAACTAACCCCGATTTGGGCTGTGCAATAATTGGTGATTTTTTCGTTTGTCGCGAAACAGACAAACGACCGAAGTTGAGCTACCGACGAATTTGATAGAACTGAACTGGCTGCAGAACTGCAGCAGCGGCTTGCACTCAGCTGAAGGCCAAGGGCAAACAATAGACAATGTAATAAACGAAATATAAGAGCTTATGCAAAACAATAGTTGGACTTTACGTTAAGTTGCTCTTATGCTGCGCAGAGCATGATAGGTTTAAGCGATTAGAGATAAGAGTGTTATGGTTCTGTTGATGCTGGTTTTGGTTTAGTTGACTGCGTAACCAAACATTCTCCCCCCGTTGGAAGACATGGGCTTTCAACAACATCCTCTTTCGGAAGCGCACATAATTTGCGCACAGCTCTCTTGATGATTCCTGTTGACGTCTTAAGAACAGCTACTCGAGAAACGCCGTCAGCGCCAGCAACAAGCTCAACCACACGAGCTAGTGGCCATTTAAGAGGTGGCAAGTTTTCATCCTTTACAAGGACGACATCATTAATGAGAACGCCCGGCTGGGACGTTCTCCATTTGGATCGCTGCTGAAGAAGCGTTAAATACTCCTCACGCCAACGTCTCCAGAAAATTTGCTGATAATATGTTATACGCTGCCAGCGATCTAGGCGGCTAACGTTCAGAGCGGTGACGTCAGGCTCAGGATATAAAGCGAGTGGTGCAGTGCCAAGGAAGTGCGCAGGAGTTAGCACATCCAGATCTGCAGGGTGCTCTGAAAGTGGAAAAAGAGGTCGAGAATTTATTATTGCGCCAATGTGGCAGACGAGTGTACGCAGATCATCCAGGGGCAACAGAGAGGGCCCGACCGATCGATAAAAATGGTATTTGGCTGTCTTAACCGCGGCCTCCCAAAGTCCACCGAAGTGTGGGGATCGAGGTGGAATGAATTCCCATTCGATGTCATCAGCGACACAAAACTCTCGGACAGAGTCTATGTGCTTCTCGCTGAGGAAGAGTCGCTTGAGCTCAGCTAAGTCGTTTTTGGCTCCCACGAAATTAGTGGCGTTGTCCGACCATATGCGAGCAGGTTTGCATCTGGTGAGCATGAACCGCTTAAGCGCATTGAGAAAGGCTGCTGTCGACAAGTCAGGAACCAGTTCGAGATGCACTGCCTTCGTTGCGAAGCAAATGAAGACTGAGATGTAGCATTTTACTGGTCCCTTGTTCCGAGTCTCGCTCTTGTAGTAAAATGGTCCACAATAGTCCACTCCAGTCACAGCGAAAAGATGCGAGCCACTTACACGATCCCGGGGAAGATCCGCCATGATTGTCTCAGCCAGGACGGGTTTAGCTCGAAAACACATGACGCATTTGCTTGTTACGCTGGAGACAGCCTTACGGCCACCAATAGGCCAATAGCGGAGCCGTATGTGAGCGAGCAGTGAACGAGGTCCAGCATGCAGCTGACGCCTATGAAAATGCATAATGATAGCGCGGGTGACAGGATGACGACTCGGAAGAATAATGGGATGCTGAGCATCGAAATCCAGACTCGAATGCTTTAGACGGCCACCAACCCGAAGGAGTCCAAACTCATCGAGGAATGGGTTAAGCGAGGCAATAGAGCTGGATGATTTGATCGCCCGTCCGCCTTAAAGAGCTCTATAATCATCACTCAGATCCGCCATCTGGATGCTCCGCAATAGTAAGTGGGTGCCTTTATGTATCCACTCTACTGTGAGGCTGGGATGTCTGATGCGATTTCGAAATTTGTAAATATATCCGAAAACACGACGCAGGCTTTGAAACGAATTTAAAAACTTGCATCCTATGCTGACATCAGAGCATCTAGAGACGCCAACTAGCGCCTTTTGTCGCAGCTCAGGAAGCGTCTGGGTGGGTAGACATGTTGTAGGCCATTCGCAATCTCCTTTGGTTAAAAAATCGGGACCATTCGACCATAACGATGACCTTATAAGTTCGCTTGGAAGTGCCCCTCTAGAAAGAATGTCTGCCGGATTGCATGCCGTCGGTACGTAGCGCCATTCCATTCCTGCTGTTAGCTGTTGGATTAACGATATTCTATTAGCCGTAAACGTTTGGAATCGAGAAGGCTCATCCTGTATCCAGGATAAGACAACTGCCGAATCTGACCAACAATAATATCTGCAATTAAACAAGTTCATGTGAGATATTTCCAGAATAAGCTGAGAGAGGAGTGCAGCAGCAGGTAACTCCAGCTTTGGTACTGTGAGAGTTCGCAAGGGTGCCACTCGAGACTTAGAGCACAACAAATGAACTATGCGCTTTCCTTCGTTTATCGAAACGACGTAAATGCATCCACCGTACGCTTCAATGCTAGCATCGCTGAAACCATGCACTTCTATGACGCCCTTTGGAACGACGACCAGTCGAGGGAGTTTAATTTGGTCTGTATTACAAATGTCCGCACACAAACTAATCCAAGAACAGTGCAATGCAGCAGGAAGACTTTCATCCCAATCCAAATGCTCTCTCCAAAGGTGCTGCAAAAAGATCTTGGCCTTGGCTACCACGGGTCCGATAAGTCCAAGCGGGTCATAGAAACGAGCAATGGTAGACAGCACAGAACGTTTGCTAGGCTTGCCATGCGTTTTCATGGGAGAAAAGTTAAATAGAAAAGTCAGAAGCTGGATCCCATGCAAGTCCGAGAGTCCTCGTGACATCCGTGCCATCATCAAACTTTAGAAAAGTCTCCTTGTCCTCATCGGGAACCTGCTGAAGCACGCGAGGATCATTGGAGCACCACTTCCTAAGCTTGAAATTTCCTTCCCAGAGCAGCCTGACTGTCTGATCCATAAGGTCAACTACTTCCTCGACAGAGTCGCCTCCCGTGATGAGATCATCTACATAAAAATCGCTCAAGACCACTTTGGATCCAGCAGGAAACGATCTTTTTTCGTCAATAGCCAATTGCTGCATGGAACGAACTGCCAGAAAGGAAGCTGGCTTCGTGCCATAGGTGACGGTGTCCAGTTTGAAGACTTGAATTTCCTGATGCGGCGAATCACGCCACAGGATACATTGCAGGTACGAATCGGGTTCAGCCATCCTAACGCACCTATACATTTTGCAAATATCGCCTGTCAGTGCTATTGGGAAAGTCCTAAACTGCAACAGCGTACTGAACAGCTTGCGTTGTATAGTTGGGCCTGCCATGAGGATTTCATTCAGGGAATAACCAGACGAAGACACGGCCGAACCATCAAACACAACTCTGAGCTTAGTTGTGGAGCTATCTTCCTTAAGAACGCAATGATGTGGAAGATAATATTTGCAGTGACTAAGCATTTGCGACTCAACCAAAGACATGTGATTTAAATCCACATACTCCTTGATAAATGCTGCATATTGAGACTTTAGCTCAGGATGACGCTCCAATTTGCGCTCCAGATTGCAGAACCGACGATAAGCTTGCTGATACGAGTCTCCAATTAAATCCACAGCATGCTTGACCGGAAGGCGAACCGAATATTCACCAGTGCCTAAACGAGCAAAAGTTTGTTGAAAATGCGCCTCACAATCAAGTTCCTCCTTGGTAGATCCGTTGACTGCACAAGAACAGGATTCTACCTCCCAAAACCGACGAACGATCTCATCAAGCTTGTGATCAGGGCTGGAGCTTGGCATCGAAACAGAATGAGTCACCATTAATGAGGCAGGGCTTGTCGAAGACGTTCTACCTGTCACTATCCAGCCGAGTTGAGTTTTTTGTAGAATAGGCAAACCAGGAGCGATCTTAATTTGACCAACACACAACAATTCAAAAAATAGGCCTGCTCCAATTAGCAGATCTATTTGTTGCGGCTTAAAGAACTCTGGATCAGCCAAGCGAATATTTGAGGGTATATTCCAGAGGTCAGTACTAATATCGTAGCTCGGCTGATTTCCAGTTATAGACGGAGCTATCAAAACTGAGATGTCAGCAGAGTAATCAGATGCTCGTGATTGAAAGCTTATTTCTGCTGAATAGCCTTCTGAGGCAACACTAGACTCCCCTAATCCAGAAATCAACGTAGGCGACCGATGTTTGCGAAGCTGGAGGTGTTGAGCTAATCGAGACGTAATAATGTGCACCTGCGAACCAGAATCGAGAAGAGCACGGCACGGGACCAAAACACCACTGTGACTCCTAACGTTAACAACAGCAGTTGCCAAGAGCACAATGTCGGGGCTGAGTGATGCTGAAGGTTTTGCAGCAGGCAGATGCGGGGCAGAATTAAATTGAGAACCGTCAATCTGATTCTCAAAGTGCAGAGGCGTGTGATGCTTGGCCTTACAACGGTTGCAGGCAGTTGAGCTGCATTCCTTAAGCCTATGACCCTTGCGCAGGCAATTGATACAAAGGGAAAGCCTTTTTACCTCGCGTAGACGCAGTTGAGGAGACAGATTGCCAAAGCGGGAACAGTTGTATATAACATGGCCAGAGGTCTCACAAAACACACAATCATTTGTGTTGGAGTTAGTAGCGACAAAGGCCTTTCTACTGGTGTTAGAGATTTTGCTACTTTTTCCCACCTTAGAGCTAGGCGTATACGTTGCCATAGCGTGTTCCACATTTTCCAACCTTTGGCATCGTCGATCCAGAAATGCCATGAACTGCTCACAGGTCGGGATAGTATCCATCGGTGCTGTCTCCTCCCAACTGGTCTGCGTTGCCTTATCCACCTTTTGCAGCAAGCTGTGCACAATAATGCAGCCTGCAATCTGTTCCACGCTACCCAGGCTTTGTAGAGCGCGGATGTTGGAATTCACCGTATCCGAAAGGGCTCGAAGTTTTACAGCTGACGACGACTCGATGCAATCCAAACCCAAAATCTCAGTGACATGTGCCTGAAAAATAAGACGCTTATTATTAAACCGCTTTTTAAGGAGCTCTAATGCCACTGCGTAGTTTGCGCTGCTGATTTCCAATGAAGAAACACTATCTAGGGCTGGTCCTTTCAGGCACGATCGCAAATGCTGAAACTTCTCCACATCTGACAGGCCTGAGTCCCCGTCAATGATTGACGAGAACATTGCTATAAAATCAGCAAACTTTGTGTATCCTCCGCTAAACTCTGGAAGCTTGAGTTCAGGCAATCGAATCCGGCTTTGAGACAATGTGTGATTGTCAACAGAAGCATCTTGCCTCATAGTAGAGCACAAAGGTGAAGATAACTTTCGCTTATTTATTTCGCGACGAAAGCTAGCTTCCACTAAGACAACAAGTTCATCAAAAGATTCGCGTAAATCACTCCAGATTTCTTCGTAGTCCAGTTCTTCCAATGCATTATGCATGTTGTCGAATGCCTGCTGAGTATTTTCTAGAGCCTTAAGCCGAACAGCCAACTCTTCTTCACTGAGATGCACAATTTGCTCCGGAGCGACTATTTTGGCCAACCGTTTTACCTGCTCGTTAATAGCTTTGGCTTTGGCTTTATAAAATGCTGCACCAGGCGACGGCACTGCAGCAGTATCTGGCATTTTGAAATATTTGTTTATATGTACACGCACTTGCAAAATATAGTTTGAGAGCCACTGAATGACATACACTTGAGGGATGCAGTTGCTTTGTCTTTATTGTTCAGTAAATGCCAAAACACTATCACTTTATTGCATTCACTTATGCTTCAGTACATTACAGTTTAAAATGCACTGACGATCAAACAACGTAATGTCACTGGCAATGCAGCTGGTAATAATGTACCACCAAACTGCACAAGTCACAATGTCAATTCGAGGGCAAACACTTAAACACAAGCGAATGCAACAGAAACGGCCAACAATAACAATGCAGAAACGGCTGCTGCAACTGTATTAGCGAAAAGCGATAAGAGAATCAATGCGCGGGAGCCAATGCAGGTCAAACACCTGAAGCAAAAGCGAGCGCGAAACGAAGCGAGATCAACGAAAACGATGTAGAAAACGCGGGCGCGCGCTTTTATCACTCTATAAATTAAATAGTTTTAAGTTGTTTAAACAATACAAAGTGATCACGTCGGGGTCACCAAATGTTGAGCTAATGAGCTTTTTCAATAGCTATCGAAATTTCGAAATGTCACTAAACAAATTATAAATGCTGCGAGATTTGCATTACTGAGTTTCATATGTATATTTTAATTTGCCTTCGTGGCCGAACTTAAAATTATTAACAATTGTTTAAAGTTGTGTATTGCAACTAACCCCGATTTGGGCTGTGCAATAATTGGCAATTTTTTCGTTTGTCGCGAAACAGACAAACGACCGAAGTTGAGCTACCGACGAATTTGATAGAACTGAACTGGCTGCAGAACTGCAGCAGCGGCTTGCACTCAGCTGAAGGCCAAGGGCAAACAATAGACAATGTAATAAACGAAATATAAGAGCTTATGCAAAACAATAATTGGACTTTACGTTAAGTTGCTCTTATGCTGCGCAGAGCATGATAGGTTAAAGCGATTAGAGATAAGAGTGTTATGGTTCTGTTGATGCTGGTTTTGGTTTAGTTGACTGCGTAACCAAACAATAACAATTGACATTCCACAAAGATCTGCATCAAAAATTTGGATGCCACGCCCACCCATAACGCCCCCAGCCCCCCTTCCCCACCTTTTACAAACTTTGAGCTAGGGTCACCAAATTTGGTATGAAGATAGCAATTGACATTCCACAAAGATCTGCATCACAAATTTTGAATGCCACGCCCACCCATAACGCCCCCAGCCCCCCTATCCACATTTTTTAAAATTTTCGAGCTAGTCACAAAATTTGGTATGAAGATAGTGTAAGTTCAAGAGCGTTTTCTTGACTGTTGCTATGTTTCTATAAAATGTGTCGGGGGTGTTTATTTCCATACAAAAGTAATTTAGATTTGTTGCTTAAGGTTATATTTGCTGCACCACAAAGTTCACGTGCGATCGACTTCAGGTATAATTTCAACTGGTTCTCATGTTCTTATTCACTCCTCTCAATTGCATTTCATTCACAATAGTTGTGAGAGAGTGAGTAATGTTAACTTAAACTAACAGATTTGGGCGCTTTAACTTTAACAGTGTTTAGCCGCTATATTCAAATACTCATACAAAATGTTAAATTCTAATTATTAGGTTCTGACCCAACATTCCGGCCTCCTTGAAAGTATGTGCTTGACTTTCAAGAAACTGGTATCAATGCGAGTTTGCGTATGGGTCGGCGAATAGCTCCCTTGGAGGTGCGGACTTCGGCTACACGTAAGAGGTTGTCCTTTCCAGGGATGCTATTGATGACGCGACCAAGAAGCCACCGCTGTGGCGGCAAGTTATCTTCGTGCAGGATGACCATGTCACCAACGGATATGTTTGGTGATGTCTTGGTCCAGTTCGTGCGGACTTGAAGCTCATTGGTGTATTCGTGCAACCATCGTCGCCAAATTTGCTGCTTAATAGCGGTTACCCGTTGCCAGCGCTCTAGAGTGTCCAATTTAGCATCCGGTATCGGATTCTCGGGAAGTGCACGGAGTGATTCACCGATTAAAAAGTGACCAGGTGTGAGCGCGGTCAAATCGTTCGGGTCCGAGGAGAGCGGTGACAAGGGTCGAGAGTTTAGTATTGCCTCCACTTCAGCGACAGCAGTGGTAAGCTCTTCGAAGGTGAGCCTGGTGTCTCGAAGTGTGCGGTTGAGCAGTCCCTTGACGCTTTTAACTGCTGCTTCCCATATGCCCCCGAAGTGTGGGGCCCTGGGCGGAATAAAATGAAAGTTAATAAATTCAGAGTTACAAAAGTTGGTGATTGAGTGAACTGTTTCGTTCTTGAAGAGAAACAGCTTCAGCGCCTCAAGCCGGTTGTTTGCCCCTGTGAAGTTCGTTGCGTTGTCACAGAAGATATCTGCCGGGAGTCCGCGTCGGGCGATCAATCGCTTGAGCGCTGCAATGAAGCTATCCGTTGTGAGATCGGATACGACTTCGGCGTGTATTGCCTTAGTGGCAAAGCAAATAAAGACCGCTATGTAGGCCTTTGTGGGTGGTTTTCCGCGAATGCGCATATAGACATTGACTGGGCCACAGAAGTCTATGCCGCACCGCGAAAATGGTCTTGACGGCGTGAGACGGTCCTTCGGTAACTGTCCCATGAGCTGTCCTTCAAGAGTTGGTCGGTAGCGTACGCAGTGTACGCAAGATCGAACGACTCGGCGTGCCAAATCACGAGCGTTGACTATCCAAAGTTGTAGGCGCACCAGAGCAACAAGTGATTTTGGTCCTGCATGATAGTTCTGCCGATGAATATGGCGTACATACAGCTCCACGAACGAATCCTTGCTTGGTAGTAGAATAGGATGCTTCTGGGTGTCTGGCATAGTTGCCAGTTCCAAACGACCTCCAACCTTTATTAGCTCAAAACCATCCGTGACTTGTAAGAAGGGACAAAGACTTTTGTGCACTGGCTGGCTCTTACGCAGCAGTGACATTTCCTCAGTGAAGTGTTTGACTTGAATGTTCCAAACGATGCAGTAGAGAGCACGCTGCAATTCCATGGGGGTTGGCAACGGCTTATCAAACGACGAAAGGTTTCGGATGCGATGAGTGAATCGAAACATCCAAGCAACCATAAGTAAGCATCTGCGATAAGAGCTGATTCCGTAGACACCAGTAAGAAGTTGGTTGCTGCTGATTGCTACGACAAAGGCTGACTTTCGCTTTTCTAGATTGATCACGTCCATGTCTATGCTATCTCGAGTACTGATTGGCCAATGTTGCTCATCTAGGCGTAAAAACGAAGGTCCCTCGAACCATATAGACTGATGCAAATCAGTCACTGTACAGCCTCTAGACAACAGATCTGCTGGGTTGCAGTGTGTTGGAACATGCTTCCAGTAGCAATCTGACGTGAGCTCTT
This sequence comes from Scaptomyza montana, assembly GCA_018904305.1. Taxonomy (NCBI): domain Eukaryota; kingdom Metazoa; phylum Arthropoda; class Insecta; order Diptera; family Drosophilidae; genus Scaptomyza; species Scaptomyza montana. The sequence continues at coordinate 624,103 of JAEIGR010000053.1, forward strand.
GAATTTCTGATATACGGTTACCGACAAAGATTGACAATGTGGCAGAGTGCTACCGAATCCAGTGGAGGACTATCTGTGAATCGCACCATAGGAATATTGTTGGCTGCTTGTCCGAGAAGATTCCAGATATCTTGCGATAGAGTTGTGAAAGCAGATGAGCTCCACTCAGCTCCAATTTAGGTAACGACAATTTTTTAGTTGGGGCAACTCGTGACCTTGATGTGACAAGCTGTACCTTAAGCGAGCCATCTAGCCCAAGCAAGCGCGTGTAGATACAACAGCCATACGCCCTGATGGAGGCGTCACAGAATCCATGTATCTGTAGGCTGTGTAGAGTTGGTTGCAGGCAGTAGCGAGGTACTGCTACTGTTTCTAACGACGAGAGCGATGCCCATGCTGTTTGGATGCCTTGGGGAACAGATTCGTCCCAATGTAGTCGAAGTAGCCACAGCTCTTGCAGAATGATTTTAGCGACTATGATGACGGGATATTATAATGCGGAGTGTGCAGCTGTGGGAGCTCTACCAGGCTCATGTGTCCTAAGTCTTCAAACTCCTGCATGAAAGTTACGTATTTTGATCTGACCTCAGGCCTTTTGGCGAGACTGCGTTCGAGTGCGTGAAATCGTCTGCTTGCAGTGTCGAACGATGATCCAAGCATGCTTGAGTCATCCTTAAATGGGAGTCGAACAACTATGCGACCATCAGGTGAGCGATGAACGGTTTTGGTGTATGATTCCTCACAGTTGCGCTGCTCTGGCGTAAGTGTATCCGACTCCTTGTGGACATCCTCGATGCGCCACAAGCGTTCCAAATTGTTGCTGATAGCTTCGTCTGCAGTCAGCGAGTATTGATGAAGTGTTCCGAGGATGGCTTGGCATCGACCAAAGACTACCCATCCTAGTAAGGTTTTCTGAAGCACGGGCAGCTGATGACCAAGCTTGATTTGGCCAACTGCCAGTATGTCGAAGAAGGTCTCCGTGCCTAGAAGCAAATCGATGCGTCGCGACTTATTGAAGTCGTCATCTGCCAGTTACGAATTTGCTGGCAGATTCCATGTAGATATATCAATTTCCGAGTCCGGATGATATGCGATATGCGGCGTAACGCAGAAGTCGAGCTGAAGCTCAAACTCGTTATGCCGTGATTTGATTGTAGTGGAGGTTCGATGCTTAATGTGGGTTCGCGACTCGCCGATGCTGCGAATCTCCAAATCACGCTTGACTCTCGACAAGCGGAGCGTCTGGGCAAACTCTTCGGATATAAAGTTAACCTGCGAGCATGAGTCCATCAGAGCGCGTCCTACCTTGTAGCATCCAGAGGAATCCTTTACAAAGACCAATGCTGTGGCTAATATGACACAATCCGAGCGTATGTCTGAATGCGTATGCGCGACTGCACTCTGAACCAGGTTGGAAAGTTGACGTCTGTGTCGATGTTGAGCCCGGTGCGTCTCGATGTAGCAAAGTGTAATGCGGTAACGAGCAGGCACGGCATCGCTGCTTTGATTGGCATTTCGCTGCGTGATGTCCTTTCTTAAGGCAGTTGATACATAGTCCAAGCCGCTTTATTGCGTTTAAGCGACTCTCGATGGAAAGATTGATTAATTGAGTACATCTTGATGCTCGATGATCTATACTAGAGCATATGTTACAAGTTTGTGCTGTACAATTGAATGACGAACTTGTCTGAGGCCGCTGCGAGCGAGGTTTGTGACCACCTTGTTGGCTCACAAACGCGTCAGCAGCCGGATTTCCAATTGCTTCAAGATACTGACAATGCCGTTCCACAATTTGGATGCAGTTGTCCCACGATGGTAGGAATGTGTAAACAAGAGATTCATTCCATTTTCGCTTCGTCTCCTGGTCCACCTTTCCCATGACTATAAAGATGAGCATGGCCTGGGCAATCTGTGCTTCATTACCCAGCGATAGCAATGAGTTATACAATGCGGAAGCATTGTCGATGAGACTGCGTAACTGTTGGCCATTGGATTTGGCAACGTGCGGCAGTGCGAAGAGCGACGAAATGTTATCCAAAAATACTAGTGTTGGGTTGTCGTAGCGATTCTTCAAGTGCTCCAGAGCCTTTGCGTAATTGTCTGAAGTCACTTGGAATGCTCGGACCGTTTCTAGCACTGGACCACGGAGACAATTTAATAGCTGATTAAACTTCTCAATGGGTGACAAAAAGGATTGATTTCCCACCACTTGTTTGAACGATGTAATGAAGTTCTGATAATCGGCGTACTTGCCGTCAAATGTTGGCAGAGACAGCCGTGGCAGTTTGACTGAGGATGTATGCCCAACATTTACGGTAGTTTCGTTAACGGTGCTATGTGCGTCAGGTCCGAGCTGTTCCTGAATGCACACCTTGGTGCGAATAAATATTTCTTCAATTTCGCAGTGAAAATCGCGTGATTCCTCCGGCTCAGCTTGTTCAATGTCTCCTTGAATTCGAAGTGCATTTTTGAAATATGCTTCCAATATTGATAGCCGGCAGGTTAATTCCAACGGTGAAAGCTGCTGGCTAGGTTCAACCGATTTGCTAATGCGAGAAATATTTCTGCGAACATTAGAACGTTGTGTTTTGAGTTGCTCCAACGATGCCATCTCAAATTACACAAATGACAAATAAGCGAGGTATTTGTTTACTTTATTAAATGACCGATATGGCAACGCCGTATGCGGTTGTCACTATGGTCACCCAATTCTAATGTATTTCTGATCAGGTGTTTCGCTCCTCACAGTATGTATGCGTGTGAGAGCGAGACGACGATAGGTAGTGAGCGTAAGCTGCGCTGCATGCAGCTGGGCGACGAGGGGGGTGCAGCAATGCGTATGTGCATGTGTAAGGTTATGACCGATGCAAGCAAGTGTGCATGAGGTTATGCAAATGTTTTAATCCAACGACGGGCTGGTTAGGAGGATGGAATGTCAACTCCAACAACGAACTAGAGCAATCGCGTGATAGCGGCTGTGCTCAAATGCAGCAGCGGCGTAACAGTTAGCGAGAGCGAACGACGATATGGTGAGCGTGCCAACTGACGTGTAGGCGGCTATGCGACGAGGGGGGGTGCAGCAGTGCGAGTGTGCACGTAAAAGTTGTGTCGAAGGAGGATGAGATGTCCACTCCAACGACGCTCGGATTAGGAGGATACTATATCGACTCCAGCGACGGAGTATGTCTGAGCCCAAGCAGCTCTACCAAATGTAGCAGCGGCGTGCGTTAGGTTGCGGCGACCAAAATAGTTAGTTGGAATGTACGCGATAATGAAAAAACGAATATAACAATTGGCAGGGCAATTTTATAAACGCGGGCAAGATGTGAAACTAAGTCGGCTGCGGCGAACATAACCTCACTTTTCGAGCAATGTACATGTGGTATGTGTGTACATGCAAGAATAATTGCAAATTCACAAAAACTCGAAATATGAGAAATAAACACAGTCCCTGCTCGGGCGCCAAAATGTAAGTTCAAGAGCGTTTTCTTGACTGTTGCTATGTTTCTATAAAATGTGTCGGTGGTGTTGATTTCCATACAAAAGTAGTTTAGATTTATTGCTTAAGGTTATATTTGCTGCACCACAAGGTTCACGTGCGATCGACTTCAGGTGTAATTTCAACTGGTTCTCATGTTCTTATTCACTCCTCTCAATTGCATTTCATTCACAATAGTTGTGAGAGAGTGAGTAATGTTAACTTAAACTAACAGATTTGGGCGCTTTAACTTTAACAGTGTTTAGCCGCTATATTCAAATATTCATACAAAATGTTAAATTCTAATTATTGGGTTCTGACCCAACAGATAGCAATTGACATTCCACATAGATCTGCATCAAAAATTTTGATACCACGCCCACCCATACCACCCCAGCCCCCCTTTCCCCACTTATTACAAACTTCGAGCTAGATTCACCAAATTTGGTATGAAGATAGTAATTGAAATCCCACATGAATTTGCATCAAAAATTTGGATGCCACACTCACCCATACCGCCCCTAGCCCCCCTTTCCCAAATTTTACAAACTTTGAGCTAGTCACCAAATTTGTAAGGAAGATAGCTTGTGGCATACCCATCTGCATCGGAAAATCTTTAAGGCAGCGTACACCCCTGCCGCATCCGTACTAGAGGTGGAGAACTATCGATGGCACTATCGATGGTTTGGCACTATCGAAACACCATCGATTGTAGCACGTCACTATCGATAGCGTTCGATAGTTTTTTGTGAATGCCTTACATACCAAAAAAAAGCGCAAAGTTCTCTTTTACAGAATATTGGCTACTTTTAAATTAAAAGTAAAAAAGGGTAAAATTAAAAGCGTATTATAAAATGGATAAATTCTTATTAAGAGTCGACAAAGGTAAATAAATTCAAGCATTAGCAATGGTAAGCCCTAAACGTTTGTGTTTCTTTAAAGTGAACAGAAGCAGTTCGCCAGTGTCTAGCGTCGCAAGCGTTGATACAGCGGTGGCATGTGTTTGCAGCAGCACAGACTCCGACCGTAGCCCTACTAAAAAGGACAAACCCCAAAAACGGAAAAAGGGTATATCAAGGGTTTGGACATACTTTAAGCAATCTGATGATAAAAAATTCGCCAAATGCCTTAACTGCGGAAAAGAGTACAAGACAAGTGGCAACACGTCTAATTTAAAAGACCATGCTTGGTTACGCAGTTAACTAAACCAAAACCGGCATCAACAGAACGCTCTTTTATCGTTTTCGCTGTTGTCGCTTCGTTTTTGCGTTCACTTTTGCATTAAGGTGTTTGACCTGCATTGACGCCCGCGCATTATCTTCTCTTGTCTCTTTAAACATTTAACCGCTGCAGCAATCGTTTCTGCATTGCTATTGCTGCTCCCGTTTCGCTTTGCATTTGCTTGTGCTCAAGGTGTTTGCCCTTTTTTGACCTTGGTATATTGGTGCAATTAAATCGTTACGTTGTTACCAGCTGCACTTGCCAAAATAAGTAAATCGCAAGAATTCAGTGCATATAAAACTGTAATATATGAAAGTGGTTTTCGAGGCATTAAATTGAATTGTGCTTGACATACACTAAGTTTTGAACAATAAGTGCAAGAGTTCCGACATTCAGTGGTACTAAAGCTTTGTTTTACCATCAGCGGCTCTAAAACTGTATTTTGCGTGCGTGTACATATAACATCAAAAACATATTCAACATGCCGAATACTGTTGAGGTGATTAATAATCCTGCAGTTCCGTCACTTGGTGCTCCGTTTTATAAAGCTAAGGCCAAGGCTATTAACGAGCAAGTGAAGCGGATGGCCAAAGCTATTGCTCCGGAGCATATTGGGCATCTCAGCGAAGAGGAGTTGGCGATCCGGCTTAAAGGTCTTGAAAGCGCGCAGCAGCAATTCAACAGTATGCATTACGCATTGGAGGAGCTGGATTATAATGAAATCGGGAGTGAATTACGTGAATCTTTTGATGAATTATCAATACTCGTTGAGACTAGCTTGCGCCGCGAACTTAATAAGCGAATGTTATCATCGCCTTTGTGTTCGACCATGAGGCATGAAACATCTGCTGACAATCACACATTGTCTCAGAGCCGGATTCGATTGCCTCCAGCTACGTAAGCATCGGTCGCCTACTTCGATTTCAGGACTAGGGGAGTCTAGTGTTGACTCAGAAGGCTATGCAGCTATGCAATATTCGATTGGCTGATCCAGAACTCTTTAAGCCGCAACAAATCGATCTTCTAATTGGAGCTGCTCTGTTTTTTGAATTGTTATGCGTTGGCCAAATTAAACTCGCTCCTGGCTTACCCATTCTCCAAAAAACTCAATTGGGTTGGATAGTGACAGGAGGAACGTCGTCAACAAGCCCTGCCTCATTGATGGCCACTCGCTCGATTTCAACGCCAACTACTAGCCCTGATCATAAGCTTGATGAAATCGTACGTCGTTTTTGGGAGTTAGAATCCTGCTCTAGTGTAGTAAATGAATCTACTAAGGAGGAACTTGACTGTGAAGCCCATTTTAAACAAACTTTTGCTCGTTTAGGCACTGGCGAATATTCGGTTCGCCTTCCAGTTAAACATCCTGTGGATCTGATTGGGGATTCCTATCAGCAAGCTTATCGCCGTTTTTGTAACCTGGAACGCAAATTGGAGCGTCATCCTGAGTTGAAGTCTCAGTATTCCGCGTTCATCAAAGAGTATGTGGACCTTAATCACATGTCTATTGTTGAGTCGCACATGCTAAGTCGCTGCAAGTATTATTTACCTCATCATTGCGTGCTGAAAGAGGATAACTCAACCACTAAGCTTAGAGTTGTGTTTGATGGTTCAGCTGTGTCTTCGTCTGGTTATTCGCTTAATGAAATCCTCATGACAGGCCCAACAATTCAACGCAAGCTTTTCAGCACTCTTTTGCAATTTAGAACATTTCCAGTAGCCTTGACTGGTGACATTTGCAAAATGTATAGGTGCGTTAGGATGGCTGAATCCGACTCGTACCTGCAATGCATCCTTTGGCGTGATGCGCCTCATCAGGAAATTCAAGTTTTCAAACTCGATACCGTTACCTATGGCACAAAGCCAGCTTCTTTTCTGGCAGTTCGGGCCAAGCAGCAATTGGCCATTGATGAAAGAAGATCGTTTCCTGTTGGATCTAAGGTGGTCTTGAGCGATTTCTACGTAGATGATCTCATCACTGGAGGCGACTCTGCCCAAGAAGTAGTTGAAGTCATGCATCAAACAGTCAGTCTTTTACGGAAAGGGAATTTCAAGCTTCGGAAATGGTGTTCCAATGATCCTAGCGTGCTTCAACAGGTGCCTGATGAAGACAAAGAGACCTTTCTAAAGTTTGATGATGGCACAGATATCACTAAGACGCTTGGATTGGCATGGGATCCAGCTTCAGACTGCCTTCTGTTTAACTTCTCTCCGATGAAAGCGCCTGGCAAGCCTAGCAAACGGACTGTACTTTCTACCATTGCTCGATTCTATGATCCACTTGGGCTTATCGGACCCGTGATATCCAAGGCCAAGATCTTTATGCAGCACCTTTGGAGAGAACATTTGGATTGGGATGAAAGTCTTCCTGCTTCCCTGCATTGTTCCTGGAACAGTTTATGTGCTGACATTTCTCATACGGAGAAAATAAAGCTTCCGCGTCTGGTTATAGTTCCAAAGGGCATCATCGAAGTTCATGGATTTAGTGATGCTAGCATTGAAGCCTACGGTGGATGCATTTACGTCGTATCTATAACAGGTGGAAGGCGCGTAGCTCATCTTTTGTGCTCTAAGTCTCGAGTGGCACCCTTGCGGACTCTTACAATACCAAAGCTGGAGTTATCTGTTGCTGCACTTCTTTCACAACTAATTCGAGAGGTAGCTCAAATGAATTTGTTCAATTGTAGGTATTATTGCTGGTCGGATTCTGCAGTTGTCTTATCTTGGATACGTGATGAGCCTTCCCGATTCCAAATGTTCACAGCTAATCGCATATCGTTAATCCAAGAATTATCGACAGGAATAGAATGGCGCTACGTACCAACGGCATGCAATCCGGCAGACAATCTGTCTAGAGGAGCATTTCCCAGCGAGCTTATAGAATCATCGTTATGGTCTCATGGTCCCGATTTCTTAACCAAGGGAGAGTGCGAATGGCCTGCATCATGTCTGCCGGCCCAGACGCTTCCAGAGCTCCGGCAAAGAGTACTAATTGGTGTTTCTAAATGTTCTGATGTCAGCATAGGATGTAAATTTGTAAACTCCTTTCATCACCTACGGCGTACATAAATTTCGATATCAAATCAGGCATCCCGGTCTTACAGCAGAGTGGATACACAAAGGCACCCAATTACTGTTCCGCAGTATCCAGATGGCTAACCTAAGCGATGAATATAGTGCTCTTCACAGCGGACGGATGATCAAATCATCCAGCTCTATTGCCTCGCTTACCCCGTTTATGGATGAGTGTGTACTTCTTCGTGTTGGTGGCCGTCTAAAGCACTCGAGTCTGGATTTCGATGCGCAGCATCCTGTAATTCTTCCAAGCCATCATCCTGTCACACGCGCCATCATCATGCATTTTCACAGGCGTCAGCTGCATGCTGGACCTCGTTCGCTTCTTGCTCACATTCGGCTCCACTATTGGCCTATTGGTGGTCGCAAGACTGTCTCCAGCGTGACAAGCAAATGCATCATGTGCTTTCGAGCTAAACCGGTCCTAGCTGAGACAATCATGGCGGATCTTCCCCGGGATCGTGTGAGTGGTTCGCATCCTTTCGCTGTCACTGGAGTGGACTACTGTGGACCATTTTACTTCAAGAGTGAAGTTCGAAACAAAGGTCCTGTAAAATGCTACATCTCGGTGTTCATTTGCTTTGCGACAAAGGCAGTGCATCTCGAACTGGTTCCTGATTTGTCTGCAGCAGCTTTTCTAAATGCACTTAAGCGTTTCATTCTAACTAGATGTAAACCTACTCGCATATGGTCGGACAATGCTACTAATTTCGTGGGAGCCAAGAATGAACTAGCTCAAGCGGCTCTTCCTCAGCGAGAAGCACATCAACACTGTCCGAGAGTTTTGTACTTCCGATGACATTGAATGGGATTTCATCCCACCTCGTTCGCCACACTTCGGTGGACTTTGGGAGGCGGCGGTGAAGACAGCAAAATATAATTTTTATCGATCGGTCGGACCCTCGCTTTTGCCCCTGGATGATCTTCGCACATTCGTTTGCCACATTGCCGCTATAATAAACTCACGACCTCTTTTTCCACTTTCAGAGCACCCTGCAGATCTGGATGTACTAACTCCTGCGCACTTCCTTGGTAGTGTGCCACTCGCACTGTACCCAGAGCCTGCTGTCCCTGCGCTGAACGTTAGCCGCCTAGATCGTTGGCAGCGTATAACGTATTACCAACAAATTTTCTGGAATCGCTGGCGTGAGGAATATTTAACGCTTCTTCAGCAGCGCTCCAAATGGTGGACATCGCAGCCTGGTGTTCTTATCAATGATGTCGTTCTGGTAAAGGACGAAAACTTGCCGCCCCTTAAATGGCCACTGGCTCGTGTGGTAGAGCTTGTTGCTGGTGCTGACGGCGTCTCCCGTGTAGCTGTTCTCAAGACATCAACTGGGATCATCAAGAGAGCTGTGCGCAAATTATGTGCACTTCCCAAACAGGATGTTGTTGAAAGCCCATGTCTTCCAACGGGGGGAGAATGTTTGGTTACGCAGTTAACTAAACCAAAACCAGCATCAACAGAGCCATAACACTCTTATCTCTAATCGCTTTAACCTATCATGCTTTGCGCAGCATAAGAGCAACTTAACGTAAAGTCCAACTATTGTTTTGCATAAGCTCTTATATTTCGTTTATTACATTGTCTATTGGTTGCCCTTGGCCTTCAGCTGAGTGCAAGCCGCTGCTGCAGTTCTGCAGCCAGTTCAGTTCTATCAAATTCGTCGGTAGCTCAACTTCGGTCGTTTGTCTGTTTCGCGACAAACGAAAAAATTGCCAATTATTGCACAGCCCAAATCGGGGTTAGTTGCAAAACACAACTTTTAAAAATTTGTAAAGTAATTTAAGTTCGGCCACGAAGGCAAATTAAATTATATGTACTATACTCATCAATGCAATCTCGGAGCATTTATAATTTGTTGAGTGACATTTGGAAATTTCGATAGCTATTGAAAAGCTCAATAGCTCAACAGACCATTTAAAACGATTTCATCCCGGCTTGGATGCTCCTTCTCCGGAAGCAAGAAAGGAAACCAACACAACAGACTCAAACCCATTCAGTTTAAGTGCGTCAACAAGCAGCAGCTGCAGATCAAGTTCGCATTCTTTATCATCATATTTTAAGAGGGCCCTTCTCTACGACAGTGATTCAAGGCGCAAAAAAGAAATTGACAGGGAATTAACAATTATGATTGCTATGGATGTTCAGCCGTTCAACATTGTCGAAAATGAAGCATTTGTTCGGTACTCGCAAATATTGGACCCAAGATATAAAATTCCTAGCAAAACGTATGTACGAGATGTCCTTATGAAAAATATGTTTTTGGAAAGCGTTGCAGAATTACAATCAATTAATAAGGCCACACAGAATGTTGCCATAACATGTGATGGTTGGACATCAAGTGCAAATGATAATTACTTGACAGTCACAGCACACTTTGTGTACAATTACACATTACAATCAGCTTCGCTAGAGACCACAAAACTAAAAGACACAACAAATCATTCTGCTCAAAATATTGCAGCGACTCTAAAGGATGTGTTGACTAAATGGAACGTTTTTGAAAAAACCTCTTGCATTGTTACGGACAATGCTAGTTCGATGCTTAAAGCATGTGAATTACTTAAAATTCAAAATCTACCATGCTTCGCACATTCTTTAAACCTAGTGGTGCAAGATGGATTAAAAGTAGAGAAAGAAAATTGCAACTGAAAAAATTTCAGGAGCAAAATATGTAACTGTCTCACTTATAATTCCAATGGTGTACGGATTATGCCGAAAAGTAGAGCAGTCATCAAAAGATTTAATCACAGTTGAAGGAAAGCTGTTTCAAAATGTTTTGTTAAACTCAATTAAAACAAGACTTTTTGTGTAAGAGCAAAGAACTGTCACAAGAATGGCCACCATACTGGATCCTAGATTCAAAAAGCACGGGTTTCAAAGTGCATTGAGTGCTGATCAAGCGTCTGTGTGTTTGGAAAATGAGTAAATTAATGTATCGCATCCAAAACCTCCACGTGATGAAGACACTGGTAGCAACCAAAAGGAAGAGTCGACGTTTTTTGGTTTCCTACAAGAAAAGGCAAAGGAAAGAAAAAATACCGCTCGTAGTGATGCCATAACAAAAAAAAGGACAGTATTTGGATAGGTCAATTGCCACGGAGGAGACTGATCCACTGCTTTGGATAAAAGTAAATATAAATATATTTAAATAATATTTTACAAAAATAACTTATTATATTCCTATTTTTCAGGTCAACGAAAATGAATTCGATTTTATAAAAACCCTGATGTTTAAATTTTTATGCGTGCCAGCGACGTCTGTAGAATCCGAGCGCATGTTCAGCAAGGCTGGACAAATCGTCTCTGATAGGCGGACTCGACTTAAAGAAAAACATATTAATATGTTGCTTTTTATACTCGATACCGAAGGTAAAGAGTATATTGAGTTTGTGCAATGTCCGTCATGGTGTCTGTCCGTCTGTCTGTCTGTCTGTCTGTCCGTCTGTCCGTCTGTATGAACGCAACTTTTTTCCACACCCTTCAAGCTAGAGACTTGAAACTTTCCAATTCTCTTTATCTATGGGAAAGTAAATTAAAGTGTCGAGATGGGGTTTCTACGATAACTGGGGGGCTGGAAAATCGATAAATTCGATAACTCAAAACCGATAAATCCACATATTTCGCACATCCTTACAGCTAGAACTACCAAATTTGGTAAAAAGATAGCTACTAGCAACCCCCAAAAAACTGCATCAAAAATTTTGGAGCCACGCCCACCCATTCCGCCCCCAGCCCCCCGCCTTTTAAAGTCAAAAAAGCCTATGTCTCCCACAGTTTTTGAGCTAGAGTCACCAAATTTGGTGCCAAGATAAGTGATGATGACCCCCAACAAACTGCATCAAAAGATTGGATGCCACGCCCACCAATAGCGCCTTAGCCACCCCCATCTGCCCCAACGCTTCGTCAAAAACGGGAATGCGTGTATCTTCCGGAGTTGTGGAGCTAGAGCCACCAAATTTGGTAGGAAGAAAGCTGGAAACGACCCCCAACAATCTGCATCAAAGTTTTGGAGCCACGCCCAACCATTCCACCCCCCCTTCCCCACCTTATACAAACTTTAAGCTAGAGTCACCAAATTTGGTATGAAGGTAGCAATTGACATCCCACATAGATAAGCACCAAAAATTTGAATGCCACGAACAACTATACCGCCCCCAGCCCCCCTTTCCCTACTTTTACAAACTTTGAGCTAGAGTCACCAAATTTGGTATGAAGATAGCAATTGGCATTCCACAAATATCTGAATCAAAAATTTGAATGCCACTTCCATCCATACCGCCCCCAGCCCCCCTTTCCCCACTTTTACAAACTTTGAGCTAGAGTCACCAAATTTGGTATGAAGATAGCAATTGACATTCCACATACATCTGCACCAAATATTTAGATTCCACGCCGACCCATACCGCCCCCAGCCCCCTTTTCCTACATTTTACAAACTTTGAGCTAGAGTCACCAAATTTGCAACGAAGACAGCCGGTGCATCGGAAAATCTTTAAGGCAGCGTAAACCCCTGCCGCATCCGTACCCTAATGCAATCAGGCCTCTTTTTACCGGTTTAAATACTGGTATCGAGTATACCGCAGTCGGTTGCGTCCGACTGCAACGTTTCCACTTGTTTTAAATAAGAATTGTTGGCTGGTTAAGAAGTAATGTGAGTATTGTTAAAAAAAAAGAATTGAATTACATTGAAAAAATATTTTTGGTAAAAATATGTATTTAAGAATTAATATCCACGAATGATATTATTAATGAAAGTATTGTTTAAAACAAAGAAATGAATCACATTGAAAAAATATTTTTGTTAAAAATATGTATTTAAGAATTAATATCCACCAATGATATAATTAATGAAAGTATTGTTTAAAACAAAGAATTGAATGGAAATAAAAATAAAAGATTTTGTTAAAAATATGTACTTAAGAACAATTATTTACTAATTATATAATATAAGTATTGCCTAAATCAAATAATTGAATTTTAAGCCAATTTCTGTAACTCAATTCACTATCGAAAACTATCGATAGACTATCGATGGTTTCCGGAAAACTATCGACCACTATAGATGGTGCCGACTATCGATAGTTCTCCACCTCTAATCCGTACCCCTCTGCAATCAGTCCTCTTATTACCGGTTTTAATACTGGTATCGAGTATGCCGCAGTCGGTTGCGTCCGACTGCAACGTTTCCACTTGTTTTTCATTGAGAATATGGATGGTAAAAAGCTCAATGTTTATTGTGCCATTACGATGCATGTCGCTTCACCTTTGATGTTATAATTTTTTTTATGCTTGGATCGCACGCATTTTATTTTCTCAGTGTAAAGCATTAAAACGTCACGTTGCTTTCGTGTTTCGCTGCTTCGCACACAAGCGCAACGCTTTCATTGTGTGAGTTTGGACACCGTGCAACAATTACCACTCATACAAACGTGCTGCTTATGCATACATGAACACACACATGCAAATGCAGGGCACAGCAAATTTATCAAAAATCTCGGCAAAGCTAGCCCAACCAAATACTCATGCATTTTTACTGTTTCTTGCAACAATTTTGAAGCTCATATAGGCCATAGGATAGATAAGCAATATAATACGCGCATATAAAGAATACAAGGAAAAAACGGGGGCACAGCAAACAAACAAGCCACTGCGCGCTAGAAAATCGCAGGCTAGCGGCGCATACACACAATATGGCTGGCTGGTTGTGCTATCAACCAAGAAGTTGTAGCAAAGTTAGCAAGAGAAGTGGCTTACGAATGACACACGAAACACTGAAAATCACGAAATGCGCTCAAAGAGCGAGTGGTAGCTACGCTAAGTTACGTTACGACTTCCAATTGAATGTTGGAATTTTGCTGTTTGGAAACTCTCTGTCTCCATTCTTGTTGCTGTATCCATTCTTGTTGGTTAAATGGTCGTTGGGAAGCAAAGCAAGCAACAGAATGACTTGCAGTTATGTGCGGTGTAAAGGAGTAATTTCGCCAGGGTATAAACTCGGTCTGGCCAGGTACACCTCACCAATAGCGCCTTAGCCACCCCCATCTGCCCCAACGCTTCGTCAAAAACGGGAATGCGTGTATCTTCCGGAGTTGTGGAGCTAGAGCCACCAAATTTGGTAGGAAGAAAGCTGGAAACGACCCCCAACAATCTGCATCAAAGTTTTGGAGCCACGCCCAACCATTCCACCCCCCCTTCCCCACCTTATACAAACTTTAAGCTAGAGTCACCAAATTTGGTATGAAGGTAGCAATTGACATCCCACATAGATAAGCACCAAAAATTTGAATGCCACGAACAACTATACCGCCCCCAGCCCCCCTTTCCCTACTTTTACAAACTTTGAGCTAGAGTCACCAAATTTGGTATGAAGATAGCAATTGGCATTCCACAAATATCTGAATCAAAAATTTGAATGCCACTTCCATCCATACCGCCCCCAGCCCCCTTTCCCCACTTTTACAAACTTTGAGCTAGAGTCACCAAATTTGGTATGAAGATAGCAATTGACATTCCACATACATCTGCACCAAATATTTAGATTCCACGCCGACCCATACCGCCCCCAGCCCCCTTTTCCTACATTTTACAAACTTTGAGCTAGAGTCACCAAATTTGCAACGAAGACAGCCGGTGCATCGGAAAATCTTTAAGGCAGCGTAAACCCCTGCCGCATCCGTACCCTAATGCAATCAGGCCTCTTTTTACCGGTTTAAATACTGGTATCGAGTATACCGCAGTCGGTTGCGTCCGACTGCAACGTTTCCACTTGTTTTAAATAAGAATTGTTGGCTGGTTAAGAAGTAATGTGAGTATTGTTAAAAAAAAAGAATTGAATTACATTGAAAAAATATTTTTGGTAAAAATATGTATTTAAGAATTAATATCCACGAATGATATTATTAATGAAAGTATTGTTTAAAACAAAGAAATGAATCACATTGAAAAAATATTTTTGTTAAAAATATGTATTTAAGAATTAATATCCACCAATGATATAATTAATGAAAGTATTGTTTAAAACAAAGAATTGAATGGAAATAAAAATAAAAGATTTTGTTAAAAATATGTACTTAAGAACAATTATTTACTAATTATATAATATAAGTATTGCCTAAATCAAATAATTGAATTTTAAGCCAATTTCTGTAACTCAATTCACTATCGAAAACTATCGATAGACTATCGATGGTTTCCGGAAAACTATCGACCACTATAGATGGTGCCGACTATCGATAGTTCTCCACCTCTAATCCGTACCCCTCTGCAATCAGTCCTCTTATTACCGGTTTTAATACTGGTATCGAGTATGCCGCAGTCGGTTGCGTCCGACTGCAACGTTTCCACTTGTTTTTCATTGAGAATATGGATGGTAAAAAGCTCAATGTTTATTGTGCCATTACGATGCATGTCGCTTCACCTTTGATGTTATAATTTTTTTTATGCTTGGATCGCACGCATTTTATTTTCTCAGTGTAAAGCATTAAAACGTCACGTTGCTTTCGTGTTTCGCTGCTTCGCACACAAGCGCAACGCTTTCATTGTGTGAGTTTGGACACCGTGCAACAATTACCACTCATACAAACGTGCTGCTTATGCATACATGAACACACACATGCAAATGCAGGGCACAGCAAATTTATCAAAAATCTCGGCAAAGCTAGCCCAACCAAATACTCATGCATTTTTACTGTTTCTTGCAACAATTTTGAAGCTCATATAGGCCATAGGATAGATAAGCAATATAATACGCGCATATAAAGAATACAAGGAAAAAAAGGGGGCACAGCAAACAAACAAGCCACTGCGCGCTAGAAAATCGCAGGCTAGCGGCGCATACACACAATATGGCTGGCTGGTTGTGCTATCAACCAAGAAGTTGTAGCAAAGTTAGCAAGAGAAGTGGCTTACGAATGACACACGAAACACTGAAAATCACGAAATGCGCTCTCAGAGCGAGTGGTAGCTACGCTAAGTTACGTTACGACTTCCAATTGAATGTTGGAATTTTGCTGTTTGGAAACTCTCTGTCTCCATTCTTGTTGCTGTATCCATTCTTGTTGGTTAAATGGTCGTTGGGAAGCAAAGCAAGCAACAGAATGACTTGCAGTTATGTGCGGTGTAAAGGAGTAATTTCGCCAGGGTATAAACTCGGTCTGGCCAGGTACACCTCACAAGAATATTTCTATATTTTTGGTGAGACTTTAACGTGCGCGGTTTTACAAGTTGGAAGGGGAAATGCCAGCGTCGACACCAACGCGACGGCTGACACACTCAGCGGCCAGGGTATAAAGTGACTCAGCTTGACTCGCGTACGCGCGTGTACAAAAAAACACAAAGCGAAGAAATAGAAAGAAAGCAAACACACAGCAATTGCACTCCACTGGGTCGCGGACTTACCGGCGACCAATTTATTCAGTTTCTATTAAAGATTATATGCACAAGCAAACCTAAACCTAATTACATATATATATACTTATATGTATGAACTATGGCGAACTATCCCCTCTTACCTTATCCTTATTCAAACCCTATACCTTTGCTGCGAACACGCTGCCTCTCTTTTCTGTTCTTATAACCTAACCATTTCCTTTCTCTCTGCAGCGTACGCGTCTGCTCACTTGCGGAGGCTTATCACAACTCCTTTGCCCACGCTACGGCTTCGGCCCAAGTTGTAGTTTTGCTGCTCCCCACGCTTGCTCGTGACCGTGGTGGATTTGGTGATCGCAGCTGGCGCGCTGCATCTTGCGACTCTGCGTTCTGGGGCGGTTATATTTAAATCATAAGACGTTAGGCGTTAATCAAAAATATGTACATTCAATAAATCTAAATCTTTTACGCTCCTTGCGTTTATTAACTATCCATACTGCGCACTCCTTGTGTCTAACAAAACTATACCTACAATTTAAACAAACGATGCGCTTCTTGCGACTTAACAGCTATAAAGCAAATACAAATATAACTCTTTGTGAAGGGGCCGATGCGGCCTACTTCACACCCCCCCCTTTCTTGGGTAGCGTGACAGTTACGTGTCCGTACGCGTTCCTCGTCACGCCGTGTAGCTCCCCGTCCACCTCCACCTTGAACCTGGAACGGCGGGCTCTCGACGTACAATTTTCCAACGCCTCTGATATGGCCGCGACTGCGGCTTCGGTCAGCTCGTCCTCGTCCGGGAAGACAGCCCGATTTGCGGGGCGTATCGCCCACATTTTCGGCGGTAATACCTGCCCCTGGGTTGGCGGCTCTGTCATCCTCGCCGCCGCTGCTGATTACATAAGGGAATTGGTCGCTCATCTTGGGTATTCTGTGGGATTTATAAACACAATCGATTAGTCTTAGCCTTCTGAATTCAACTTTGGTAAGTGTTAATAAAAAACAAGTGGAAACGTTGCAGTCGGACGCAACCGACTGCGGCATACTCGATACCAGTATTAAACCGGTAAAAAGAGGCCTGATTGCAGAGGGGTACGGATGCGGCAGGGGTGTACGCTGCCTTAAAGATTTTCCTATGCAGATGGGGATGCCACAAGCTGTCTTCGTTGCAAATTTGGTGACTAGCTCAAAGTTTGTAAAAGGAGGGGAAAGGGGGCTGGGGGCAGTATGGGTAGTTGTGGCATCAAAATTTTTGATGCAGATCTTTGTGAAATGTCATATGCTATCTTCATACCAAATTTGTTGACTCTAGCTCAAAGTTTGTAAAAAGTGGGGAAAGGGGGCTGGGGGTAGTATGGGTGGACGTGGCATCCAAATTTTTGATGCAGATAATTGTGGAATGTCAATTGCTATCTTCATACCAAATTTGGTGACCCTAGCTCAAAGTTTGTAAAAAGTGGGGAAGGGGAGCTGGGGGTGGTATGGGTGGGCACGGCATCCCAATTTGTGATGCAGATCTTTGTGGAATGTCAGTTGCTATATTCATACCAAATTTGGTGACTCTAGCTAAAAGTTTGTAAAAAAGTGGGGAAAGGGGGGGCTGGAGGTAGTATGGGTGGACGTGGCATCCAAATTTTTGATGCAGATGTTTGTGGAATGTCAATTGCTATCTTCATACCAAATTTGGTGACCCTAGCTCAAAGTTTGTAAAAAGTGGGGAAGGGGAGCTGGGGGCGGTATGGGTGGGCGTGGCATCCAAACTTTTGATGCAGATCTTTGTGGAATTTCAATTGCTATCTTCATACTAAATTTGGTGACCCTAGCTCAAAGTTTGTAAAATGTGGGGAAAGGGGGGCTGGGGGCGGTATGGGTGGGCGTGGCATCCCAATTTGTGATGCAGATCTTTGTGGAATGTCAGTTGCTATATTCATACCAAATTTGGTGACTCAAGCTAAAAGTTTGTAAAAAAAGGGGAAATGGGGGCGAAATGGGTGGGCGTGGCTCCAAAACTTTGATGCAGATTTTTGGGGGTCGTTGCCAGCTATCTTCTTACCAAATTTGGTGGCTCTAGCTCCACAATTCTGGAAGATACACGCATTCCCGTTTTTGACGAAGCGTTGGGGTGGATGGGGGCGGCTAGGGCAGTGTCGGTGGGCGTGGTATCCAAACTTTTGATGCAGTTTTTGGGGGGTCATCATCACCTATCTTGGAACCAAATTTGGTGGGTCTAGCTCAAAAACTGAGGGAGATATAGGGTTTTTTGACTTTAAAATGCGGGGGGGTTGGGGGCGGAAAGGGGGGCGTGGCTCCAAAATTTTTGATGCAGTTTTTTGGGGGTTGCTAATAGCTATCTTCTTACCAAATTTGGTAGTTCTAGCTGTAAGGATGTGTGAAATATGTGGATTTATCGGTTTTGAGTTATCGAATTTATCGATTTGCCAGCCCCCCAGTTATCGTAGAACCCCTATCTTGACACTTTAATTTACTATCCCATAGATAAAGAGAATTGGAAAGTTTCAAGTCTCTAGCTTGAAGGGTGTGGAAAAAAGTTGTGAACATACAGACGGACAGACGGACGGACACCATGACGGACATTGCACAAACTCAATATACTCTTTACCTTCGGTATCGAGTATAAAAACATCAAGAGATTAATTAAAACTGTGACAAGTCTGCTCTTTTTCAGGCGCTCGGTCAGGTTTGTCATCTTCTCCGTGCTCCTCTCCCTCTTGATAGAATGGCTTCAGTTGCGCAATGCTGGCGAGTTTGCTCTTTCTTTGTCCTTCCTTTACCAGTCGCACGATATTCGGTGATACGAACTTATCCACGAGGAATGGGCCATCGAACTTGGGAGCGAGTTTCGCCGCGAACCCTTCACTGGCTTTAGAGAGTTGGTGTGCTCTTAGTAGCACCAACGTTTTGAGTCCTGGTCGCCATTCTCTTCTCCTGAGGTTATAGTCCCTCTGCTTAATCGGCTTGTCGTCCTTCATGATGATCCGGTGCTCAGCTACGTGGGACACCCCTTGCAGCTCATCAAAGAGAGCCAATTTCGCTTTCAATATTTCCCTTTTCTTTGGTTCCAAATCCTCTGGCCACTCGTTTTCCCTAGTTTCGACGCTTTCCACCGGTGTTATTGCGGGGCCGGGTATGACGCACCCTCCTACCTCGCCGAACCGTTGTACTCCCGCCGCCGTCGTCGCGTCCACGCTGTCTTCTCGAACCGTTCCCACGGCGATACTGGGCTGAGGTGCCCCCGGGGCATCCTCCTGCTGCCTTGATCCGCCGTCCCCCTCCGGTTTACCCACAGCTGGCTCACGTTCCATCAGGACCTGCTCCTCCTCAATATCTGGTACTTCTATAGCTTCCAAAATTAACCTAGCCTTGCCACACTCGACGGTCGTCCCCACCCGGCACAAAAAGTCTATCCCTAGTATAATGTTGTCTAGCATCGAGGGCATCACGAGCATACTCACCGTGACCTCTGTCCCCGCTAGACCAACCTTTACACTCAATAGCTTTTTTACCTCTAAGGTGGACCCATCGGCCAGGCGAATTTTCGCACAGGCGGCCAGCATCTCGCCACCGCTGGTTACCTTACGGGAAATTCCTCACTAATATAACTCATAGTCGCCCTTGTATCTACCGTCTTCTACTCTTAAAGGGTAGTCTAGGTTCGGGACTGGTTCACGTCGGCCCCCATCGGATCCCGTCCCAGATGGTGCCGCATATCGTTTCCCGCCCTTGACTGCTGACAACACTGGCTGGTATTGACCCCCTTGGTCCCGCACTGCAGACAAAACTGTACCCGTGGATTGGGGCACTCCTTGGCAAAGTGACCCTCTTGCGAACAGTTGTAGCATAGCCTCTTACCGTCTAGAACCCTCGACCGCTCTTGGCTGATCATCCCGTTTGAAATTACTCCCGTTTGCCCGAGCGGCGGCGTGCTCCCCAAGTTACCGCTTGACCCTGGCTGTGGTTGCGTCCGGAAAGGATTAGCATGTTTGGCGGGGGCTACCTCACCGGCTAATCCATCCGAATACCTATTAACCCTGGTCCTACCCCGTGCTGCACGCTCGCGGCTTTGTTGACTCACGTTCTCGTACTCGGCTGCCATTTGAGTTAGCTGTGCCAGAGAGGAGAAGTCCCCTCTACGAATGTACAAACGGTACTCTGGTGCCAAATTCTCATATACCCTATGCAATTCTTGTTCTGCCCTGTACCCTGCGTGGTACATCATACCCCGCAGCTCGAGCAAGTAGTCCTTGAACGGCTCGTTATCATGCTGCCGTCGTGCCCGGATCCCGTCTTCTAACCTGTCGAAATACTGGGGCGGTAGAAAGAACTCCAAGAACTCGGCTTTAAATGCCACCCAAGTCGCGTCCCTTATCCTACTTATAGATAGCCACCGCGCTGCCTTACCCGTTAGAGCCTCGCTCATTGCCCTCGGCAACCGGTCTAAGCCTGTGTCGTATGACAACGCCCTGTCCTCAATTGCCTCCAGAAAAACTAGTGGATCGGTGCATCCATCGAACCTGATACCCCACTTCCGGACTAGTTCGGGGACGACCATACCGTTCCTATGGGTACTATAACTATCGCTAGAATTAATATAGGGATTCACCTGTCTCACCGGGGTATCTTCCCCGGATGCTAGAGGTGACCCTACTCGTATATGGGAGGTACATGCTGTTTTCTGTGAGGAAAATTCATTATAAATTGTACTGTTAAAGGGTGGAAGCAAATGTTCCGTGCCACCGGTCTGCATTGATGGGATTGCCGCATCGGATTCAGACTTCTGCTTGGGTCGTATTCCTCCAACAGACGCGGCAGTCCGGGTAGACGACACTGGGATCTTTGCGAACCGCAACTCCCATTCCGCTAACTGGGCCCATATAACGGTGGTATGACCACCTTGTCTTAAAAAAGTACATACCAGCTTCCGGTAGTCAGTTACCGTGGCACACTTTTCCAATCCAAAATCCCAGACGATATTCTACAGATCCTCCTTATGGCAGTGGTAGACCCATTGCACACCCACGACCTGGTTGCTGCTTTCTCCGACCTCCACTCCTGCGGGTTCGATCATCTTAGGTTTCTCCATTCTTTTTTTTCTTCCTCTGTTATCTCCCTTATTTTTCGCGCAAAAAAAAAATAATATAAAAAAAACCAAAATTAAATCCGTTCCGAGTTGTATACGTCCCACTTCGCAAAAAAATTCCTGTCAACTGTTACGAAATAAAAAATTTTTCCCTTTTTTTTGTCCCGCCGTCACACGAATTTTTCTAGTTTGCACAAATTTTTGCTATTGATTTTATGTATGTAATTTTTTTTTTTTTTTTATTAAAAAAATTAATTTTTTTTTCGGTATCACGAATTTTTTTCTTGGTGTAAAAAAATTCCTTGTAGCTTATCACTGTTTGTCGCGGCTATACCTTTTATTACGATATAAAAAAATAATTATTTTTTTCCCCACCCATGGTATAACGAATTTTTTTTTTTTTTATTTTTTTTTTTTTTTTTTTTGCAGTGTAATAAAAATTTTCCTGTTAACTGGTCACTGTCTATCGCGGTTATTCTATTTTATTACGAAAATAAATTTTTTTTCCCCGATCCACGGTATTACGAATTTTTTTGCAATGTAAAAAAAAATCTGTTAGCAGGTCACTGTTTATCACGGTTGCTCTATTTTTTTATTTTTTTGTTTTATTTTTTTTCCCAAAAAAAAAAAAAAAATCATTTCATTTTTTTCCCCACTGTACGTTAATACGGTCGAGGCCCACTGTACGGCGACTTCACGTTAGTCCAGCTCTAAAACTGAGGGAGATACAGCCATTTGTGATTTCAAAATGCTGGGGGCCTGGGGGCGGAATGGGTGGGCGTGGCTCCAAAACTTTAATGCAGTTTTTGGGGGGTCGTTACCAGCTATCTTCCTACCGAATTTGGAGGTTCTAGCTCCACAACTCTGGAAGATACACGCATTCCCGTTTTTGACGAAGCGTTGGGGTGGATGGGGGCGGCTAGGGCAGTGTCGGTGGGCGTGGTATCCAAACTTTTGATGCAGTTTTTGGGGGGTCATCATCACCTATCTTGGAACCAAATTTGGTGGGTCTAGCTCAAAAACTGAGGGAGATATAGGGTTTTTTGACTTTAAAATGCGGGGGGTTGGGGGCGGAAAGGGGGGCGTGGCTCCAAAATTTTTGATGCAGTTTTTTGGGGGTTGCTAATAGCTATCTTCTTACCAAATTTGGTAGTTCTAGCTGTAAGGATGTGTGAAATATGTGGATTTATCGGTTTTGAGTTATCGAATTTATCGATTTGCCAGCCCCCCAGTTATCTTAGAACCCCCATCTTGACACTTTAATTTACTATCCCATAGATAAAGAGAATTGGAAAGTTTCAAGTCTCTAGCTTGAAGGGTGTGGAAAAAAGTTGTGAACATACAGACGGACAGACGGACGGACACCATGACGGACATTGCACAAACTCAATATACTCTTTACCTTCGGTATCGAGTATAAAAACATCAAGAGATTAATTAAAACTGTGACAAGTCTGCTCTTTTTCAGGCGCTCGGTCGGGTTTGTCATCTTCTCCGTGCTCCTCTCCCTCTTGATAGAATGGCTTCAGTTGCGCAATGCTGGCGAGTTTGCTCTTTCTTTGTCCTTCCTTTACCAGTCGCACGATATTCGGTGATACGAACTTTTCCACGAGGAATGGGCCATCGAACTTGGGAGCGAGTTTCGCCGCGAACCCTTCACTGGCTTTAGAGAGTTGGTGTGCTCTTAGTAGCACCAACGTTTTGAGTCCTGGTCGCCATTCTCTTCTCCTGAGGTTATAGTCCCTCTGCTTAATCGGCTTGTCGTCCTTCATGATGATCCGGTGCTCAGCTACGTGGGACACCCCTTGCAGCTCATCAAAGAGAGCCAATTTCGCTTTCAATATTTCCCTTTTCTTTGGTTCCAAATCCTCTGGCCACTCGTTTTCCCTAGTTTCGACGCTTTCCACCGGTGTTATTGCGGGGCCGGGTATGACGCACCCTCCTACCTCGCCGAACCGTTGTACTCCCGCCGCCGTCGTCGCGTCCACGCTGTCTTCTCGAACCGTTCCCACGGCGATACTGGGCTGAGGTGCCCCCGGGGCATCCTCCTGCTGCCTTGATCCGCCGTCCCCCTCCGGTTTACCCACAGCTGGCTCACGTTCCATCAGGACCTGCCCCTCCTCAATATCTGGTACTTTTATAGCTTCCAAAATTAACCTAGCCTTGCCACACTCGACGGTCGTCCCCACCCGGCACAAAAAGTGTATCCCTAGTATAATGTTGTCTAGCATCGAGGGCATCACGAGCATACTCACCGTGACCTCTGTCCCCGCTAGACCAACCTTTACACTCAATAGCTTTTTACCTCTAAGGTGGACCCATCGGCCAGGCGAATTTTCGCACAGGCGGCCAGCATCTCGCCACCGCTGGTTACCTTACGGGAAATTCCTCACTAATATAACTCATAGTCGCCCTTGTATCTACTGTCGCAGTCACTACTTGGTCCCCGACTCTTACAGTAGCGACTATCCGCCCGTCTTCTACTCTTAAAGGGTAGTCTAGGTTCGGGACTGGTTCACGTCGGCCCCCATCGGATCCCGTCCCAGATGGTGCCGCATATCGTTTCCCGCCCTTGACTGCTGACAACACTGGCTGGTATTGACCCCCTTGGTCCCGCACTGCAGACAAAACTGTACCCGTGGATTGGGGCACTCCTTGGCAAAGTGACCCTCTTGCGAACAGTTGTAGCATAGCCTCTTACCGTCTAGAACCCTCGACCGCTCTTGGCTGATCATCCCGTTTGAAATTACTCCCGTTTGCCCGAGCGGCGGCGTGCTCCCCAAGTTACCGCTTGACCCTGGCTGTGGTTGCGTCCGGAAAGGATTAGCATGTTTGGCGGGGGCTACCTCACCGGCTAATCCATCCGAATACCTATTAACCCTGGTCCTACCCCGTGCTGCACGCTCGCGGCTTTGTTGACTCACGTTCTCGTACTCGGCTGCCATTTGAGTTAGCTGTGCCAGAGAGGAGAAGTCCCCTCTACGAATGTACAAACGGTACTCTGGTGCCAAATTCTCATATACCCTATGCAATTCTTGTTCTGCCCTGTACCCTGCGTGGTACATCATACCCCGCAGCTCGAGCAAGTAGTCCTTGAACGGCTCGTTATCATGCTGCCGTCGTGCCCGGATCCCGTCTTCTAACCTGTCGAAATACTGGGGCGGTAGAAAGAACTCCAAGAACTCGGCTTTAAATGCCACCCAAGTCGCGTCCCTTATCCTACTTATAGATAGCCACCGCGCTGCCTTACCCGTTAGAGCCTCGCTCATTGCCCTCGGCAACCGGTCTAAGCCTGTGTCGTATGACAACGCCCTGTCCTCAATTGCCTCCAGAAAAACTAGTGGATCGGTGCATCCATCGAACCTGATACCCCACTTCCGGACTAGTTCGGGGACGACCATACCGTTCCTATGGGTACTATAACTATCGCTAGAATTAATATGGGGATTCACCTGTCTCACCGGGGTATCTTCCCCGGATGCTAGAGGCGACCCTACTCGTATATGGGGGGTACATGCTGTTTTCTGTGAGGAAAATTCATTATAAATTGTACTGTTAAAGGGTGGAAGCAAATGTTCCGTGCCACCGGTCTGCATTGATGGGATTGCCGCATCGGATTCAGACTTCTGCTTGGGTCGTATTCCTCCAACAGAAGCGGCAGTCCGGGTAGACGACACTGGGATCTTTGCGAACCGCAACTCCCATTCCGCTAACCGGGCCCATATATCTGTGGTATGACCACCTTGTCTTAAAAAAGTACATACCAGCTTCCGGTAGTCAGTTACCGTGGCACACTTTTCCAATCCAAAATCCCGGACGATATTCTACAGATCCTCCTTATGGCAGTGGTAGACCCATTGCACACCCACGACCTGGTTGCTGCTTTCTCCGACCTCCACTCCTGCGGGTTCGATCATCTTAGGTTTCTCCATTCTTTTTTTTCTTCCTCTGTTATCTCCCTTATTTTTCGCGCGAAAAAAAAATAATATAAAAAAAAAACCAAAATTAAATCCGTTCCGAGTTGAATACGTCCCACTTCGCAAAAAAAATTCCTGTCAACTGTTACGAAATAAAAAATTTTTCCCTTTTTTTTGTCCCGCCGTCACACGAATTTTTCTAGTTTGCACAAATTTTTGCTATTGATTTTATGTATGTAATTTTTTTTTTTTTTTTTTTTTATTAAAAAAAAATTAATTTTTTTCGGTATCACGAATTTTTTTCTCGGTGTAAAAAAATTCCTTGTAGCTTATCACTGTTTGTCGCGGCTATACCTTTTATTACGATATAAAAAATAATTATTTTTTCCCCACCCACGGTATAACGAATTTTTTTTTTTTTTTTTTTTTTTTTTTTTTTTTTGCAGTGTAATAAAAATTTTCCTGTTAACTGGTCACTGTCTATCGCGGTTATTCTATTTTATTACGAAAATAAATTTTTTTTTCCCCGATCCACGGTATTACGAATTTTTTTGCAATGTAAAAAAAAAATCTGTTAGCAGGTCACTGTTTATCACGGTTGCTCTATTTTTTTATTTTTTTTGTTTTATTTTTTTTTCCCAAAAAAAAAAAAAAATCATTTCATTTTTTTTTCCCACTGTACGTTAATACGGTCGAGGCCCACTGTACAGCGACTTCACGTTAGTCCGATACTCGACCAGAACCGATGGGACAACTCCGCACTCAGAACAATAGTCAGTTTTAATTTGCTGATTTTTGCGGTCGAAGCCCACTGTGCGAAGCGACCGCGACTTTGCAGCTGCCTGTAACAGCTACTGTCACGCCGTTCGTTGACCGCTCACGCACTTTGCGGACACTTTCGTTGTGCCGCGACGACTGCACAAAACCACGCTCGAAAACCGTTCTCGTTGGCCATTTGTAAAGCAGGGTATCGTCGGGTATACCCGCACTTCACTTTACGCACTTTTCCTTCCATATTTGGTGATATTTCTGGGGCTTTAATTCCAGATTATACCACACCTTTGCACTTTAGAGTACCTGCTCGGGCGCCACTTGTAAAGGAGTAATTTCGCCAGGGTATAAACTCGGTCTGGCCAGGTACACCTCACAAGAATATTTCTATATTTATACTCGATACCGAAGGTAAAGAGTATATTGAGTTTGTGCAATGTCCGTCATGGTGTCTGTCCGTCTGTCCGTCTGTCCGTCTGTATGAACGCAACTTTTTTCCACACCCTTCAAGCTAGAGACTTGAAACTTTCCAAATCTCTTTATCTATGGGATAGTAAATTAAAGTGTCAAGATGGGTGTTCTACGATAACTGGGGGGCTGGCAAATCGATAAATTCGATAACTCAAAACCGATAAATCCACATATTTCGCACATCCTTACAGCTAGAAGTACCAAATTTGGTAAGATGATAGCTACTAGCAACCCCAAAAAACTGCATCAAAAATTTTGGAGCCACGCCCCCCATTCCGCCCACAGCCCCCCGAATTTTAAAGTCAAAAAAGCCAATATCTCCCACAGTTTTTGAGCTATA
Organism: Scaptomyza montana; assembly: GCA_018904305.1. NCBI lineage: Eukaryota > Metazoa > Arthropoda > Insecta > Diptera > Drosophilidae > Scaptomyza > Scaptomyza montana. The sequence continues at coordinate 650,851 of JAEIGR010000053.1, forward strand.
GCCACCAAATTTGGTGCCAAGATAGGTGATGATGACCCCTCAAAAACTGCATCAAAAGATTGGATGCCACGCCCACCAATACCGCACTAGCCACCCCCATGTGCCCCAACGCTTCGTCAAAAACGGGAATGCGTGTATCTTCCAGAGCTGTGGAGCTAGAGCCACCAAATTTGGTAGGAAGATAGCTGGCAACGACCCCCAAAAATCTGCATCAAAGTTTTGGAGCCACGCCCTCCATATCGCCCCACTTTCCCCCTTTTTTAAATTTTCGAGCTAGAGTCACCAAATTTGGTATGAAGATAACAATTGACATTCCACAAAGATCTGCATCACAAATTTGGATGCCACGCCCACCCTTACCGCCCCCAGCCCCCCTGTCCGCATCTTTTACAAACTTCGAGCTAGAGTCACCAAATTTGGTATGAAGATAGCAATTGAAATTTTACAAAGATCTGCATCAAAAATTTGGATGCCACGCCCACCCTTACCGCCCCCAGCCCCCTTTCCCCATCTTTTACAAACTTCGAGGTAGAGTCACCAAATTTGGTATATAGATAGCAATTGACATTCCACAAAGATTTTCATCAAAATTTGGATGCCACGCCCACCCATACCGCCCCCAGCCCCCCTTTCCCCACCTTTTACAAATTTTGAGCTAGAGTCACCAATTTTGGTATGAAGATAGCAATTGACAGTTCAGAAAGATCTGCAACAAAAATGTTGATGCCTCAACTACCCATACTGCCCCCAGCCCCCCCCTGTCCCAACCTTTTACAAACTTTGAGCTAGAGTCACCAAATTTGGTATGAAGATAGCCGGTGGCATCCCCATCTGCATCGGAGAATCTTTAAGGCAGCGTAAGCCTCTGCCGCATCCGTACCCCTTTGCATTCAGGCCTCTTTTTACCGGTTTTAATTCTGGTATCGAGTATGACGCAGTCGGTTGCGTCCGACTGCAACGTTTCCACTTGTTTTGGTGAGACTTTAACGTGCGCGGTTTTACAAGTTGGAAGGGGAAATGCCAGCGTCGACACCAACGCGACGGCTGACACACTCAGCGGCCAGGGTATAAAGTGACTCAGCTTGACTCGCGTACGCGCGTGTACAAAAAAACACAAAGCGAAGAAATAGAAAGAAAGCAAACACACCGCAATTGCACTCCACTGGGTCGCGGACTTACCGGCGACCAATTTATTCAGTTTCTATTAAAGATTATATGCACAAGCAAACCTAAACCTAATTACATATATATATACTTATATGTATGAACTATGGCGAACTATCCCCTCTTACCTTATCCTTATTCGAACCCTATACCTTTGCTGCGAACACGCTGCCTCTCTTTTCTGTTCTTATAACCTAACCATTTCTTTTCTCTCTGCCGCGTACGCGACTGCTCGCTTGCGGAGGCTAATCACAACTCCTTTGCCCACGCTACGGCTTCGGCCCAAGTTGTAGTTTTGCTGCTCCCCACGCTTGCTCGTGACCGTGGTGGATTTGGTGATCGCAGCTGGCGCGCTGCATCTTGCGACTCTGCGTTCTGGGGCGGTTATATTTAAATCATCAGACGTTAGGCGTTAATCAAAAATATATACATTCAATAAATCTAAATCTTTTACGCTCCTTGCGTTTATTAACTATCCATACTGCGCACTCCTTGTGTCTAACAAAGGCAATGAGAGAGTTCTGAAACAGCACACACATATGTATGTATGATGAAAAAGTCATTGAGCAGGCAAAGCTAAACCATCGTCGACGTTGTCATATTGTGTCCCTTATTTCTCAAATATCAAAACACCCTCACCTAAATAAACCATGGAACCCCTGACCGAGCCAACTTTACATCCCAATCTGTTGTTGATGTGCGTGCGTGTTAACCGCCTGATGTGTTTATTTGCCAAAAGCTTCCCGAAAAACCTCGAAGCGTCCTGAGTCAGTCAGTCAGTCAGTCATTAACTGAACACACAGGCTATTGATGTGTGTGACAAATAGAGACTTAAATGTAAGCGCTGTGTGTTTGTGTGTGTGAAGGTATTTTGGCGGGAGTGCAGCCTTATTTTACTTTTAGCAACAAGAATACACTAAATAGAGTCGCCAACGACCGATAGTCCAACCACTAGTTGGAACTGGCTGGCGAAACTACCACACGCTCTGAGAGCGCATTTCGTGCGTTTCTCGTGTTTCGTGAGTGATTCGCCAGCCACCCAGTGGCGCAAATGCCCATTACGCGATCGATTACACATCGAGAACTTTGTGGGCGGCCCGGAGAATACATCAATTACAACCTGGATTACTTTTACACAGCGATGGCCGCTTTGTGGGCGGTGTGCCCGAAACCTATACCACTTGTGGTACAGGCTGTAATCAGCAGCCGAATTGTTTTCGAATGGCGCTCGGCTGCCGATCAATATATCTGTATTCCTCGTTCGCCTTATAGTAAGCTACGCAATGAGTTCCAGCTCCGGTTGCCGAGTCCAAGTTAACGATGCCGCATTCTCTTTTTCTGACATGTTTCGGTAAGGAGTTTCTCATATAAACCCCTCTGGAATGAGGGATATGTTTGCGTGCAAAGTTTATAATATCAATGTTCGAAAGCGGTTTATTGGGTACGTCATTCATAAAAAATTGATTTTTATACTCGATACCAAATTTGGTGCTAAGATAGGTGATGATGACCCCCTAAAAACTGCACCAAAAGTTTGGATGCCACGCCCACCGATACTGCCCTAGCCGCCCCAACCCTTCGTCAAAAACGGGAATGCGTGTATCTTCCAGAGTTGTGGAGCTAGAGCCACCAAATTTGGTAGGAAGATAGCTGGTAATGACCCCCAACAATCTGCATCAAGTTTTGGAGTCACGCCCACCCATTCCGCCCCCAGCCCCCCTGCATTTTGAAATCAGAAATGGCTATATCTCCCACAGTTTTTGCACTAGAGCCACCAAATTTAGTGCCAAGATAGGTGATAATGACCCCCCAAAAACTGCATCAAAAGTTTGGATGCCAAGCCCACCAATACCGCCCTAGCCACTCCCATCCACCCGAACGCTTCGTCAAAAACGGGAATGCGTGTATCTTCTAGAGTTGTGGAGCTAGAGCCACCAAATTTGGTAGGAAGATAGCTGGTAATGACCCCCAACAATCTGCATCAAGTTTTGGAGCCACGCCCACCCATTCCGCCCCCAGCCCCCCTGCATTTTGAAATCAGAAATGGCTATATCTCCCACAGTTTTTGAACTGCACCAAAAGTTTGGATGCCACGCCCACCGATACTGCCCTAGCCGCCCCAACCCTTCGTCAAAAACGGGAATGCGTGTATCTTCCAGAGTTGTGGAGCTAGAGCCACCAAATTTGGTAGGAAGATAGCTGTTAATGACCCCCAACAATCTGCATCAAGTTTTGGAGTCACGCCCACCCATTCCGCCCCCAGCCCCCCTGCATTTTGAAATCAGAAGTGGCTATATCTCCCACAGTTTTTGCACTAGAGCCACCAAATTTAGTGCCAAGATAGGTGATAATGACCCCCCAAAAACTGCATCAAAAGTTTGGATGCCAAGCCCACCAATACCGCCCTAGCCACTCCCATCCACCCGAACGCTTCGTCAAAAACGGGAATGCGTGTATCTTCTAGAGTTGTGGAGCTAGAGCAACCAAATTTGGTAGGAAGATAGCTGGCAACGACCCCCAAACAAAAATTGGAGCCACGTCCTCCATTTCGCCCCCCTTTCCCCATATTTTACAGTTTACGAGCTAGAGTCACCAAATTTGGTATGAAGATAGCAATTGACATTTCACAAAAATCTGCATCAAAAATATGAATGCCACGCCCAACCATACCGCCCCCAGCCCCCCTTTCGACACCTTTTACAAACTTTGAGCTAGAAACACCAAATTTGGTATGAAGATAGCAATTGACATTTTACAAAGATCTGCATCAAAAGTTTGGATGCCACGCCCACCCATACCGTCCCCAGCCCCCCTTTCCCCACTTTTTACAAACTTTGAGCTAGGGTCACCAAATTAGGCATGTAGATAGTAATTGAAATCCCACATAGATCTTTACCAAACATTTGAATGCCACGCCCACCCATACCGCCCCCAGCCCCACTTTTTACAAACATTGAGCTAGGGTCACCAAATTTGGTATGATGATAGTAATTGACATTCCACAAAGATCTGCATCAAAAATTTGGATGCCACGCCCACCTATACCACCCCAAGCCACCCCCCACCCTATCCACACATTTTACAAACTTTGAGCTAGAGTTACCAAATTTGGTATGAATATAACAATTGACATTCCACAAAGATCTGCATCAAAAATTTGGATGCCACGCCCACCCATAACGCCCCCAGCCCCCCTTTCCACACCTTTTACAAACTTTGAGCTAGGGTCACCAAATTTGGTATGAAGATAGCAATTGACATTCCACAAAGATCTGCATCAAAAATTTTCATGCCTTAACTACCCATACCGCCCCCAGCCCCCCCTTTCCCCACTTTTACAAACTTTGAGCTAGAGTCACCAAATTTGTAAGGAAGATAGCTTGTGGCATCCCCATCTGCATCGGAAAATCTTTAAGGCAGCGTACACCCCTGCCGCATCCGTACCCCTCTGCAATCAGGCCTTTTTTTACCGGTTTTAATACTGGTATCGAGTATGCCGCAGTCGGTTGCGTCCGACTGCAACGTTTCCACTTGTTTGAAATAAGTTTAATAAAAACAAAATTAAGAAATAATATTGAATTTGATTCGGTTGCGAACATAATGCTGTGTAAAGAACTTTGTAACATTACAAACCCACATTATGTGTGGTCTGTTAAAGACTTTTAAAACTATTGAAACCTCGATCATTTAAGAATAATGAATGTTGACTATGTATTTTTTTTTTCTAGTGCTAAGAAATTATTATATGAAATATTTTTTTATTTTTATTTATATAAGGAAACATCTGATCTCAGAGTGTGACATCTGCTTTAAGATTATTGAATATTATTTTGTTTTTATAATGTTAAGAGATTAATTTAGGAAATATGTTTTTATATTGATTTATGGTGATTAAGGTGAAAATGTGAAATAATTTGGAGTTATATTGTTTTATAGCTATAAGTTTTTTGAAAAAATATTTTATACAAAATTAAATGCAAAATTAATAGCAAAAAAAAAATGGTTCTTTTTTTGTGAATAAGACACTTTTTTTTTTTTTGGCTCTATCTTTAATTTTTAAGTGATAACCGTGGTTGCAGCCGACACATGTATAGAGAGAGAGAATATGTGTATTCTATAAATAGAACGCTCGGCAGCTTGTTCTCTTACGATGCGAATGTGTTCGGCTGCTTTTGCTCTCTCGACTCATGTGTTCGGCTGAAGCTCAAAAGTCAAACGCGCAGTCATGATACAATTACACAAGGTAGTCCACTCGGCAAAATCATAGTCCCTTAATATAAGTGCGAGTGAAAGAGCGTTGAATAGTGAGTGTGAGTGAAACGGCTACACAGTGCGTCGATTAAACCACGCACGGGGCTAAAAGTTTCCTTAGTTATGACAAGAGTTGTAGTGTTTATAATTTTATTTGTATTAGTTTTGAGTTTGCCATTATTCTTTGTTTTCGTTGTTTAGCACAAATTCTTTTGTTCAAGCTCTTAATTCTAAAGAATATACGTATCTTAAAAAAAAGTTTTATATTTACATCTGCAAAAAGACATTTTTCTGTTTGGGACTTAAGGGTTAAAGCTCTGAAAAATAAGCGTCCGCACACAACCTTTCAGTTCGACAAGCAGGCACGCACTGAAATTAGGGGACCAAAACCGAACGACTTCGGCAGCCGAGTGGACTACCTTGTGTAATTGTATCATTGCAAAAAACTGTTTGATGTCAATTTCCAATTCTTTTTATCTATGGGATAGTAAATTAAAGTGTCAGTTCTACGATAACTGGGGGGCTGGCTAATCAAAACCGATAAATCCACATATTTCACACATCCTTACAGCTAGAACTACCAAATTTGGTAAGAAGATAGCTACTAGCAACCCCCAAAAATCTGCACCAAGCAAGTTTTTGAGCCACGCCCACCCATTCCGCCCCCAGCCCCCCTGCATTTTGAAATCAGAAATGGCTATGTCTCCCACAGTTTTTGAGCTAGAGCCACCAAATTTGGTGCCAAGATAGGTAATGAAGACCCCAAAAAATTATAGCCACGCCCTCCATTTCGCCCCCCTTTCCCACTTTTTACAATTTTCGAGCTAGAGTCACCAAATTTGGTATGAAGATAGCAATTGACATTCCACATAGATCTGCATAAGAAATTTGGATGTCACACTCACCCATAACACCCCTATCCCCCTTATCCGCACTTTTTACAAATTTCGAGCTAGAGTCACCAATTTGGTATGAAGATAGCAACAGACATTCCACAAAGATCTGCATCACAAATTTTGAATGCCACGCCCACCCATAACGCCCCCAGCCCCCCTATCCACATTTTTTACAATTTTCGAGCTAGTCACAAAATTTGGTATGAAGATAGTGTAAGTTCAAGAGCGTTTTCTTGACTGTTGCTATGTTTCTATAAAATGTGTCGGGGGTGTTTATTTCCATACAAAAGTAATTTAGATTTGTTGCTTAAGGATATATTTGCTGCACCACAAAGTTCACGTGCGATCGACTTCAGGTATAATTTCAACTGGTTCTCATGTTCTTATTCACTCCTCTCAATTGCATTTCATTCACAATAGTTGTGAGAGAGTGAGTAATGTTAACTTAAACTAACAGATTTGGGCGCTTTAACTTTAACAGTGTTTAGCGGCATAGCGACATATCTCCGCGCGACATATCTCCGCCCAGTACATTTTGCTGGCGGAGATATGTCGCTTTTTTCTGGCGGAGCTATGTCGTTTGCGAAATGTCATATCTCCGCGCGGAGATATGTTGCTCTTAAAACGACATACCTCCGCCCAGCGTAGATAGACATGTTTCCGCGCGGAGATATGACGTTTTGAAACGACATAACTCCGCGCGGCGATATGTCACTTTGAAACGACATATCTCCGCGCGGAGATATGTCGTTCATAAAACGACATACTTCCGCCGAGCGTAGAACGACATATCTCCGTGCGGAGATATGACGTTTTGAAACGACATAACTCCGCGCGGAGATATGTCACTTTGAAACGACATATCTCCGCCGAGCGAAGAATGGCATACATATGAAGCTCCGCGCGAAAATTTGTATATTCTATTCTTGTATGTATATTTGTATTTATTTATGTAAATTAAATGGAATAACAGTCGTTGCCAAGTCTTGCAGAAAAATGTTACAAAGACATAAATGCATATGTACGTATATGATACATACAAATGATACATAGTATGTATTACATACCTCAGTGTAATAAGTAAATGTGCAACAAATGTCTAATTTATTTTTTAACTTTCCCCATAAAATACATCCAAGTTGTTTCACGCTGACCAAAAAATTCAAACAAATTGGTTTTTACACATATACTTGCATATGAACATAACTCCTATGAAAATCATATCACGCCACTCATTTTACATTTTATGTACATACATATGTGATAAAGATACTAAGAATGATGACCAAGGAAAATTTTTGCAAAAGCATTCTTAAAATACATAATTACTAAAAACCTTAGCATACCCAGAACATATGTACCGTTACTATTAAGGAAGAGAGAAACGAAAACATATTTGCACATACATACATATACTTATTGCACTCAGGTACATATGTGTTTGTATGTATGTACATTTGCGTATCAGTGCTGCCAGAATGTTGGAATGGAACATAAAAAATTATACAAATATAAAAATTTAATTAAAGTACACTTGTTATTTGGCATATAATTTAGTTTAGATGCTAAGCGCATTTTATATTAAATTTTAAAATAGAGGAGGGTTTTATCAACGTATGCTTGCTTATATTGTTACTTACAGTATTTTGGTTACCAACTCTCAAAATGTGGCAGCACTGATGCGTACATATAGAAAAGGCACGCGCCAAAATTGCACAATTTGTCTGTATTCCTTCATTCGCAACTTATTAATGTACACCTTTAAAAACTTAAGACAAATAACAAGCTTTAAATTTTCAACCAAAATAAAAATAAACGATTTGAACAATCTTCTTTGGAAGAAATAATATGAACTATGTTCTGTTTTTATTTATTTATTTATTTATTTATTTATAGTCAGCTAAGAGCAGCTGACATTAAAATGAATCAAATTTAATATAAATTAAAAATAGTTAAAATAATTAAATTAAGTAAAATATAGAATAATATATAAATCTGAAAATATAATTAAAAGTTAACGTTAAAATAAGAGTATGTACGTATGTATGTATGTCTACAGAATTTTTTTCCGTGTACTATACATAACGGAATTGGCGTACAACAAAATTTGTTGCTGATGATCGCTTATCGAATGCAATCACTTGATGTCGGTCTTTCGATTAGTGTGCTTGTCGATTTATCAAAGTGTGAACAAAATGAATTTTAATAATATCAATTTTGAGTTTAAAGAGGGAAGCCGCACAGGCTGCTCTTTATTGTTATATACCCCAAATGACCAACAAATATATATCAAAAACAAACAATTGAAATCTAGCGACACCGCATATGTGTGCCGTGTAAAAGACTGTAAGGCTCGAGTGTATTTAAGTGCAGATAAGACTCGCGTTTATGCAAAGCCCGAGGTAATGAAGCATGTTCATGGTCCACAAGGCCATGAAATGGAAAAAATCGAAGTTCTAACTGAAGTTAAAAATAAATGCCAAACTAGTAGTTGCAACGACGACACCAAAAAAATATTTAATGATGTTCTCGCTATGTAAGTAAACATATGTACATACATGTACACACAAATCATAGTATGTATGCATATTTATTCAAGTGCGAATCAAAAATTGCGTACATTTGGTTTATACATATGTAACATCATATTTTTTTTTGTTATTATTTTTTAATAAATTAGGAAACCAAAAGGGAAAAAGGGAGAAAAAATTAATATTTTTTTCTAAAACACACACCACAAAAAAAAAAAACCCCCCCTCCCCCCCTCCCAAACCAATAAAACCATAGAAATTAAACTAATTAATAAAAAAAAAAAATGAGTCGTTTTGGCATGACAAAAGGAAATATCCCGAAAGTTTTTTTTAAAAAAAAAAAAAAGCACCTAACTCATTTTATTATAATAAATTAAATGCATCTGACAAGGTTATTACTAGCTATTTGCATATTGCATATTTGTGAAAGTTATGATGCAGGAAAATATTGAGGAGCAGAATAGACATTTTTTAATAGATGCTAAGTAGTAGGTGAATGGTGGTTCTAACTCAAAGGGATGCCGACAATTTATGACCCCATTAATTTTTATGACCCTTTTTTCGATCCTTTGTTTTTTGACCCTTACAATATTATAATTTATGCCCATTTTTCCCATGATCGTGTCCCTCCTTTGATAAGACTAGGGGGGGAGAACAAAGGATTTACATTCCTAGGCCACCACATTATCAGCAGCATCTGTGAGAAGCAGTGATCATAAGATTTGGAGTCAAGTGCGCACCTGTTCAACCTGCGTCACATTGTACGCCTGCAAGCTAGCCACAATCATAGATGGCATTCTTAAGGACAACAACAACAAGATTCTTGAGAAGCAGTGATCAGCGGAACAGGTTTGGTTATTTACCTAACTAGTGTTAGAGTCAATTGTGCGCGTATTTGACGTGCGTTGCATTGTAAACCTGTTTATGGTCATGAGGTGCAGTGTGCACAGGAAGAAAGGACAGATAAGAGAGAGTCGAGAGGGCGCCTGTTAAACCTGCGTTGCATTATACACCTGCAAGCAGGTGATCAGAGGAACAGATTTGGCTATTTACCTAACTAGTGTTAGAGTCAATTATGCGCCTCTTTGACGTGCGTGGTATTGTAAACCTGTTTATGGTCATGAGATGAAGTGTGTACGGGAAGAAAGGATAGATAAGAGAGAGTCAAGTGCGCGCCTGTTTTACGTGCGCTGCATTGTTAACCTGAAAGCACGCAATAAAGAATGAATGTTTATGATCATGAGTAGTAGTGATCGAAGGATCTGGAATCGAGAGGGCGCCTCTTTGACGTGCGTGGCATTATAAACCTGCAACACACGTCAAAAAATGAATGTTTATGGTTGTGATAACCAGTGATCAAAGGAAGTAAGGATAGAGAATAGAGAAAAGCGAACGCTTGTTCGATGTACTGGGGTTCTGTGAACAAGAGATGAAAATTTTCCTACGCAGCAGCAGCAGCAGCAGCAGTAGCAGCGGCAGGATCAATACATTGATTTTTATGGCTGTGAGAATGACAGGATCAGGTTTAACTTTTTAACCAATTATTGTTAGAGTCAAGTGTGCTCCTGTTTTTAAATACGTTGCTCTGCACACATGCATTGTTATTGTCAACAACTACAGCCTTCGTGGAGGGGTTATGTAAGCAAGGGATGGAAATTTTCCTACGCAGCAACAGCAGCAGCAAGATCAACACATTGTTTTTAAACAAGATTAAAATATGTTAGAGGAGGAAAGGATAGAGGGAGAAGGTGTTAGAGGGAGAAAGTGTTAGAGGCGGAAAGTGTTAGAGGGGGAAAGTGTTAGAAGACTTAGAGACAAGTTTGTGCATGCTTGAAGTGCACTAGTCAAAGGTCAAGTACATTAGTTGTCTTATGTGTTATAGATATCACCGTCCGTGAGGATCAGTGAGCCAAGTACATTGCCTTTGAAACTATTAAGGTTTCTTAGCTACAAGTTAGTAGATAAGAGAGAGAGAGAGTCAACTGTGCGCAGGTTTCTTAGCTACGAATAAGTAGATATGAGAGAGTCGAGAGGGCGCCTGTTTGACGTGCGTTGCCTTGCACACCTGCAGGAAAAACATAAACAATTAGTGCTTATGGTTATGAGGAGCAGTGTGCAAAGGAAGAAAGAAAAGAGAATAAAGAAAAGCGAGCGCTTGTTCGATGTACGTTGCATTGTTATGGTCAACAGCAACAACAACAACAAAATTCGTGGGGGGTTATGTAAGCAAGGGATGGAAATTTTCCTACGCAGCAACAGCAGCAGCAGCAAGATCAACACATTGTTTTTAAACAAGAGTATTGATACTTGTAGATTAAGATTAAAATATGTTAGAGGAGGAAAGAGTTAGAGGGGGAAAGTGTTAGAGGAGGAAAGGATAGAGGGAGAAGGTGTTAGAGGGAGAAAGTGTTAGAGGCGGAAAGTGTTAGAGGGGGAAAGTGTTAGAAGACTTAGAGACAAGTTTGTGCATGCTTGAAGTGCACTAGTCAAAGGTCAAGTACATTAGTTGTCTTATGTGTTATAGATATCACCGTCCGTGAGGATCAGTGAGCCAAGTACATTGCCTTTGAAACTATTACGGTTTCTTAGCTACAAGTTAGTAGATAAGAGAGAGTCAACTGTGTGCAGGTTTCTTAACTACGAATAAGTAGATAAGAGAGAGTCGAGAGAGCGCCTGTTTGAGGTGCGTTGCCTTGCACACCAGCAGGCAAAACATAAACAACGAATGTTATGAAAAAACGAATGGTTGTGAAAACCAGTGATCCAAAGGATAAAAGGGTTGAGACAAGATTGTGCTTGTTTGAAGTACGCTTGTCAAAGGGCAGTACATTCGTAGGCCACATTCTTATGATCAAAAGCAACAACAACATTCGTGAGGGTTATGTAAGCAAGGGATGGGAATTTTCCTACGCAGCAGCAGCAAGATGAAAACATTGTTTTTAAACAAGCGTATTGAGACTTGCAGATTTAGATTGGAATGTTATAGGGGGAAGGTGTAAGAGGGGGAAAGTGTTAGAGGGAGAAAGAGAGAGTTAGTGCTAGAGGGAGTAAGTGTTAGAGGGTGAAAGTGCTATAGGGGGAAAGCGATCCTGCTTATATTATTATATTAAAACACGCTCCTTTATGCGATTCTATACACGAGCGTCTATGAAATGCAGGTGGTATGTTAATTGAACGTCCCTCTGTCTAACGCACACCCAACTTTTTCGCTACTTACGTTTCTAACCTTTATTTGCATACATCTGTTTTGATTATTTCACTGACTTCCGTTACTTGTATAGAGCTAATTAGTATAACTTTTTAATTTTTTTTTACTTTGTTAGTAAACTATCAAATTATGTTTTTCTTATAGGTATGTTTTAATTTAATTTATTTAGTTTATTTTTTTTCATAGATTTTTACAGTATGTTAAATTTGAGAATTATATTAAGCTTGTTCCGTTGAGGGATTAAGCAAACACAAACACCGAACATTTATATTAATGACATATAGTTATAGCCGGTAGAACACACAAGTCATACTCCATGATTTTGTTTCGGCTTGATAAAAAGCTTTTTTAAGTCTATATTATAAGACTAAGTTCTAGTACTCACTATATACATATCTAAGAATGCTTTTATGTATATCACTGGTATAATAAATCATGTTTCATCAAAATTATTTAGATCTTAATATTTATACTTTATCGTTTAATGAATTTATTATTTTTATTTTTTATTTTTTTAATACCCATATATGTATTCGATTAGGCTTAACAAATAATCTTTTCGTTAACTTTCCGTCTGCTCGCTAAAAGATGTTCGTCAAATGACACTTTTCATATTTAAGATATCCGTCAAACTATTTCTTATACTCGACTTAAATTATTTCATCAAACTCACATATCAAATAAATTTCTAAAATAAAGAAACTGAAAACAATAGGATGTTCTAAGCAGCTGGATTGATTTTTTTTTTCATACAAACGGTTTTTACTATTCTCTTTCCCAGTATGCTACTTACAATAAAATGTATAAGGAATGTGTTTTGTACTCATTTACTGACTTCAAAAATTCTTCTATTGATGTTGTCTGATACCCTATCTTAATTTGTGTAATACTTAATCGTTTTCATCAACTTATTATTCTTTTGATTTTTAAAAATTTTATGTTATGTTGTTAGCTATTTTGACTAGACTTTACGCTTAAAACGAGATAGATTGTATTATTGTCCTTAATACTTTAGCTTAATTTTAACAGGGAAATCGATCGGACATTGATTTTTCACTTTATAATTGATTGCTTTAATATATTTTAACTGTCAACCTACATACCTTTCTACTTTTTTAGTGATTATGTAAGATTTTTATATTTCCAAACTCATTGCTTAAACTAAGAAAATTTCGTTATTAATTTCTTTTAATTGATGGATGGTAATATTTTATTTCATAACTCTCCTCATTTTTATTACATTTAATAAGGAAGTGCATTGAACCAGCTTAACAGTTCGAGATATGAGTCCTACACTGTTTCGAAAAGTATATCTTCGTTAGCTGTTTTAGTTTAAGGGTTAGGTATCTACTACTACTGTTCCCTAACTGTGATAGTTGCAGTTTTGTTACATCTCACTTCCATTTTTTTTTTCTTTCTTTTATTTTATTTATTTATTTTTTTTGTAGGTGCTTTATTAATTTTAATAAGAACAAACCCCTTTTGCTCTAGATGCCATGTTATTAGGTTTTATTTTTTCATTCAATTATTATAATTATTTCTTAAAGAGATTCATTTTCTTTAGTGCTCAAAACTTATTCTCGCTAAAGGATTTGTTTTTCATTGATCTGAGATATTTCGTAAATTCATGAGACCATTGTAAGGTGCTCTATTCTTCTTGAACCTTGCATTAATCTAAAATTTGGATGGCAAAATAAGGTTGTGATGTACTAAAGCTCGAGATGACGTAAAAGTCGGTATTTTACATAACGGGCATAAAATAATGTACGTTTACTATCACCAGGTTGGTTTATACCCACTAAATATTGGTATTTTCAGTTTTTTTTTTTCTTTCTTTGTTTTAATCGTTTTATACACCCTAGCTCTTTATCTTGTGTTTTGATATTAGATTAGGGTCTGATTTTATTGTATACTGTTTGTGGAGGAGGCTCCAAAGAATAAGATTTGATTTGGTAATTGTATGGTAAGATTTGTTCTTCTTTTTTTTTGTGGTTGTATTGTAGAGCACTTCTTGTGTGTATGTTAAACTAATAAAAAGAGCGCAATCAAGTCATTTACAATAATTTTCACTAGCTTAGGATTCATGGTCTCAAGACCGTTTAGACTTCATGATAAATAGTTTTTGCTAGGCTATTTTCTATTATGATTCTTGTGGGTTATAATTCGTACATTAAAAGAACGAGATAAAGTTGTTCTTGTTTAGGTCCACAATCTATTTTCTTGGTCCATTTTCCTTGGCACATAATACAGCAGAGAGTAAGATTTAAAAGTAGTATGTCATTCCATTCTAGTAATATTATTATTTTGTTTTTATCATTTTGTTATTTCATTTTTAATTTTATTCTTTTATGTTATTTGACTTTATATATTGCCTTTAAATTTATAGGTTTTGCCTCTCAATTTTTGAACCGAGACATAGTATTTTTATTTCTGTAATGCATAAACGTAAGCATCCTTGATCCCAGATAGTATGTTTATTCTTGATCAATACTTAGATCAACACCGTAGGCTTCCTAGATCTCTGTGTCTGTATCTATGCAAACTATTTTATCAGCTTTTAGGTATCGCGATTAAATTTTGCTCAGAATCTAATCGCTGCCTTAAACACATGAGTGTTACAACTTTCACACTTAAGGAGCATTAGATCTTTTCGTTTTTAAGAGTTTACTATTTGACGCTTTTAAGAACAATTTGCTTGCCTGAGCTTGGTAGGTTATACAGTTAAAACAATTAGTGGAAAGATGGAACTGTCTTATAGAATTTCTTATACATTATTATTTGCTTCTTTCCCTATCGCTTATTCTCACGCACTTTGAGATTATAACATTACTTAATGGAATGTGCTGTATGTTCCTGATTGTTTGCTGATTATTGTTGTTAATTATTATTTTGTTTATTTATTTCTTTTACATCACATATAGTATTTTTCTCTTATGTTTCTTTTTTCGCTTCACTTCTATACTTACTTTAATAATTTATCATATGTTTCCTCTAATTTATATTCAATCGCCCTTTAATTGACAAAAACTGGGTGGCGGTAAGCTGTTAAAAACGGAAGGCAATTAATCTATAAAACTGATGGAACGGAACAGTTGTGATTATTTTTCATTTAAAAATAAAAGTAGGCTGTTAAAATAAATACATATTTACTTATATTAAATTAAAATTTGAATTGATTTTTGGTAAACCGGCTTTTTTTTTTTCGAAAATGTAGCTTTTAAAAGAATATATTAAGCTCATATCATATTTATTTAGATTTTCACATTGAGGTAACATCAGCCCAAGTCCCTCGATAGTGAGCTGCCGTTTACAGACGGTGAAGTAAATGGGGTGCTGCTTTGTCGTTTCTCATAATCACAATTAAGCAGCCCGACGATGAAAATGAGTTCCTTTACGATTTACGTACTGTCACTGATTGCAGCAGCCTGGTGTCCTCCAAAGACTCAAACACTCATCATCATCATTTGCCCCCCTACGGCGAAGCGATCCTCACCTGAACCATCACTCGTACACACATAAGTAACTTTTACCTAGATTAGGTACGGTTTGCGTCTAGCCGTCTTATTTGAAT
Organism: Scaptomyza montana; assembly: GCA_018904305.1. Taxonomy (NCBI): domain Eukaryota; kingdom Metazoa; phylum Arthropoda; class Insecta; order Diptera; family Drosophilidae; genus Scaptomyza; species Scaptomyza montana. The sequence continues at coordinate 666,472 of JAEIGR010000053.1, forward strand.
AGTTCTGTTCTACTCTGCACCGATTTTGGATCCCCTGATTTCTATTATTCCCAGCTACTTTCCTAGGCTCACACCTTTAACTTCTAACACAACAGCCCACATAACATATTATTTGGATATAAAAACATTAGACAATGACTATCAAGTACCAAGAGCAATTAAAAAAATGTATAAAGTATTCGGAGGAAATTTGATCGAACAATGCAACACCCAAAATTGTTATTATGGCTTACATTAAATCGTGAAGTCATAGTCGAGTCTACTACGTACTACACATTTTTCCATGAGTTGTTCCCATTTAAAGCCCCTATCAATTTATCCGTATTTTCTTATTATTATTTTTTCAACCAAGTGTGTGCGTACCTTTTTTTTCAATTTTCTCTTTCTAGAAAATGTCTTTAAGTTCGGCACCCTCATCGTCATTCAATATGTATGTTATAGGGATTTTATTTTGTATTTCTATTATTGAAAAGTTTAAGTTTTCCGGTTTGGTGAGCAGCCCTTCTCATTAAAAAATATTATGTTTGCTTATACACACATAATCATTTGCAAAGATTTTTATATGACTAAAGACAATGTCTTAAAACATTTTAACAACTATAAGATTTACTTTTATGTATGTTATTTTAGCTGTCCTATTATATTGCTGATTGTTCTAACTAAACAATTGATTGAACATTACCTCCATAATGTCTTTTAAACGTATCTTTGATTGAGTTTTCGATAATCACTACTTATTCAATTTTCTAGATCGTACCCGACTCACGTTAATATAGCAGGGTACGACAAAATAAGCACCCAAGCAAGGTTGAGGGCAGTGACACTCCTAAAAGGGTTTGAGCCGAAGTGTGACGTAGAAAAGGCACAATAAGGCAGGAGGAGCTAACGAAAAGCGAGTGTCTTTAGCGGGAAGCGAACGAAGACATCTGATCTCAGGCAAAACAAATGTTTATCGGGAGAGAGAATCCTCCTTTCACGTTATAGCAGTATGCGTAGCCTTTACAAGGAAACGAAGTTTCTTTTCTTAGAACAACATATCAAACGTATTAGAGACTAAGAAACCCTCAACTCATCAAAAATACTTGCTCTCGAACAGTGTCCATGTCCGATGGAAGAGTTATAGAACTAGAAGGGGGCACAACAGACCTCTCAGGTACCAAATCATTTATCGACGATGAAGGTTTATACAGGCAGGAGACATATTATTCTATTATTAATTCCCCTTTATATTTTTTTATTTAAAAAGAACATATGAATAAATTTGTTACTTTTTTTACGGACTTTTACTGATTTCTTATTAAATTTTTAATTATCTTGGCTCAAGTTTTATTTCCGTTTTTTTTTCATTACAAAGTAATTTACATCTGTCAGCAATGTCCATTCGTGATTTTTTTCGAAAAAATGTATGAGAACCGAATCTATTTTTTAAAAAGTACTATAAATTTTATTTATTTTATTTGTTTTTTTTTTTCACCAAAAGCCAACGAATGTACTGACGCAATACTGCTGCGTTTCGTACTATAACTTTAATTTAACATCCAAATGAAAGAACAAGTCCACAGTCGTGTCGATAAAAAACCGGGACTTAAAAGTACGCTATTGAATAGAGTTTAAATCTGTCAGCAATATCAATTCGTGATTTTTCGGTAGCCAACTGGCGTTCCCCAGGCAAATATTTTCTCTTTCAACTCCAATTCTAGAACCCATCCAATAATATTGAAAAGAGGTAAGCCAAGAAAACATAGAACAGGTGGCAGTTTAGCCGTGAGAAAGCGGTTTTTCGGTTTTAGGAACAGGTAATTGCTTTGCTGTTTAAAACAGGGATCTGTTATTTTTTTGTGGTTGTCAAAAAACAGGTTGCTGTTTAGCTGTTAAAAACAGGTTTTTCAGTTTTAGAAACCGGTGGTTGTTTTGCTGTTTAAAATAGAGAGCTGTTATTTTTTCTGGTTTTAAATACCGGGTCTGTTAAGCTGTTATTTTTGTGGTTTTCAAGAAACAGGTTGTTGTTTGACTGTTATTTTTTCCGGTTTAAAAACAGTTTGTGGGAGGGGGTGTCAGTTTTGCTGTTAAAAACAGGGATTTTTCAGGTTTAAAAACAGGTTGTTTATATATGTTTAAACGGAGAGCTGTTATGTGTGCAATATGCAGATATAACAGCCCACCAGATTAACATCTATCAACAACCTGTTTTAAAACAGGTTTGCTGTTTATCTGTTATTTTTGAATAACAGTCAAACATCAACCTGTTTTTAAACCTGAAAAATCCCTGTTTTTAACAGCAAAACTGACACCCCCTCCCACAAACTGTTTTTAAACCGGAAAAATAACAGTCAAACAACAACCTGTTTCTTGAAAACCACAAAAATAACAGCTTAACAGACCCGGTATTTAAAACCAGAAAAAATAACAGCTCTCTATTTTAAACAGCAAAACAACCACCGGTTTCTAAAACTGAAAAACCTGTTTTTAACAGCTAAACAGCAACCTGTTTTTTGACAACCACAAAAAAATAACAGATCCCTGTTTTAAACAGCAAAGCAATTACCTGTTCCTAAAACCGAAAAACCGCTTTCTCACGGCTAAACTGCCACCTGTTCTATGTTTTCTTGGCTTACCTCTTTTCAATATTATTGGATGGGTTCTAGAATTGGAGTTGAAAGAGAAAATATTTGCCTGGGGAACGCCAGTTGGCTACCGAAAAATCACGAATTGATATTGCTGACAGATTTAAACTCTATTCAATAGCGTACTTTTAAGTCCCGGTTTTTTATCGACACGACTGTGGACTTGTTCTTTCATTTGGATGTTAAATTAAAGTTATAGTACGAAACGCAGCAGTATTGCGTCAGTACATTCGTTGGCTTTTGGTGAAAAAAAAACAAATAAAATAAATAAAATTTATAGTACTTTTTAAAAAATAGATTCGGTTCTCATACATTTTTTCGAAAAAAATCACGAATGGACATTGCTGACAGATGTAAATTACTTTGTAATGAAAAAAAAACGGAAATAAAACTTGAGCCAAGATAATTAAAAATTTAATAAGAAATCAGTAAAAGTCCGTAAAAAAAGTAACAAATTTATTCATATGTTCTTTTTAAATAAAAAAATATAAAGGGGAATTAATAATAGAATAATATGTCTCCTGCCTGTATAAACCTTCATCGTCGATAAATGATTTGGTACCTGAGAGGTCTGTTGTGCCCCCTTCTAGTTCTATAACTCTTCCATCGGACATGGACACTGTTCGAGAGCAAGTATTTTTGATGAGTTGAGGGTTTCTTAGTCTCTAATACGTTTGATATGTTGTTCTAAGAAAAGAAACTTCGTTTCCTTGTAAAGGCTACGCATACTGCTATAACGTGAAAGGAGGATTCTCTCTCCCGATAAACATTTGTTTTGCCTGAGATCAGATGTCTTCGTTCGCTTCCCGCTAAAGACACTCGCTTTTCGTTAGCTCCTCCTGCCTTATTGTGCCTTTTTCTACGTCACACTTCGGCTCAAACCCTTTTAGGAGTGTCACTGCCCTCAACCTTGCTTGGGTGCTTATTTTGTCGTACCCTGCTATATTAACGTGAGTCGGGTACGATCTAGAAAATTGAATAAGTAGTGATTATCGAAAACTCAATCAAAGATACGTTTAAAAGACATTATGGAGGTAATGTTCAATCAATTGTTTAGTTAGAACAATCAGCAATATAATAGGACAGCTAAAATAACATACATAAAAGTAAATCTTATAGTTGTTAAAATGTTTTAAGACATTGTCTTTAGTCATATAAAAATCTTTGCAAATGATTATGTGTGTATAAGCAAACATAATATTTTTTAATGAGAAGGGCTGCTCACCAAACCGGAAAACTTAAACTTTTCAATAATAGAAATACAAAATAAAATCCCTATAACATACATATTGAATGACGATGAGGGTGCCGAACTTAAAGACATTTTCTAGAAAGAGAAAATTGAAAAAACAGGTACGCACACACTTGGTTGAAAAAATAATAATAAGAAAATACGGATAAATTGATAGGGGCTTTAAATGGGAACAACTCATGGAAAAATGTGTAGTACGTAGTAGACTCGACTATGACTTCACGATTTAATGTAAGCCATAATAACAATTTTGGGTGTTGCATTGTTCGATCAAATTTCCTCCGAATACTTTATACATTTTTTTAATTGCTCTTGGTACTTGATAGTCATTGTCTAATGTTTTTATATCCAAATAATATGTTATGTGGGCTGTTGTGTTAGAAGTTAAAGGTGTGAGCCTAGGAAAGTAGCTGGGAATAATAGAAATCAGGGGATCCAAAATCGGTGCAGAGTAGAACAGAACTATTCAAATAAGACGGCTAGACGCAAACCGTACCTAATCTAGGTAAAAGTTACTTATGTGTGTACGAGTGATGGTTCAGGTGAGGATCGCTTCGCCGTAGGGGGGCAAATGATGATGATGAGTGTTTGAGTCTTTGGAGGACACCAGGCTGCTGCAATCAGTGACAGTACGTAAATCGTAAAGGAACTCATTTTCATCGTCGGGCTGCTTAATTGTGATTATGAGAAACGACAAAGCGGCACCCCATTTACTTCACCGTCTGTAAACGGCAGCTCACTATCGAGGGACTTGGGCTGATGTTACCTCAATGTGAAAATCTAAATAAATATGATATGAGCTTAATATATTCTTTTAAAAGCTACATTTTCGAAAAAAAAAAGCCGGTTTACTAAAAATCAATTCAAATTTTAATTTAATATAAGTAAATATTTATTTTAACAGCCTACTTTTATTTTTAAATGAAAAATAATCACAACTGTTCCGTTCCATCAGTTTTATAGATTAATTGCCTTCCGTTTTTAACAGCTTACCGCCACCCAGTTTTTGTCAATTAAAGGGCGATTGAATATAAATTAGAGGAAACATATGATAAATTATTAAAGTAAGTATAGAAGTGAAGCGAAAAAGAAACATAAGAGAAAAATACTATATGTGATGTAAAAGAAATAAATAAACAAAATAATAATTAACAACAATAATCAGCAAACAATCAGGAACATACAGCACATTCCATTAAGTAATGTTATAATCTCAAAGTGCGTGAGAATAAGCGATAGGGAAAGAAGCAAATAATAATGTATAAGAAATTCTATAAGACAGTTCCATCTTTCCACTAATTGTTTTAACTGTATAACCTACCAAGCTCAGGCAAGCAAATTGTTCTTAAAAGCGTCAAATAGTAAACTCTTAAAAACGAAAAGATCTAATGCTCCTTAAGTGTGAAAGTTGTAACACTCATGTGTTTAAGGCAGCGATTAGATTCTGAGCAAAATTTAATCGCGATACCTAAAAGCTGATAAAATAGTTTGCATAGATACAGACACAGAGATCTAGGAAGCCTACGGTGTTGATCTAAGTATTGATCAAGAATAAACATACTATCTGGGATCAAGGATGCTTACGTTTATGCATTACAGAAATAAAAATACTATGTCTCGGTTCAAAAATTGAGAGGCAAAACCTATAAATTTAAAGGCAATATATAAAGTCAAATAACATAAAAGAATAAAATTAAAAATGAAATAACAAAATAATAAAAACAAAATAATAATATTACTAGAATGGAATGACATACTACTTTTAAATCTTACTCCCTGCTGTATTATGTGCCAAGGAAAATGGACCAAGAAAATAGATTGTGGACCTAAACAAGAACAACTTTATCTCGTTCTTTTAATGTACGAATTATAACCCACAAGAATCATAATAGAAAATAGCCTAGCAAAAACTATTTATCATGAAGTCTAAACGGTCTTGAGACCATGAATCCTAAGCTAGTGAAAATTATTGTAAATGACTTGATTGCGCTCTTTTTATTAGTTTAACATACACACAAGAAGTGCTCTACAATACAACCACAAAAAAAAGAACAAATCTTACCATACAATTACCAAATCAAATCTTATTCTTTGGAGCCTCCTCCACAAACAGTATACAATAAAATCAGACCCTAATCTAATATCAAAACACAAGATCAAGAGCTAGGGTGTATAAAACGATTAAAACAAAGAAAGAAAAAAAAAAAACTGAAAATACCAATATTTAGTGGGTATAAACCAACCTGGTGATAGTAAACGTACATTATTTTATGCCCGTTATGTAAAATACCGACTTTTACGTCATCTCGAGCTTTAGTACATCACAACCTTATTTTGCCATCCAAATTTTAGATTAATGCAAGGTTCAAGAAGAATAGAGCACCTTACAATGGTTTCATGAATTTACGAAATATCTCAGATCAATGAAAAACAAATCCTTTAGCGAGAATAAGTTTTGAGCACTAAAGAAAATGAATCTCTTTAAGAAATAATTATAATAATTGAATGAAAAAATAAAACCTAATAACATGGCATCTAGAGCAAAAGGGGTTTGTTCTTATTAAAATTAATAAAGCACCTACAAAAAAAATAAATAAATAAAATAAAAGAAAGAAAAAAAAATGGAAGTGAGATGTAACAAAACTGCAACTATCACAGTTAGGGAACAGTAGTAGTAGATACCTAACCCTTAAACTAAAACAGCTAACGAAGATATACTTTTCGAAACAGTGTAGGACTCATATCTCGAACTGTTAAGCTGGTTCAATGCACTTCCTTATTAAATGTAATAAAAATGAGGAGAGTTATGAAATAAAATATTACCATCCATCAATTAAAAGAAATTAATAACGATAATTTTCTTAGTTTAAGCAATGAGTTTGGAAATATAAAAATCTTACATAATCACTAAAAAAGTAGAAAGGTATGTAGGTTGACAGTTAAAATATATTAAAGCAATCAATTATAAAGTGAAAAATCAATGTCCGATCGATTTCCCTGTTAAAATTAAGCTAAAGTATTAAGGACAATAATACAATCTATCTCGTTTTAAGCGTAAAGTCTAGTCAAAATAGCTAACAACATAACATAAAATTTTTAAAAATCAAAAGAATAATAAGTTGATGAAAACGATTAAGTATTACACAAATTAAGATAGGGTATCAGACAACATCAATAGAAGAATTTTTGAAGTCAGTAAATGAGTACAAAACACATTCCTTATACATTTTATTGTAAGTAGCATACTGGGAAAGAGAATAGTAAAAACCGTTTGTATGAAAAAAAAAAATCAATCCAGCTGCTTAGAACATCCTATTGTTTTCAGTTTCTTTATTTTAGAAATTTATTTGATATGTGAGTTTGATGAAATAATTTAAGTCGAGTATAAGAAATAGTTTGACGGATATCTTAAATATGAAAAGTGTCATTTGACGAAAATCTTTTAGCGAGCAGAGGGAAAGTTAACGAAAAGATTATTTGTTAAGCCTAATCGAATACATATATGGGTATTAAAAAAATAAAAAATAAAAATAATAAATTCATTAAACGATAAAGTATAAATATTAAGATCTAAATAATTTTGATGAAACATGATTTATTATACCAGTGATATACATAAAAGCATTCTTAGATATGTATATAGTGAGTACTAGAACTTAGTCTTATAATATAGACTTAAAAAAGCTTTTTATCAAGCCGAAACAAAATCATGGAGTATGACTTGTGTGTTCTACCGGCTATAACTATATGTCATTAATATAAATGTTCGGTGTTTGTGTTTGCTTAATCCCTCAACGGAACAAGCTTAATATAATTCTCAAATTTAACATACTGTAAAAATCTATGAAAAAAATAAAAATAAACTAAATAAAAAACATAATTTGATAGTTTACTAACAAAGTAAAAAAAATTAAAAAGTTATACTAATTAGCTCTATACAAGTAACGGAAGTCAGTGAAATAATCAAAACAGATGTATGCAAATAAAGGTTAGAAACGTAAGTAGCGAACAAGTTGGGTGTGCGTTAGAAAGAGGGACATTCAATTAACATACCACCTGCATTTCATAGACGCTCGTGTATAGAATCGCATAAAGGAGCGTGTTTTAATATAATAATATAAGCAGGATCGCTTTCCCCCTATAGCACTTTCACCCTCTAACACTTACTCCCTCTAGCACTAACTCTCTCTTTCTCCCTCTAACACTTTCCCCCTCTTACACCTTCCCCCTATAACATTCCAATCTAAATCTGCAAGTCTCAATACGCTTGTTTAAAAACAATGTTTTCATCTTGCTGCTGCTGCGTAGGAAAATTCCCATCCCTTGCTTACATAACCCTCACGAATGTTGTTGTTGCTTTTGATCATAAGAATGTGGCCTACGAATGTACTGCCCTTTGACAAGCGTACTTCAAACAAGCACAATCTTGTCTCAACCCTTTTATCCTTTGGATCACTGGTTTTCACAACCATTCGTTTTTTCATAACATTCGTTGTTTATGTTTTGCCTGCTGGTGTGCAAGGCAACGCACCTTAAACAGGCGCTCTCTCGACTCTCTCTTATCTACTTATTCGTAGTTAAGAAACCTGCACACAGTTGACTCTCTCTTATCTACTAACTTGTAGCTAAGAAACCGTAATAGTTTCAAAGGCAATGTACTTGGCTCACTGATCCTCACGGACGGTGATATCTATAACATATTAGCCAACTAATGTACTTGACCTTTGACTAGTGCACTTCAAGCATGCACAAACTTGTCTCTAAGTCTTCTAACACTTTCCCCCTCTAACACTTTCCGCCTCTAACACTTTCTCCCTCTAACACCTTCTCCCTCTATCCTTTCCTCCTCTAACATATTTTAATCTTGTTTAAAAACAATGTGTTGATCTTGCTGCTGCTGTTGCTGCGTAGGAAAATTTCCATCCCTTGCTTACATAACCCCCCACGAAGGCTGTAGTTGTTGACAATAACAATGCATGTGTGCAGAGCAACGTATTTAAAAAAAAGGAGCACACTTGACTCTAACAATAATTGGTTAAAAAGTTAAACCTGATCCTGTCATTCTCACAGCCATAAAAATCAATGTATTGATCCTGCCGCTGCTACTGCTGCTGCTGCTGCTGCTGCGTAGGAAAATTTTCATCTCTTGTTCACAGAACCCCAGTACATCGAACAAGCGTTCGCTTTTCTCTATTCTCTATCCTTACTTCCTTTGATCACTGGTTATCACAACCATAAACATTCATTTTTTGACGTGTGTTGCAGGTTTATAATGCCACGCACGTCAAAGAGGCGCCCTCTCGATTCCAGATCCTTCGATCACTACTACTCATGATCATAAACATTCATTCTTTATTGCGTGCTTTCAGGTTAACAATGCAGCGCACGTAAAACAGGCGCGCACTTGACTCTCTCTTATCTATCCTTTCTTCCTGTACACACTTCATCTCATGACCATAAACAGGTTTACAATACCACGCACGTCAAAGAGGCGCATAATTGACTCTAATGCCATGTTCACACTATGAAAAATTAATCGCGTGATTACGATAATCTACCACCGATAATCTTATGCGTTCACACAGCAATCAGCTGATTCTCATAAGATTAAGTTTGACATTTGTTTGTTTACATTTATAAATGAACAAAATTAAATAGCAAACAGCAGAAAAAATTGAAATTAACCATTAGTGAATAAATATTAAGCATTAGTGAATAAAAATGCCGCCAAATATTATTAAAATTATTTTTTTTATGATAAAAATGCTGGATATGGCGAAAATAATGGAGGATATATTCAATACTTCAAGAGCACAAAGGAATCTTTTGCTAATGAAATATGAAATGCACCTCACGTTATGTGCAGCCATATCTGAGGCATCTGTGATGAAAAAGTGCTGGAGAAAAGTATGTATTAACTTATTATTATGTGTATATATGTGTGTATCTAAAAGTGTTTATCTTTTAGGAACGTTCACAATTTTTCTGGGAAATTGATTGCCAAAACTGCTCAGATGCTTTCTTTAAGAGCAATTTGCGCATGAATCGCAAATCTTTCAACAAGCTTTGTGAGCTAGTAAAAAATATAGAAAAAAAAGATACCACTTATAGAAAGGCAATTCCTTTGCAAAAACGTGTTGCAATAGCAATGTACGCGCTAGGTTCATCAGCTGAGTACCGGACCATAGCAAACATGTTCGGAGTTGGAAAGTCGACAGTGTGCACAATAGTGTTGGACTTTTGTAGAGAGACTTGGAAGCAATTACGACCTCTGTATCTTCAAAATTTTCCATTGACAGCTGGAAAAGTGCGTACGTGGATTTGAAGGTATGGGATTTCCGCAATGCCTTGGCGCTATTGGTAAGATTTTTTTTCAATACTTTTAAATTTGTATAATATCACTCCACATTTTCAGATGGATGTCATATAGCAATTCACCCATCTACAGAAGACGCTGTAGATTATCATAACTACAAAGGCTGGTACTCTACAGTTTTGCTAGCTTTAGTAGATGCAAGGTATATAAACAACTACTATTGCTAATAGAATGTATAACATAATAAGTCTTCTTCAGGTGTCGTTTCATTTACGTAAATGTTGGTAGCCCAGGTCGCTGTCATGATTCTAACATTTATGAAAAATCATTGCTCAAGCGAGAACTCAAAAACTGTGAGCTTTTAAATGATATGGCAAGAAACATGAACAACACAAGAGTACCGGTTTTCATAATAGGAGACTCTGCATTTAGACTTGGTGATGAGCTTATGAAACCGTACCCTTTCACTGTTGCACAACCAGCGGATAAAAAAGCGTTCAATTATCGCCTTTCTAAATGCAGGAGGGTAGTTGAAAACGCATTTGGCCACTTGAAAGCTCGATTTAGGAGAATCGGAAAGGGTATCGATAACCAAGTGGACAATGCTACACTGATCATCAAGGCGTGTTGTGCACTGCACAATTTTCTTAACAACGAAAATGACGAGGTAAATGAAAGTTGGTTGGCATCACAGCAAATGATCGACCATGCAAGACATTCACCAGACATAACAATTATTACTCAAAATGTTGGTAGAGCAGAGGATATACGTAAAGCATTGACATCTTTCATTTGTAAGTACATATTTTATTATATTAATTATTGTTTTTTTAAATATGACACCATAGCGTCTTTCAGTTCACTAAAATCTGAAACGCAGCGTTCCAAAAGTACCACCTTCTTCTCCTCTATTTCTTTATTCTCTTTAAGAGCTTCTTTAAAATCCTTAGAGGACTGCTCCATATAATCGCATATCTTCGCCTGAAAGCTTTGTTTTTTCTTTTTAGATGAGCGCTCACATTCGGAATCTGATGTTGCTGAAGGCGTTTCATTAAATAGCATTCTTGGCGATGTTGGAGAAGGCGACATTGGAGTTGCAGGTGCAGAATATGTTGATGAATCCACATTCAACGAATCATAACTTTCTTCTATGGATAATAATACTTTTTATTACTTAATATATTAAACAATAAAATAATATATTTACCCATAATACTGTCTTCCACAATTGCTTCAGTGTCAATACTTTTGCAGCCATTCAATATTTGGTGCACAGCAGCATAGTGCTTCCACAAAGATGGCGCACCCCCAGACGGGCCAATTTTTGTCTTCTCCTGTCTATGAATACAATTTTCAATAAATTTATCATATTTATAAGTGTTTTTACTTATAAAAAATTCTACATACCTGTATCTATTTGTAAAATTGTGCACTTTAACTTTTATTTCTGCACCCGTGAAGTGATAGCCAAAGTTCCGCATCTCTACCGCCATTTCCTCATATATATGCGAGTTTTTCCTAGCAGATCGCAGTTGTTGCAATCTGCTCTGCCATATCTCGATGAGGCAGATTTCTGCCCCATCGCACCAATTTATTCTTTTCTTTTTTGCTGCCATATTTTCTTACAAATTGCAAATAAACCCACAATAACAAATAACAGCTGTTCTCATATGGTAAAAACAGCGCCATCTGTCGTTAATGTTAGACAAAAACAGGGTTGCATTGACGCTAATCAACTAGATTAGCAGATAATCTCGTCAATGAGAGGATTACGTTTGACAGTTTTTGTATGAGTTAATCGCGCGATTATATGTAGATTAGTGCTTTAATCTCGTTAATGACCCTAATCGCGCGATTAAGTGCTATATCAGAACATGGCATAACACTAGTTAGGTAAATAGCCAAATCTGTTCCTCTGATCACCTGCTTGCAGGTGTATAATGCAACGCAGGTTTAACAGGCGCCCTCTCGACTCTCTCCCTATCATGGGAAAAATGGGCATAAATTAAAATATTGTAGGAGTCAAAAAACAAAGGATCGAAAAAAGGGTAATAAAATTTAATGAGGTCATAAATTATAATATTGTAAGGGTCAAAAATCAAGGGGTCGAAAAAAGGGTCATAAAAATTAATGGGGTCATAAATTGTCGGCATCCCTTTGAGTTAGAACCACCATTCACCTACTACTATGCTACTTTTAAAGTATGCCCTTTCGGAGACTTTAAGCAACTCCTTATTATTTATGTCAAACATATGCAAAAGGTAATTATTTTATTAATTGTTTAATATCATGTAGTAATTTAAATTATTATTTGTTTTTTAGATAACACCTTTTCTTTTTGTTTTGATGACGCGTAAGACGGAGCTCTCTTACCAACATTTATTTACGTATGTTGACTCCAACATTTGTTGCTTAAATGGTGCATCATTTATTTCCGATTATGAGAAGGCGATGCGTAACGCATTGAAAAATTTGCATCCAAACATGAGTTTCTACTCTTGCTGGTTCCATTTTACCCAAGCATGCAAAAGAAATGCAAGGAAAATAATGGGTTTTGAAAAAATGCTTCTATGTAATAACCAGGCGTATATTCTATTTATGAAATTTCTGTATTTGTCTCTTCTACCGGAGAACAAAATTGTCGAAGCATTTGGTCTTCTTGAAGCTCAAGCAACTGCTTTAGAGAAGAGGTTTTCTCCCTTTTTAAAATATTTTAAAAAGCAGTGGCTTACGAAGGTATTTTACAATTTCAAAATTATGCTACAGTTTTATTTATTCACGTTTAATTTTATAGGAAGGACCTAAAAAATATATCTCTATTCAAGCGTTCGACAAGAACCACGAGCGCTGTAGAAGCATATAATTTGAATCTGGGCAGAAAAATTCTAGCAAAAGGACACTTCTTTAAATTCATTCAATGTATCATTGATGCCGAATATGAAAAAAGTCGCGAGTTTGCTTTGCTTTTTCAAAATGGTGGCATAGGTAATCAGACACAATCAAGCAACAAGTAAGTTTATGCAGAATTTAATAAAATCTTTTAAAATACATTAATATTAATTTTTTATCTCAGGATCGCGCTCAAAAAATTATGAATGCCATGGATTTATTCGACAAAGGAGAAATAGATATACAGGGTTTTTTGACACGCACTGTCTCTCTAAGTGGCCGGTTTTTAAAACAAGACTTATTTGTGTATACTGATTCTGATTTATCTGGAATGCCGTCCGAAATGAGGTCTTCCACATCTTCCCTATCTTCCAGTGGTTCGAATATAAGTCAACTGTCCGATTCTTCTATTGTCAAAATGAATCCCTGCAATGTATGTTTGAGCGAACCTAAATCTGTTTTGCTGCGCCCATGCAACCATCTAAATATTTGTAGTGAATGTTGGGATCAAATTCTAATCCACAATCAAGAACAAAATGATACTGACAGTATTGAACCCAAATGTCCAACATGTCAACAGAATGTTAAAGAGGCAATTCGCAATGTTTATATATATAATTAAAATAACAAATGTAAGACCCAAATACAATTATTAATCAATATAAAAATAATTACTCTGAATAAAGGCATCTATGAAATTTAGTTTTATTAAGGGTAGATTAAATCTCTTTCAGTTATTCGGGCTTTTCATCTTATTTTCATGATTTAAGACAAATCAATAAATAAATACATTTATTGAAACAATATTTCAGATGCAGATATGCCGTTCTTAGTTCGGCGAAAAAATATCTTTAAAAGACAAAATCTCCAACGACATATCTCCCGCGCGGAGATATGACGTTTTGAAACGACATAGCTCCACGCGGAGATATGTCACTTTGAAACGTCATATCTCCGCGCGGAGATATGTCGTTCTTAGCTCGGCGGAGATATGTCGCGCGGAGATATGTCGCTATGCCGTGTTTAGCCGCTATATTCAAATATTCATACAAAATGTTAAATTCTAATTATTGGGTTCTGACCCAACATTCCGGCCTCCTTGAAAGTATGTGCTTGACTTTCAAGAAACTGGTATCAATGCGAGTTTGCGTATGGGTCGGCGAATAGCTCCCTTGGAGGTGCGGACTTCGGCTACACGTAAGAGGTTGTCCTTTCCAGGGATGCTATTGATGACGCGACCAAGAAGCCACCGCTGTGATTTAAGTTATCTTCGTGCACGATGACCATGTCACCAACGGATATGTTTGGTGATGTCTTGGTCCAGTTCGTGCGGACTTGAAGCTCATTGATGTATTCGTGCAACCATCGTCGCCAAATTTGCTGCTTAATAGCGGTTACCCGTTGCCAGCGCTCTAGAGTGTCCAATTTAGCATCCGGTATCGGATTCTCGGGAAGTGCACGGAGTGATTCACCGATTAAAAAGTGACCAGGTGTGAGCGCGGTCAAATCGTTCGGGTCCGAGGAGAGCGGTGACAAGGGTCGAGAGTTTAGTATTGCCTCCACTTCAGCGACAGCAGTGGTAAGCTCTTCGAAGGTGAGCCTGGTGTCTCGAAGTGTGCGGTTGAGCAGTCCCTTGACGCTTTTAACTGCTGCTTCCCATATGCCCCCGAAGTGTGGGGCCCTGGGCGGAATAAAATGAAAGTTAATAAATTCAGAGTTACAAAAGTTGGTGATTGAGTGAACTGTTTCGTTCTTGAAGAGAAACAGCTTCAGCGCCTCAAGCCGGTTGTTTGCCCCTGTGAAGTTCGTTGCGTTGTCACAGAAGATATCTGCCGGGAGTCCGCGTCGGGCGATCAATCGCTTGAGCGCTGCAATGAAGCTATCCGTTGTGAGATCGGATACGACTTCGGCGTGTATTGCCTTAGTGGCAAAGCAAATAAAGACCGCTATGTAGGCCTTTGTGGGTGGTTTTCCGCGAATGCGCATATAGACATTGACTGGGCCACAGAAGTCTATGCCGCACCGCGAAAATGGTCTTGACGGCGTGAGACGGTCCTTCGGTAACTGTCCCATGAGCTGTCCTTGAAGAGTTGGTCGGTAGCTTACGCAGTGTACGCAAGATCGAACGACTCGGCGTGCCAAGTCACGAGCGTTGACTATCCAAAGTTGTAGGCGCACCAGAGCAACAAGTGATTTTGGTCCTGCATGATAGTTCTGCCGATGAATATGGCGTACATACAGCTCCACGAACGAATCTTTGCTTGGTAGTAGAATAGGATGCTTCTGGGTGTCTGGCATAGTTGCCAGTTCCAAACGACCTCCAACCTTTATTAGCTCAAAACCATCCGTGACTTGTAAGAAGGGACAAAGACTTTTGTGCACTGGCTGGCTCTTACGCAGCAGTGACATTTCCTCAGTGAAGTGTTTGACTTGAATGTTCCAAACGATGCAGTAGAGAGCACGCTGCAATTCCATGGGGGTTGGCAACGGCTTATCAAACGACGAAAGGTTTCGGATGCGATGAGTGAATCGAAACATCCAAGCAACCATAAGTAAGCATCTGCGATAAGAGCTGATTCCGTTGACACCAGTAAGAAGTTGGTTGCTGCTGATTGCTACGACAAAGGCTGACTTTCGCTTTTCTAGATTGATCACGTCCATGTCTATGCTATCTCGAGTACTGATTGGCCAATGTTGCTCATCTAGGCGTAAAAACGAAGGTCCCTCGAACCATATAGACTGATGCAAATCAGTCACTGTACAGCCTCTAGACAACAGATCTGCTGGGTTGCAGTGTGTTGGAACATGCTTCCAGTAGCAATCTGACGTGAGCTCTTGAATTTCTGATATACGGTTACCGACAAAGGTTGACAATGTGGCAGAGTGCTACCGAATCCAGTGGAGGACTATCTGTGAATCGCACCATAGGAATATTGTTGGCTGCTTGTCCGAGAAGATTCCAGATATCTTGCGATAGAGTTGTGAAAGCAGATGAGCTCCACTCAGCTCCAATTTAGGTAACGACAATTTTTTAGTTGGGGCAACTCGTGACCTTGATGTGACAAGCTGTACCTTAAGCGAGCCATCTAGCCCAAGCAAGCGCGTGTAGATACAACAGCCATACGCCCTGATGGAGGCGTCACAGAATCCATGTATCTGTAGGCTGTGTAGAGTTGGTTGCAGGCAGTAGCGAGGTACTGCTACTGTTTCTAACGACGAGAGCGATGCCCATGCTGTTTGGATGCCTTGGGGAACAGATTCGTCCCAATGTAGTCGAAGTAGCCACAGCTCTTGCAGAATGATTTTAGCGACTGTGATGACAGGCGTGACGAGTCCCAAAGGGTCAAACAACGATGAAGCGATCGACAAAATTGTGCGTTTGGTGACCAATTCCGAGCTACGTCTTGGAGAGAATGAGAACGTAAACGTGTCCAATCGTTGGTCCCACTTCAGACCAAGAGTACAGGTAATTGTGTCGTTATCCAAATTTAGATCCTTAATTGTGCGGTCATCTACGAAATCTATGTGGCTAGAATGCCATTTTGCGAGTTCAAAATGACCATCCTTGAGAACGGCTGTGACTTCTTTCTTGATTTGATGGAGGGCTTCGACAGTGTCCGCTCCACCAAGGAAGTCGTCAACATAAAACGATGATTTGATGGTCTTAGCACCAAGCTTAAATGTATCCATGTGTTGATCTGCTAGATATGCCATACTACGTATGGCTAAGTATGGTGCGGCGGCGGTACCATAAGTTACCGTATTTAGTTCGAAGGTGCGAACTGGTTCAGATGGCGAAGCTCTCCAGAGTATGTATTGAAACTTGCGATCCTCTGCAGCCACATGAACCTGACGGAACATTTTGACGATATCTGCAGTAATCGCGTACTGATGAGTTCGAAAACGTAGTAGCAGTGTGTAGAGATCAGGTTGGATAGTCGGTCCAACCATAAGCAATTCATTAAGCCATTTTTGAGACGTTGTTTGACACGAAGCGTCAAAGACAACCCTAAACTTTGTTGATGTGCTACTTGGCTTGAGCACGCAATGATGCGGGATATTATAATGCGGAGTGTGCAGCTGTGGGAGCTCTACCAGGCTCATGTGTCCTAAGTCTTCAAACTCCTGCATGAAAGTTACGTATTTTGATCTGACCTCAGGCCTTTTGGCGAGACTGCGTTCGAGTGCGTGAAATCGTCTGCTTGCAGTGTCGAACGATGATCCAAGCGTGCTTGAGTCATCCTTAAATGGGAGTCGAACAACTATGCGACCATCAGGTGAGCGATGAACGGTTTTGGTGTATGATTCCTCACAGTTGCGCTGCTCTGGCGTAAGTGTATCCGACTCCTTGTGGACATCCTCGATGCGCCACAAGCGTTCCAAATTGTTGCTGATAGCTTCGTCTGCAGTCAGCGAGTATTGATGAAGTGTTCCGGGGATGGCTTGGCATCGACCAGAGACTACCCATCCTAGTAAGGTTTTCTGAAGCACGGGCAGCTGATGACCAAGCTTGATTTGGCCAACTGCCAGTATGTCGAAGAAGGTCTCCGTGCCTAGAAGCAAATCGATGCGTCGCGACTTATTGAAGTCGTCATCTGCCAGTTACGAATTTGCTGGAATTTAAGCGATGCTTAATGTGGGTTCGCGACTCGCCGATGCTGCGAATCTCCAAATCACGCTTGACTCTCGACAAGCGGAGCGTCTGGGCAAACTCTTCGGATATAAAGTTTACCTGCGAGCATGAGTCCAACAGAGCGCGTCCTACCTTGTAGCATCCAGAGGAATCCTTTACAAAGACCAATGCTGTGGCTAATATGACACAATCCGAGCGTATGTCTGAATGCGTATGCGCGACTGCACTCTGAACCAGGTTGGAAAGTTGACGTCTGTGTCGATGTTGAGCCCGGTGCGTCTCGATGTAGCAAAGTGTAATGCGGTAACGAGCAGGCACGGCATCGCTGTTTCGATTGGCATTTCGCTGCGTGATGTCCTTTCTTAAGGCAGTTGATACATAGTCCAAGCCGATTTATTGCGTTTAAGCGACTCTCGATGGTAAGATTGATTAATTGAGTACATCTTGATGCTCGATGATCTGTACTAGAGCATATGTTACAAGTTTGTGCTGTACAATTGAATGACGAACTTGTCTGAGGCCGCTGCGAGCGAGGTTTGTGACCACCTTGTTGGCTCACAAACGCGTCAGCAGCCGGCTTTCCAATTGCTTCAAGATACTGACAATGCCGTTCCACAATTTGGATGCAGTTGTCCCACGATGGTAGGAATGTGTAAACAAGAGATTCATTCCATTTTCGCTTCGTCTCCTGGTCCACCTTTCCCATGACTATAAAGATGAGCATGGCCTGGGCAATCTGTGCTTCATTACCCAGCGATAGCAATGAGTTATACAATGCGGAAGCATTGTCGATGAGACTGCGTAACTGTTGGCCATTGGATTTGGCAACGTGCGGCAGTGCGAAGAGCGACGAAATGTTATCCAAAAATACTAGTGTTGGGTTGTCGTAGCGATTCTTCAAGTGCTCCAGAGCCTTTGCGTAATTGTCTGAAGTCACTTGGAATGCTCGGACCGTTTCTAGCGCTGGACCACGGATACAATTTAATAGCTGATTAAACTTCTCAATGGGTGACAAAAGGATTGATTTCCCACCACTTGTTTGAACGATGTAATGAAGTTCTGATAATCGGCGTACTTGCCGTCAAATGTTGGCAGAGACAGCCGTGGCAGTTTGACTGAGGATGTATGCCCAACATTTACGGTAGTTTCGTTAACGGTGCTATGTGCGTCAGGTCCGAGCTGTTCCTGAATGCACACCTTGGTGCGAATAAATATTTCTTCAATTTCGCAGTGAAAATCGCGTGATTCCTCCGGCTCAGCTTGTTCAATGTCTCCTTGAATTCGAAGTGCATTTTTGAAATATGCTCCCAATATTGATAGCCGGCAGGTTAATTCCAACGGTGAAAGCTGCTGGCTAGGTTCGACCGATTTGCTAATGCGAGAAATATTTCTGCAAACATTAGAACGTTGTGTTTTGAGTTGCTCCAACGATGCCATCTCAAATTACACAATTGACAAATAAGCGAGGTATTTGTTTACTTTATTAAATGACCGATATGGCAACGCCGTATGCGGTTGTCACTATGGTCACCCAATTCTAATGTATTTCTGATCAGGTGTTTCGCTCCTCACAGTATGTATGCGTGTGAGAGCGAGACGACGATAGGTAGTGAGCGTAAGCTGCGCTGCATGCAGCTGGGCGACGAGGGGGGTGCAGCAATGCGTATGTGCATGTGTAAGGTTATGACCGATGCAAGCAAGGGGGAAAGAAGTAAAAAAAAAATTTTAAAAAAAAAAGGGGGGGGTGAAAAGGAAAAAAAAAAAAAAAAAAAAAAAAAAAAGAAAAAAAAGGGGAAAAGGGGGGGTGAAAAAAAAAAGCAAAAGAAGAAAAAAAGAAAGAAAAAGGAAAAAAAGAAAGGGGGAACGGAAAAAGAGGGGGGTAGGGGGAGAGGGGAAGGGGGGGAGGGAGAGGAGAGGTACAAGTTGTGTCGAAGGAGGATGAGATGTCCACTCCAACGACGCTCGGATTAGGAGGATACTATATCGACTCCAGCGACGGAGTATGTCTGAGCCCAAGCAGCTCTACCAAATGTAGCAGCGGCGTGCGTTAGGTTGCGGCGACCAAAATAGTTAGTTGGAATGTACGCGATAATGAAAAAACGAATATAACAATTGGCAGGGCAATTTTATAAACGCGGGAAAGATGTGAAACTAAGTCGGCTGCGGCGAACATAACCTCACTTTTCGAGCAATGTACATGTGGTATGTGTGTACATGCAAGAATAATTGCAAATTCACAAAAACTCGAAATATGAGAAATAAACACAGTCCCTGATCGGGCGCCAAAATGTAAGTTCAAGAGCGTTTTCTTGACTGTTGCTATGTTTCTATAAAATGTGTCGGGGGTGTTGATTTCCATACAAAAGTAATTTAGATTTATTGCTTAAGGTTATATTTGCTGCACCACAAGGTTCACGTGCGATCGACTTCAGGTATAATTTCAACTGGTTCTCATGTTCTTATTCACTCCTCTCAATTGCATTTCATTCACAATAGTTGTGAGAGAGTGAGTAATGTTAACTTAAACTAACAGATTTGGGCGCTTTAACTTTAACAGTGTTTAGCCGCTATATTCAAATATTCATACAAAATGTTAAATTCTAATTTTTGGGTTTTTACCCCAAAAAAAAAAAAAAAAAAAACACAAAAAAAAAAAAAAAAATTTATTAAAAAAACCCCACCCACCCAACCCCCCCCCCCCCCCCTCCCCCAAAAATAAAAAAAAAAAAAAAAAAAAAAAAATATAAATATTAAATATAAAAAAAAAAAAAAAATAAAAAAAATAAAATAAAAAAAATACCAAAACCAACCCTACCCCCCCCCCCCCACCTTTAAAAAAAAAAAAAAAAAAAAAAAAAAAAAAAAAAAAAAAAATGAAAAAAACAACAACACCAAAAAAAAAAAAAAAAAAAAAAAAAAAAACCCCCCCCCCAACCAAACAAAAAAAAAAAAAAAAAAACAAAAAAAACAAAAAACAAAACATCCAAAAAAAAAAAAAAAAAAAAAAAAAAAACCAAAAAAAATAAAATTACATTATTTTTTTTTTTAAAAAATTTTTAAATACCAACAAAACAAAAAAAAGCGCAAAGTTCTCTTTTACAGAATATTGGCTACTTTTAAATTAAAAGTAAAAAAGGGTAAAATTAAAAGCGTATTATAAAATGGATAAATTCTTATTAAGAGTCGACAAAGGTAAATAAATTCAAGCATTAGCAATGGTAAGCCCTAAACGTTTGTGTTTCTTTAAAGTGAACAGAAGCAGTTCGCCAGTGTCTAGCGTCGCAAGCGTTGATACAGCGGTGGCATGTGTTTGCAGCAGCACAGACTCCGACCGTAGCCCTACTAAAAAGGACAATCCCCAAAAACGGAAAAAGGGTATATCAAGGGTTTGGACATACTTTAAGCAATCTGATGATAAAAAATTCGCCAAATGCCTTAACTGCAGAAAAGAGTACAAGACAAGTGGCAACACGTCTAATTTAAAAGACCATGTTTGGTTACGCAGTTAACTAAACCAAAACCGGCATCAACAGAACCATAACACTCTTATCTCTAATCGCTTTAACCTATCATGCTCTGCGCAGCATAAGAGCAACTTAACGTAAAGTCCAACTATTGTTTTGCATAAGCTCTTATATTTCGTTTATTACATTGTCTATTGGTTGCCCTTGGCCTTCAGCTGAGTGCAAGCCGCTGCTGCAGTTCTGCAGCCAGTTCAGTTCTATCAAATTCGTCGGTAGCTCAACTTCGGTCGTTTGTCTGTTTCGCGACAAACGAAAAAATCGCCAATTATTGCACAGCCCAAATCGGGGTTAGTTGCAAAACACAACTTTTAAAAATTTGTAAAGTAATTTAAGTTCGGCCACGAAGGCAAATTAAATTATATGTACTATACTCATCAATGCAATCTCGGAGCATTTATAATTTGTTGAGTGACATTTGGAAATTTCGATAGCTATTGAAAAGCTCAATAGCTCAACAGACCATTTAAAACGATTTCATCCCGGCTTGGATGCTCCTTCTCCGGAAGCAAGAAAGGAAACCAACACAACAGACTCAAACCCATTCAGTTTAAGTGCGTCAACAAGCAGCAGCTGCAGATCAAGTTCGCATTCTTTATCATCATATTTTAAGAGGGCCCTTCTCTACGACAGTGATTCAAGGCGCAAAAAAGAAATTGACAGGGAATTAACAATTATGATTGCTATGGATGTTCAGCCGTTCAACATTGTCGAAAATGAAGCATTTGTTCGGTACTCGCAAATATTGGACCCAAGATATAAAATTCCTAGCAAAACGTATGTACGAGATGTCCTTATGAAAAATATGTTTTTGGAAAGCGTTGCAGAATTACAATCAATTAATAAGGCCACACAGAATGTTGCCATAACATGTGATGGTTGGACATCAAGTGCAAATGATAATTACTTGACAGTCACAGCACACTTTGAGTACAATTACACATTACAATCAGCTTCGCTAGAGACCACAAAACTAAAAGACACAACAAATCATTCTGCTCAAAATATTGCAGCGACTCTAAAGGATGTGTTGACTAAATGGAACGTTTTTGAAAAAACCTCTTGCATTGTTACGGACAAAAAAAAATGAGTTAATTAATGTATCGCATCCAAAACCTCCACGTGATAAAGACACTGGTAGCAACCAAAAGGAAGAGTCGACGTTTTTTGGTTTCCTACAAGAAAAGGCAAAGGAAAGAAAAAATACCGCTCGTAGTGATGCCATAGCAAAAAAAGTGGCAACGTTGCAGTCGGACGCAACCGACTGCGGCATACTCGATACCAGAATTAAAACCGGTAAAAAGAGGCCTGATTGCAAAGGGGTACGGATGCGGCAGGGGTTTACGCTGCCTTAAAGATTCTCCGATGCAGATGGGGATGCCACCAGCTATATTCCTCCCAAATTTGGTGACTAGCTCAAAGTTTGTAAAAGGTTTGGAAAGGGGGGGGGCTGGGGCGGTATGGGTAGTTGTGGCATAAAAATTTTTGTTGCTGATCTTTCTCAAATGTCAATTGCTATCTTCATACCAAATTTGGTGAATCTAGCTCGAAATTTGTAAAAGGTGGGGAAAGGGGGGGCTGGGGGCGTTTTGGGTGGGCGTGGCATCAAAATTTTTGTTGCATATCTTTGTGGAATGTCAATTGCTATCTTCATACCAAATTTGGTGACTCTAGCTCGAAGTTTGTAAAAGGTGGGGAAAGGGGGCTGGGGCCGGTAAGGGTGGGCGTGACATCCAAATTTGTGAATCAGATCTTTGTGGAATTTCAATTGCTACCTATATACCAAATTTGGTGACTCTAGCTCGAAGTTTGTAAAAAGTTTGGAAAGAGGGGCTGGGGGCGTTAAGGGTAGGCGTGGCATCCAAATTTTTGATGCAGATCTTTGTAAAATGTCAATTGCTATCTTCATACCAAATTTGGTGACTCTAATTCGAAATTTGTAATAAGTGGGGAAAGGGGGGCTGGGGGGCGGTATGGGTGGGCGTGGAATCCAAATTTTTGATACAGATCTTTCTGAAATGTCAATTGCTATCTTCATACCAAATTTGGTGACTCTAGCTAAAAGTTTGTATAAGGTGGGGAAAGGGGGGCCAAATGGGTGGGCGTGGTTCCAAAACTTTGATGCAGATTTTTGGGGGTCGTTGCCAGCTATCTTCCTACCAAATTTGGTGGCTCTAGCTCCACAACTCTGGGAGACATAGGCTTTTTTGACTTTAAAAGGCGGGGGGCTGGGGGCGGAATGGGTGGGCGTGGCTCCAAAACTTTGATGCAGATTTTTGGGGGTCGTTACCAGCTATCTTCCCACCAAATTTGGTGGCTTTATCTCCACAACTCTGGAAGATACACGCATTCCCGTTTTTGACGAAGCGTTGGGGCGGATGGGGGTGGCTAGTTCGGTATTGGTGGGCGTGGCATCCAATCTTTTGATGCAGTTTTTGAGGGGTCATCATCACCTATCTTGGCACCAAAGTTGGAGGCTATAGCTCAAAAACTGTGGGAGATATTGGCTTTTTTGACTTTTAAATGCGGTGGGGCTGGGGGCGGAATGGGGGGGCGTAGCTCCAAAATTTTTGATGCAGTTTTTTGGGGGTCGTTACCAGCTATCTTCCCACCAAATTTGGTGGCTCTATCTCCACAACTCTGGAAGATACACGCATTCCCGTTTTTGACGAAGCGTTGGGGCGGATGGGGGTGGCTAGTTCGGTATTGGTGGGCGTGGCATCCAATCTTTTGATGCAGTTTTTGAGGGGTCATCATCACCTATCTTGGCACCAAAGTTGGTGGCTATAGCTCAAAAAATGTGGGAGATATTGGCTTTTTTGACTTTTAAATGCGGTGGGGCTGGGGGCGGAATGGGGGGGCGTGGCTCCAAAATTTTTGATGCAGTTTTTTGGGAGTTGCTAGTAGCTATCTTCTTACCAAATTTGGTACTTCTAGCTGTAAGGATGTGCGAAATATGTGGATTTATCGGTTTTGAGTTATCGAATTTATCGATTTGCCAGCCCCCAGTTATCGTAGAACCCCCATCTTGACACTTTAATTTACTATCCTATAGATAAAGAGATTTGGAAAGTTTCAAGTCTCTAGCTGGAAGGGTGTGGAAAAAAGTTGCGTTCATACAGACGGACAGACGGACAGACGCACAGACACCATGACGGACATTGCACAAACTCAATATACTCTTTACCTTCGGTATCGAGTATAAAAAGGACAGTATTTGGATAGGTCAATTGCCACGGAGGAGACTGATCCACTGCTTTGGATAAAAGTAAATATAAATATATTTAAATAATATTTTACAAAAATAACTTATTATATTCCTATTTTTCAGGTCAACGAAAATGAATTCGATTTTATAAAAACCCTGATGTTTAAATTTTTATGCGTGCCAGCGACGTCTGTAGAATCCGAGCGCATGTTCAGCAAGGCTGGACAAATCGTCTCTGATGGGCGGACTCGACTTAAAGAAAAACATATTAATATGTTGCTTTTTATACTCGATACCGAAGGTAAAGAGTATATTGAGTTTGTGCAATGTCCGTCATGGTGTCTGTCCGTCTGTCTGTCTGTCCGTCTGTCCGTCTGTATGAACGCAACTTTTTTCCACACCCTTCAAGCTAGAGACTTGAATCTTTCCAATTCTCTTTATCTATGGGAAAGTAAATTAAAGTGTCGAGATGGGGTTTCTACGATAACTGGGGGGCTGGCAAATCGATAAATTCGATAACTCAAAACCGATAAATCCACATATTTCGCACATCCTTACAGCTAGAACTACCAAATTTGGTAAAAAGATAGCTACTAGCAACCCCCAAAAAACTGCATCAAAAATTTTGGAGCCACGCCCACCCATTCCGCCCCCAGCCCTCCGCCTTTTAAAGTAAAAAAAGCCTATGTCTCCCACAGTTTTTGAGCTAGAGTCACCAAATTTGGTGCCAAGATAAGTGATGATGACCTCCAACAAACTGCATCAAAAGATTGGATGCCACGCCCACCAACAGCGCCTTAGCCACCCCCATCTGCCCCAACGCTTCGTCAAAAACGGGAATGCGTGTATCTTCCGGAGTTGTGGAGCTAGAGCCACCAAATTTGGTAGGAAGAATGCTGGAAACGACCCCCAACAATCTGCATCAAAGTTTTGGAGCCACGCCCAACCATTCCACCCCCCCTTCCCCACCTTATACAAACTTTAAGCTAGAGTCACCAAATTTGGTATGAAGGTAGCAATTGACATTCCACATAGATAAGCACCAAAAATTTGAATGCCACGAACAACTATTCCGCCCCCAGCCCCCCTTTCCCTAATTTTACAAACTTTGAGCTAGAGTCACCAAATTTGGTATGAAGATAGCAATTGACATTCCACAAATATCTGAATCAAAAATTTGAATGCCACTTCCATCCATACCGCCCCCAGCCCCCCTTTCCCCACTTTTACAAACTTTGAGCTAGAGTCACCAAATTTGGTATGAAGATAGCAATTGACATTCCACATACATCTGCACCAAATATTTAGATTCCACGCCGACCCATACCGCCCCCAGCCCCCTTTTCCTACATTTTACAAACTTTGAGCTAGAGTCACCAAATTTGCAACGAAGACAGCCGGTGCATCGGAAAATCTTTAAGGCAGCGTAAACCCCTGCCGCATCCGTACCCTAATGCAATCAGGCTTCTTTTTACCGGTTTTATTACTGGTATCGAGTATACCGCAGTCGGTTGCGTCCGACTGCAACGTTTCCACTTGTTTTAAATAAAAATTGTTGGCTGGTTAAGAAGTAATGTGAGTTTTGTTAAAAAAAAAGAATTGAATTACATTGAAAAAATATTTTTGGTAAAAATATGTATTTAAGAATTAATATCCACGAATGATATTATTAATGAAAGTATTGTTTAAAACAAAGAAATGAATCACATTGAAAAAATATTTTTGTTAAAAATATGTATTTAAGAATTAATATCCACCAATGATAAATTTAATGAAAGTATTGTTTAA
This sequence comes from Scaptomyza montana, assembly GCA_018904305.1. Lineage (NCBI taxonomy): Eukaryota > Metazoa > Arthropoda > Insecta > Diptera > Drosophilidae > Scaptomyza > Scaptomyza montana. The sequence continues at coordinate 692,703 of JAEIGR010000053.1, forward strand.
AACAAAGAAATGAATGGAAATAAAAATAAAAGATTTTGTTAAAAATATGTACTTAAGAACAATTATTTACTAATTATATAATATAAGTATTGCCTAAATCAAATAATTGAATTTTAAGCCAATTTCTGTAACTCAATTCACTATCGAAAACTATCGATAGACTATCGATGGTTTCCGGAAAACTATCGACCACTATAGATGGTGCCGACTATCGATAGTTCTCCACCTCTAATCCGTACCCCTCTGCAATCAGTCCTCTTATTACCGGTTTTAATACTGGTATCGAGTATGCCGCAGTCGGTTGCGTCCGACTGCAACGTTTCCACTTGTTTTTCATTGAGAATATGGATGGTAAAAAGCTCAATGTTTATTGTGCCATTTCGATGCATGTCGCTTCACCTTTGATGTTATAATTTTTTTATGCTTGGATCGCACGCATTTTATTTTCTCAGTGTAAAGCATTAAAACGTCACGTTGCCTTCGTGTTTCGCTGCTTCGCACACAAGCGCAACGCTTTCATTGTGTGAGTTTGGACACCGTGCAACAATTACCACTCATACAAACGTGCTGCTTATGCATACATGAACACACACATGCAAATGCAGGGCACAGCAAATTTATCAAAAATCTCGGCAAAGCTAGCCCAACCAAATACTCATGCATTTTTACTGTTTCTTGCAACAATTTTGAAGCTCATATAGGCCATAGGATAGATAAGCAATATAATACGCGCATATAAAGAATACCTTTTCTGCGAACACGCTGCCTCTCTTTTCTGTTCTTATAACCTAACCATTTCCTTTCTCTCTGCCGCGTACGCGTCTGCTCACTTGCGGAAGCTAATCACAACTCCTTTGCCCACGCTACGGCTTCGGCCCAAGTTGTAGTTTTGCTGCTTCCCACGCTTGCTCGTGACCGTGGTGGATTTGGTGATCGCAGCTGGCGCGCTGCATCTTGCGACTCTGCGTTCTGGGGCGGTTATATTTAAATCATAAGACGTCAGGCGTTAATCAAAAATATGTACATTCAATAAATCTAAATCTTTTACGCTCCTTGCGTTTATTAACTATCCATACTGCGCACTCCTTGTGTCTAACAAAACTATACCTACAATTTAAACAAACGATGCGCTTCTTGCGACTTAACAATTATAAAGCAAATACAAATATAACTCTTTGTGAAGGGGCCGATGCGGCCTACTTCACACCCCCCTTTCTTGGGTAGCGTGACAGTTACGTGTCCGTACGCGTTCCTCGTCACGCCGTGTAGCTCCCCGTCCACCTCCACCTTGAACCTGGAACGGCGGGCTCTCGACGTACAATTTTCCAACGCCTCTGATATGGCCGCGACTGCGGCTTCGGTCAGCTCGTCCTCGTCCGGGAAGACAGCCCGATTTGCGGGGCGTATCGCCCACATTTTCGGCGGTAATACCTGCCCCTGGGTTGGCGGCTCTGTCATCCTCGCCGCCGCTGCTGATTACATAAGGGAATTGGTCGCTCATCTTGGGTATTCTGTGGGATTTATAAACACAATCGGTTAGTCTAAGCCTTCTGAATTCAACTTTGGTTAGTGTTAACAAAAAACAAGTGGAAACGTTGCAGTCGGACGCAACCGACTGCGGCATACTCGATACCAGTATTAAACCGGTAAAAAGAGGCCTGATTGCAGAGGGGTACGGATGCGGCAGGGGTGTACGCTGCCTTAAAGATATTCCTATGCAGATGGGGATGCCACAAGCTGTCTTCTTTGCAAATTTGGTGACTAGCTCAAAGTTTGTAAAAGGAGGGGAAAGGGGGGCTGGGGGCAGTATGGGTAGTTGTGGCATCAAAATTTTTGATGCAGATCCTTGTGAAATGTCATATGCTATCTTCATACCAAATTTGCTGACTCTAGCTCAAAGTTTGTAAAAAGTGGGGAAAGGGGGGCTGGGGGGTAGTATGGGTGGACGTGGCATCCAAATTTTTGATGCAGATGTTTGTGGAATGTCAATTGCTATCTTCATACCAAATTTGGTGACCCTAGCTCAAAGTTTGTAAAAAGTGGGGAAGGGGAGCTGGGGGTGGTATGGGTGGGCATGGCATCCCAATTTGTGATGCAGATCTTTGTGGAATGTCAGTTGCTATATTCATACCAAATTTGGTGACTCTAGCTAAAAAGTTTGTAAAAGTGGGGAAAGGGGGGCTGGGGGTAGTATGGGTGGACGTGGCATCCAAATTTTTGATGCAGATGTTTGTGGAATGTCAATTGCTATCTTCATACCAAATTTGGTGACCCTAGCTCAAAGTTTGTAAAAAGTGGGGAAGGGGAGCTGGGGGGCGGTATGGGTGGGCGTGGCATCCAAACTTTTGATGCAGATCTTTGTGGAATGTCAATTGCTATCTTCATACCAAATTTGGTGACCCTAGCTCAAAGTTTGTAGAATGTGGGGAAAGGGGGGCTGGGGGCGGTATGGGTGGGCGTGGCATCCCAATTTGTGATGCAGATCTTTGTGGAATGTCAGTTGCTATATTCATACCAAATTTGGTGACTCTAGCTAAAAGTTTGTAAAAAGTGGGGAAATGGGGGCGAAATGGGTGGGCGTGGCTCCAAAACTTTGATGCAGATTTTTGGGGGTCGTTGCCAGCTATCTTCCTACCAAATTTGGTGGCTCTAGCTCCACAATTCTGGAAGATACACGCATTCCCGTTTTTGACGAAGCGTTGGGGTGGATGGGGGCGGCTAGGGCAGTATTGGTGGGCGTGGCATTCAAACTTTTGATGCAGTTTTTAGAGGGTCATCATCACCTATCTTGGCACCAAATTTGGTGGCTCTGGCTCTAAAACTGAGGGAGATACAGCCATTTGTGATTTCAAAATGCTGGGGGCCTGGGGGTGGAATGGGTGGGCGTGGCTCCAAAACTTTAATGCAGTTTTTGGGGGGTCGGTACCAGCTATCTTCCTACCAAATTTGGAGGCTCTAGCTCTACAACTCTGGAAGATACACGCATTCCCTTTTTTGACGAAGCGTTGGGGTGGGTGGTGGCGGCTAGGGCAGTGTCGGTGGGCGTGGTATCCAAACTTTTGATGCAGTTTTGGGGGTCATCATCACCTATCTTGGCACCAAATTTTGTGGCTATAGCTCAAAAACTGAGGGAGATATAGGCTTTTTTGACTTTAAAATGCGGGAGGGTTGGGGGCGGAAAGGGGGGCGTGGCTCCAAAATTTTTGATGCAGTTTTTTGGGGGTTGCTAATAGCTATCTTCTTACCAAATTTGGTAGTTCTAGCTGTAAGGATGTGTGAAATATGTGGATTTATCGGTTTTGAGTTATCGAATTTATCGATTTGTCTCTAGCTTGAAGGGTGTGGAAAAAAGTTGCGAACATACAGACGGACAGACGCACAGACGGACGGACACCATGACGGACATTGCACAAACTCAATATACTCTTTACCTTCGGTATCGAGTATAAAAACATCAAGAGATTAATTAAAACTGTGACAAGTCTGCTCTTTGTCAGGTGCTCGGTCGGGTTTGTCATCTTCTCCGTGCTCCTCTCCCTCTTGATAGAATGGCTTCAGTTGCGCAATGCTGGCGAGTTTGCTCTTTCTTTGTCCTTCCTTTACCAGTCGCACGATATTCGGTGATACGAACTTTTCCACGAGGAATGGGCCATCGAACTTGGGAGCGAGTTTCGCCGCGAACCCTTCACTGGCTTTAGAGAGTTGGTGTGCTCTTAGTAGCACCAACGTTTTGAGTCCTGGTCGCCATTCTCTTCTCCTGAGGTTATAGTCCCTCTGCTTAATCGGCTTGTCGTCCTTCATGATGATCCGGTGCTCAGCTACGTGGGACACCCCTTGCAGCTCATCAAAGAGAGCCAATTTCGCTTTCAATATTTCCCTTTTCTTTGGTTCCAAATCCTCTGGCCACTCGTTTTCCCTAGTTTCGACGCTTTCCACCGGTGTTATTGCGGGGCCGGGTATGACGCACCCTCCTACCTCGCCGAACCGTTGTACTCCCGCCGCCGTCGTCGCGTCCACGCTGTCTTCTCGAACCGTTCCCACGGCGATACTGGGCTGAGGTGCCCCCGGGGCATCCTCCTGCTGCCTTGATCCGCCGTCCCCCTCCGGTTTACCCACAGCTGGCTCACGTTCCATCAGGACCTGCCCCTCCTCAATATCTGGTACTTCTATAGCTTCCAAAATTAACCTAGCCTTGCCACACTCGACGGTCGTCCCCACCCGGCACAAAAAGTCTATCCCTAGTATAATGTTGTCTAGCATCGAGGGCATCACGAGCATACTCACCGTGACCTCTGTCCCCGCTAGACCAACCTTTACACTCAATAGCTTTTTTACCTCTAAGGTGGACCCATCGGCCAGGCGAATTTTCGCACAGGCGGCCAGCATCTCGCCACCGCTGGTTACCTTACGGGAAATTCCTCACTAATATAACTCATAGTCGCCCTTGTATCTACTGTCGCAGTCACTACTTGGTCCCCGACTCTTACAGTAGCGACTATCCGCCCGTCTTCTACTCTTAAAGGGTAGTCTAGGTTCGGGACTGGTTCACGTCGGCCCCCATCGGATCCCGTCCCAGATGGTGCCGCATATCGTTTCCCGCCCTTGACTGCTGACAACACTGGCTGGTATTGACCCCCTTGGTCCCGCACTGCAGACAAAACTGTACCCGTGGATTGGGGCACTCCTTGGCAAAGTGACCCTCTTGCGAACAGTTGTAGCATAGCCTCTTACCGTCTAGAACCCTCGACCGCTCTTGGCTGATCATCCCGTTTGAAATTACTCCCGTTTGCCCGAGCGGCGGCGTGCTCCCCAAGTTACCGCTTGACCCTGGCTGTGGTTGCGTCCGGAAAGGATTAGCATGTTTGGTGGGGGCTACCTCACCGGCTAATCCATCCGAATACCTATTAACCCTGGTCCTACCCCGTGCTGCACGCTCGCGGCTTTGTTGACTCACGTTCTCGTACTCGGCTGCCATTTGAGTTAGCTGTGCCAGAGAGGAGAAGTCCCCTCTACGAATGTACAAACGGTACTCTGGTGCCAAATTCTCATATACCCTATGCAATTGTTGTTCTGCCCTGTACCCTGCGTGGTACATCATACCCCGCAGCTCGAGCAAGTAGTCCTTGAACGGCTCGTTATCATGCTGCCGTCGTGCCCGGATCCCGTCTTCTAACCTGTCGAAATACTGGGGCGGTAGAAAGAACTCCAAGAACTCGGCTTTAAATGCCACCCAAGTCGCGTCCCTTATCCTACTTATAGATAGCCACCGCGCTGCCTTACCCGTTAGAGCCTCGCTCATTGCCCTCGGCAACCGGTCTAAGCCTGTGTCGTATGACAACGCCCTGTCCTCAATTGCCTCCAGAAAAACTAGTGGTTCGGTGCATCCATCGAACCTGATACCCCACTTCCGGACTAGTTCGGGGACGACCATACCGTTCCTATGGGTACTATAACTATCGCTAGAATTAATATGGGGATTCACCTGTCTCACCGGGGTATCTTCCCCGGATGCTAGAGGCGACCCTACTCGTATACGGGGGGTACGTGCTGTTTTCTGTGAGGAAAATTCATTATAAATTGTACTGTTAAAGGGTGGAAGCAAATGTTCCGTGCCACCGGTCTGCATTGATGGGATTGCCGCATCGGATTCAGACTTCTGCTTGGGTCGTATTCCTCCAACAGAATCGGCAGTCCGGGTAGGCGACACTGGGATCTTTGCGAACCGCAACTCCCTTTCCGCTAACCGGGCCCATATATCGGTGGTATGACCACCTTGTCTTAAAAAAGTACATACCAGCTTCCGGTAGTCAGTTACCGTGGCACACTTTTCCAATCCAAAATCCCGGACGATATTCTACAGATCCTCCTTATGGCAGTGGTAGACCCATTGCACACCCACGACCTGGTTGCTGCTTTCTCCGACCTCCACTCCTGCGGGTTCGATCATCTTAGGTTTCTCCATTCTTTTTTTTCTTCCTCTGTTATCTCCCTTATTTTTCGCGCGAAAAAAAAATAATATAAAAAAAAACCAAAATTAAATCCGTTCCGAGTTGTATACGTCCCACTTCGCAAAAAAAATTCCTGTCAACTGTTACGAAATAAAAAATTTTTCCCTTTTTTTTTGTCCCGCCGTCACACGAATTTTTCTAGTTTGCACAAATTTTTGCTATTGATCTGGCGCTGTTTATCACGGGTATTTTTTTTTTTTTTTTAAAAAAAAATTAATTTTTTTTTTGGTATCACGAATTTTTTCTCGGTGTAAAAAAATTCCTTGTAGCTTATCACTTTTTGTCGCGGCTATACCTTTTATTACGATATAAAAAAATAATTATTTTTTCCCCACCCACGGTATAACGAATTATTTTTTTTTTTTTTTTTTTTTTTTATTTTTTTTGCAGTGTAATAAAAATTTTCCTGTTAACTGGTCACTGTCTATCGCGGTTATTCTATTTTATTACGAAAATAAATTTTTTTCCCCGATCCACGGTATTACGAATTTTTTTGCAATGTAAAAAAAAATCTGTTAGCAGGTCACTGTTTATCACGGTTGCTCTATTTTTTTATTTTTTTGTTTTATTTTTTTTCCCAAAAAAAAAAAAAAATCATTTCATTTTTTTTTTCCCACTGTACGTTAATACGGTCGAGGCCCACTGTACGGCGACTTCACGTTAGTCCGATACTCGACCAGAACCGATGGGACAACTCCGCACTCAGAACAATAGTCAGTTTTAATTTGCTGATTTTCGCGGTCGAAGCCCACTGTGCGAAGCGACCGCGACTTTGCAGCTGCCTGTACCAGCTACTGTCACGCCGTTCGTTGACCGCTCACGCACTTTGCCGACACTTTCGTTGTGCCGCGACGACTGCACAAAACCACGCTCGAAAACCGTTCTCGTTGGCCACTTGTAAAGCAGGGTATCGTCGGGTATACCCGCACTTCACTTTACGCACTTTTCCTTCCATATTTGGTAGGCCGATGCGGCCTACTTCACAGCGGTATACTTTTTCTGCAAAGTTAGGCAATGCGAGAGTTCTGAAACAGCTCACACATATGTATGTATGATGAAAAAGTCATTGAGCAGGCAAAGCTAAACCATCGTCGACGTTGTCATATTGTGTCCCTTATTTCTCAAATATCAAAACACCCTCACCTAAATAAACCATGGAACCCCTGACCGAGCCAACTTTACATCCCAATCTGTTGTTGATGTGCGTGCGTGTTAACCGCCTGATGTGTTTATTTGCCAAAAGCTTCCCGAAAAACCTCGAAGCGTCCTGAGTCAGTCAGTCAGTCAGTCATTAACTGAACACACAGGCTATTGATGTGTGTGACAAATAGAGACTTAAATGTAAGCGCTGTGTGTTTGTGTGTGTGAAGGTATTTTGGCGGGAGTGCAGCCTTATTTTACTTTTAGCAACAAGAATACACTAAATAGAGTCGCCAACGACCGATAGTCCAACCACTAGTTGGAACTGGCTGGCGAAACTACCACACGCTCTGAGAGCGCATTTCGTGCGTTTCTCGTGTTTCGTGAGTGATTCGCCAGCCACCCAGTGGCGCAAATGCCCATTACGCGATCGATTACACATCGAGAACTTTGTGGGCGGCCCGGAGAATACATCAATTACAACCTGGATTACTTTTACACAGCGATGGCCGCTTTGTGGGCGGTGTGCCCGAAACCTATACCACTTGTGGTACAGGCTGTAATCAGCAGCCGAATTGTTTTCGAATGGCGCTCGGCTGCCGATCAATATATCTGTATTCCTCGTTCGCCTTATAGTAAGCTACGCAATGAGTTCCAGCTCCGGTTGCCGAGTCCAAGTTAACGATGCCGCATTCTCTTTTTCTGACATGTTTCGGTAAGGAGTTTCTCATATAAACCTCTCTGAAATGAGGGATATGTTTGCGTGCAAAGTTTATAATATCAATGTTCGAAAGCGGTTTATTGGGTAGCTCATTCATAAAAAATTGATTTTTATACTCGATACCAAATTTGGTGCCAAGATAGGTGATGATGACCCCCTAAAAACTGCACCAAAAGTTTGGATGCCACGCCCACCGATACTGCCCTAGCCGCCCCAACCCTTCGTCAAAAACGGGAATGCGTGTATCTTCCAGAGTTGTGGAGCTAGAGCCACCAAATTTGGTAGGAAGATAGCTGGTAATGACCCCCAACAATCTGCATCAAGTTTTGGAGTCACGCCCACCCATTCCGCCCCCAGCCCCCCTGCATTTTGAAATCAGAAATGGCTATATCTCCCAAAGTTTTTGCACTAGAGCCACCAAATTTAGTGCCAAGATAGGTGATAATGACCCCCCAAAATTGCATCAAAAGTTTGGATGCCAAGCCCACCAATACCGCCCTAGCCACTCCCATCCACCCGAACGCTTCGTCAAAAACGGGAATGCGTGTATCTTCTAGAGTTGTGGAGCTAGAGCCACCAAATTTGGTAGGAAGATAGCTGGTAATGACCCCCAACAATCTGCATCAAGTTTTGGAGCCACGCCCACCCATTCCACCCCCAGCCCCCCTGCATTTTGAAATCATAAATGGCTATATCTCCCACAGTTTTTGAACTGCACCAAAAGTTTGGATGCCACGCCCACCGATACTGCCCTAGCCGCCCCAACCCTTCGTCAAAAACGGGAATGCGTGTATCTTCCAGAGTTGTGGAGCTAAAGCCACCAAATTTGGTAGGAAGATAGCTGGTAATGACCCCCAACAATCTGCATCAAGTTTTGGAGTCACGCCCACCCATTCCGCCCCCAGCCCCCCTGCATTTTGAAATCAGAAATGGCTATATCTCCCACAGTTTTTGCACTAGAGCCACCAAATTTAGTGCCAAGATAGGTGATAATGACCCCCCAAAAACTGCATCAAAAGTTTGGATGCCAAGCCCACCAATACCGCCCTAGCCACTCCCATCCACCCGAACGCTTCGTCAAAAACGGGAATGCATGTATCTTCTAGAGTTGTGGAGCTAGAGCCACCAAATTTGGTAGGAATAGCTGGTAATGACCCCCAACAATCTGCATCAAGCTTTGGAGCCACGCCCACCCATTCCGCCCCAGCCCCCTGCATTTTGAAATCAGAAATGGCTATATCTCCCAAAGTTTTTGAACTGCACCAAAAGTTTGGATGCCACGCCCACCGATACTGCCCTAGCCGCCCCAACCCTTCGTCAAAAACGGGAATGCGTGTATCTTCTAGAGTTGTGGAGCTAGAGCCACCAAATTTGGTAGGAAGATAGCTGGCAACGACCCCCAAAAATCTGCATCAAAGTTTTGGAGCCACGTCCACCCTTTCCCAACCTTATGCAAACTTTGAGCTAGAGTCACCAAATTTGGTATGAAGGTAGCAATTGACATCCAGAATACAACGTTTGGGTGGATCCTGTCTGGAGTCTGCAGCCAATAAGGTCCGCTCCCCAAATCCTATCCCATTCATATGCAACTATATTGCAAGGGGGCGGAATGTTCAAGCCGGAAAGTAGGCAGCGGCATCTGCAGCTCCCCACCTGAAGCTTCAAAGACTATTTAACATAAAGATGGGTCTTAAGAGCTGGAATGTTATGTTAATTAACAGAGTCGCAACCACGAAGCGGACAACTGGGGAAACAGCGAAAAGCCACTATTTCTTATCATTTGTTTACCTACTACACTCGCTACAATGTCAGCTGGTGCGAAGTCGGCCATCATTGTTTAGCTTTTTGTTGTGACTGCAAAGTGTGCGAAGCGCAAGGCATAATAGGCTGTTGCCGCACTTCAGTTCTCTTGTTGTTGTCACAAAATTTGAAATCGACAATTTTAGATTTTGGCTTCTATCTGCTTGCTGCTGCTCAACAAGAAAGGGTGGTATAGACTTCATATGAACTTTGTGCAATTAAATAGCTAAACGTTAGATACTTTAATATTATTTATATTTTATATGTTCATTTATATTATGACACTAAGTAAGAGCATTCATAACTGAAAAAAACAAGTTGCTTATAAATCAATTAATTAACACTAAAGTAAACGTATTATGTATTTATATACTGAAAATAAACTATCTGTATATTAAAATTATGTATTTGAGTTTTATTGACTTTAATTGAATATTGGGACAAAGGGTATTTTTACTTTATACAGATTGTGCGTCTCATCTAAGACAAGCCAGCGCGTTGCTTGGTTTGTTTCAGTTTTGCTTGCCTGTATACTAAAGGAGAGGCGGCGGGCCAGCGGAAAGCAAGAACGGTAAAAATGTGTTAGTGTGTGTATGCATGTGTGTTTGTTTCATTCTTGCTAGGCCTTCCGATTTGTCGGCAAATGCCATGGACAAGTGAACGACGGAATACACTTTCGGCATTTTTGTGCATCGCTGCATAACTGCATGGTAGTTGCGTTGGCAAAATTTATGGAAAGTGTCATAGAGCTAAAAACATGAAAGAGTATATAGGACCAGCAATGCAAAACTGATATTTGCCTGCCTATTTTACTAGACTCTTGTTTCAAATGTATGTATGCGTGGTTACGACGAGCCAGCACGTGTTGTTGTTGTGTTTTGCCTATTATCAAATGGCACACGCACATGCATACACACAAAGATGAACTTGACCCACATTTTTTTATAAGTCAGCTGTTCCGTTTTGCCGTCGGCAAATTGAAAATGTTTGTTACATGTTGATATGCTATTATATATTTATTTATATTCAAAATTGAAATGTATAATCATTATATATCATTAATTACTTTTAAGAAATAATGCAAAAAAAGAAGAAGTTTAATTGCGTAAAATGCGATATTGCCCTCAGCCATATGGACTCATTTGCATGTAAGAGTTATGAAGACCTGATAAAGGCACGGAATTTTGCTATGGACAAAATGTGCCTTACGACCCCATCAGATGAATTCTTCCTCGTGTGCAACTTGCATTACGAGTCCTTTGCCGAAATTTTCGAAAGGTCGCCGCACTCAAGGAACCTGTGCAAGACCATAACTGAAGAATGTCTTCGTCGAACCAATACACTTCACCCAAATTGGTTCGATAAAAAAAACAGCTGCTACAACCACCGCCTGGAATTGAGGAAAAGAATTTTAATAAGACATCCAAAAATCATGGGCCCATGGCGAAAAAACTCAAAATTTTGAAGCAGTGATTCATCACGTAAGTTTGCAAATTAAAAGTATATTAATAAAAACTATAATTAATATTATTGCTTTTTTATAGGCCAGTCTCAGATTTCTTCAGAATTGGTATTGGTGCGATTTTCTTGTATTTTCAGAAACATGCATCCAATTTTACGGCTGACAAGAAGCGACAAACTAAAGCTGCTTAATTTAATTACATTTTAAAATAATTGTATGTAATATGTATTATAATTTTATCTAAAATATAATATATATAAATAATTTAAATGAAGAAATTAGAACAAAATGATAAATTGCTTGTTACAGTTTGGCAATATAATATGCAAAAATGAATTGACTTAGTTGCCTTGTATTGAATACCAACAAGACAGCAGTGCAAAACATCAACAAAGCATATGAAACATGGCGGCATGTGTATTGTAAACAAAGAAGCAATAATCAAAGCAAGCGCAGCTGTTTGCCGCTAGGGAAACCGACTTTTCTACTCGTTACTTCGTTCGCTTCGATCTTGCGTCCATTTCCAGGGCGCGTTAACATTACCAGTTCTGTTATGCCGTCTTACTGTTAGTTGGTCAATGGTCGCAACCACGAAGCGGACAAATTAACGTGTAGAAAAGTCGGTTTCCCCTAACGAGAACCAGCTGCGCTTGTTTTGATTATTGCTTTTTTGTTTACAATACACATGCCGCCCTGTTTTGTTTGGTTTGTTTTTGTTTTGCACTGCTGTCTTGTTGGTATGCAGTGCTAGCTAGCTTGTTGCCTAGGCAACTAAGTCAATTCTTCTTGCGTAATGTTGTGTGTATGCATGTGCGTGTGCCATTCGAGAATAGGCAAAACGCAACAACAACACGTGCCGTCGTAGCCACGCAGTTTTGGTAGGCCTGGGCTTTGTAATAATTTTTCATATTTTGTTTTTCTAGCGCCCGTGTGTGCGCGTCCTTGTATATCTACATGTGCATATTTAAATGGATGCGTAGCATTTGCCGTGGCATTCATTGACCTTTCTCTACGCAAACGCTAAACAGCCAATATTTAGACTAAATTTGGTGCATATTTAATGTTAAATAGTCTTTGAACTAAAAGTTGACTACACAGGGAACGACAATAAATTAAATGATTTAACTCAGATTGACGAATCATTATTTTATAACTGTAAAAGCTTAACGCAGATATCATTTTTTTGATTCCTCATTTTTATACTCGATACCGAAGGTAAAGAGTATATTGAGTTTGTGCAATGTCCGTCATGGTGTCTGTCCGTCTGTCCGTCTGTATGAACGCAACTTTTTTCCACACCCTTCAAGCTAGAGACTTGAAACTTTCCAAATCTCTTTATCTATGGGATAGTAAATTAAAGTGTCAAGATGGGGGTTCTACGATAACTGGGGGCTGGCAAATCGATAAATTCGATAACTCAAAACCGATAAATCCACATATTTCGCACATCCTTACAGCTAGAAGTACCAAATTTGGTAAGAAGATAGCTACTAGCAACCCCAAAAAACTGCATCAAAAAATTTTGGAGCCACGCCCCCAAATTCCGCCCCCAGCCCCTCGCATTTGAAAGTCAAAAAAGCCTATATCTCCCACAGTTTTTGAGCTATAGTTGTGGAGCTAGATTCTCCAAATTTGGTGGGAAGATAGCTGGTAACGACCCCCAAAAAACTGCATCAAAGTTTTGGAGTCACGCCCACCCATTCCGCCCCCAGCCCCCCCGCATTTTGAAATCAGAAATGGCTATATCTCCCACAGTTTTTGAGCAAATTTGGTGCCAAGATAGGTGATGATGACCTCCCAAAAACTGCATCAAAAGTTTGGATGCCACGCCTACCAATACTGCCCTAGCCGCCCCCATCCACCCCAACGCTTCGTCAAAAACGGGAATGCGTGTATCTTCCAGAGTTGTGGAGCTAGAGCCACCAAATTTGGTAGGAAGATAGCTGGCAACGACCCTCAAAAATTTGCATCAAAGTTTTGGAGCCACGCCCTCCATTTCGTCCCCCCTTTCCCCACTTTTTACAATTTTCGAGCTAGAGTCACCAAATTTGGTATGAAGATAGCAATTGACATTTCAGAAAGATCTGCATCAAAATTTTGATTCCACGCCCACCCATACCGCCCCCAGCCCCCCTTTCCCACTTTTTACAAATTTCGAGCTAGAGTCACAAAATTTGGTATGAAGATAGCAATTGACATTTTACAAAGATCTGCATCACAAATTTGGATGTCACGCCCACCCTTATCGCCCCCAGCCCCCCTTTCCCCACCTTTTACAAACTTCGAGCTAGAGTCACCAAATTTGGTATGAAGATAACGATTGACATTCCACAAAGATCTGCATCAAAAATTTGGATGCCACGCCCACCCAAACCGCCCCCAGCCCCCCTTTCCCCACCTTTCACAAATTTTGAGCTAGAGTCACCAAATTTGGTATGAAGATAGCAATTGACATTTCACAAAGATCTGCAACAAAAGTTTTGATGCCACAACTACCCATACCGACCCAGCCCCCCTTTCCCCACCTCTTACAAACTTTGAGCTAGAGTCACCAAATTTGGAAGGAATATAGCTGGTGGCATCCCCATCTGCATCGGAGAATCTTTTAGGCAGCGTACACCCCTGCCGCATCCGTACCCCTTTGCAATCAGGCCTCTTTTTACCGGTTTTAATACTGGTATCGAGTATGCCGCAGTCGGTTGCGTCCGACTGCAACGTTTCCACTTGTTTAATAATGAATTCCATTCTTGTATATCCACTGAATAGCCGTCTTTGCCATTAGGAAATAGCAAAGGGTTCTGTAAGGCATCGTATGATCGATGCACCTCACTTATACGATGTAATTTATTATTATGGCTTTCATTAATAATATTGCGCTTTTCAAATTGCTGACCAACAATAACTTTAGCTACTTCGCTTGATGGAGGTGCATTGTAAAGCCCTTTATGTGCACCAGCGGGTGTTCGATCAGCATGTATATCCAATTTATAGTCTTTGGTACTTGTTTGTGTTTTATTGAGAGCCATTTTAGATCTTTTACATAACGGTTATGATGATTAAACATAAATTGAAGATCCTTTACTACGCTTAAATCAACATTTGAAATATTTTTGCAACGTAGTTGAGCTTCCTTTTCATCATCACCAACAAAATAAATTTGAAGAAACTGCATTTCTTCATTTGGCAAAGGTCGGACACATCCAATTAAGTAATACACTTGTCCTTGGACTTTAAAGGTTGACCAACTTACATTTATAATTTTTGTACTTCCAAAAGAATTCATTTGAAAGCATACTTTCTTACACGATCAAAGAAATGATCATGCTTGTGATGTCCACAAATTATTAAGCTTTTAAGTGGATCAGGCAAACTTTCATTTCGGGGAAAGCTTAACTTTTTTTGCCTTGTAACAGATACCCAGGGGCTCATTTTTCCATTTTAAAGCATTACTACCAAGTTGAGTAACATTATCTGACTTGTAAGTTATTTCAAAATCTTACCTTAAGCCAGACATGGCTTTAACACTCCATGCACGCAAACGCCTTTCTTGACGTGCATTAGGATTATTAGCCTGATGTCTTCTCACTGCAACTCTATGAGCTTCAGAGTTATTAACCTGAAATCTTTTTGATGCTTCTATGCGCTTACCCCTATTGATATATTAAAATGAAGTCAAGAAAAACTCACTTCTGCAAGTCATTTTAATACACGGTCGGGAAACTTGAACACGCTCGCGCATCGCTCTTCATGTTCGGCGCTAGAAGACAAATTATTTTTAAATCTCGCTCCGATCATGCGCCTTCGTTGTTGGCTATTTCGGCTAACTCTCTTATGTATGCGCGCGCTCTGCAAGTTAGACAAAGAGCGTAGTATCGCTACCTTCTTCACACGCACTGAATCAATGCAAAACATATAACATGCTTTTAGCTTTAATTTAGTGTGTGCGGAGGAGGTAGGGTTATTAAACTTTATGATTGACATGCAAAGCGCGCACATAAAATGGGAGTGAACGTAAATGAGCATCAACAAAGTAGCATGATCGGAGCGAAATTTCAAATTATTTGATTACCATAAGAGCAACACGCGGGCTTATGTCAACGCCCTTTGCTTATTCGAAATTGTATATCAATAATATATCAATAATGTTAGTGTGTCACGTTTTGCCTAAGTTATATAAGCAGCAAGTAGGCGAATCCACCCCCATAACATATTCTGGTGTGGGAATTTTTCTAGACGCACCAAGTTTTGTTATGTTCTTGTTGTTTTTTTTTTTTGAAATCAATGACACCAACGAAAAGTAGCAGTGCGGGCCCAACAACAACACTTACAACAACAACAAACGCGACTTGGGTCGTAAATCAATTGACAAAGGCACACAAATTTGAAAAAAAAAATGTGCACTGTGCGAAGTGATACATGTACATAAAATTATGAAAATTATTTTCAAGCGCATTGTTCACATAATTGTGTATGCACTTATTCATTAAGAAGCGGAAATCCGTTTCTTTTTTGCAAGTGTACGAACCTTTTTAATGACGTTGCTTGTGCGACGCGAAGGCGACAGTAGTGGAATGGGTACTTGTTGTAATTGTAATTTGTTTTTTAAAGTGGGTAAAAAGTGCTCCAAATCGTATGGGAGGTACTTGAAGGAGTTGTCCAAATAAAAATTCCCTTCTAAGTGCTCACTTTCAACCTGCATGGAATATTGTGTGCAATTTTCAGCCTTCTAGCTCTTTTCGTTTAGGCTGTGGCGATTCGGACAATCAGGACAAACTCTTTTATATATATAGAGATTTACTCATTTTTTTTTTAATCCAGCGCTTGTGGTGCATCTAGTTGAATTTCAGGTATTATTTTTATAGTAGTAGCTTGCTGATTCGCCGGTTGGGGTCTTCTTGCCAGGATCTGATGGGGCGCCGGTGCTGGTCCTCGCACAGGCTATTGATGTTTCTGTTTTTCCTTTTCGGTGTCCGTGGCCCAGCTTGATGCGCTGGACGATGCCGGTGCTGGTCTTCGCACAAGCTGTTGTTAGTATTGGCAGTGACTAACGTGCGGTTCCTGTTGCCGTTATTCATTGTTGCTGTTGCTGCTGATGCTGTTGTCGTCGGCTCAAAGGTTTATCTTTTATCCCTCGTGGCTGTGGATGTTAGTGTCCCTCGTTGTTGTAGTGGACTTTTTTTTTATCCCTCGTGGATGTAGAGGACTCCGTCTATATGAACGCAACTTTTTTCCACACCCTACAAGCTAGAGACTTGCAACTTTCCAATTCTCTTTATCTATGGGAAAGTAAATTAAAGTGTCAAGATGGGTGTTCTACGAAAACTGGGGGGCTGGTAAATCGATAAATTCGATAACTCAAAACCGATAAATCCACATATTTCGCACATACTTACGGCTAGAACTACCAAATTCGATAAGCAGATAGCTACTAGCAACCCCCAAAAATCTGCACCAAGCAAGTCAATAAAACTCAAATACATAATTTTAATATACAGATAGTTTATTTTCAGTATATAAATACATAATACGTTTACTTTAGTGTTAATTAATTGATTTATAAGCAACTTGTTTTTTTCAGTTATGAATGCTCTTACTTAGTGTCATAATATAAATGAACATATAAAATATAAATAATATTAAAGTATCTAACGTTTAGCTATTTAATTGCACAAAGTTCATATGAAGTCTATACCACCCTTTCTTGTTGAGCAGCAGCAAGCAGATAGAAGCCAAAATCTAAAATTGTCGATTTCAAATTTTGTGACAACAACAAGAGAACTGAAGTGCGGCAACAGCCTATTATGCCTTGCGCTTCGCACACTTTGCAGTCACAACAAAAAGCTAAACAATGGTGGCCGCCTTTGCACCAGCTGGCATTGTAGCGAGTGAAGTAGGTAAACAAGTGATAGGAAATACTGGCTTCTCGCCGTTTCCCCAGTTGTATGCTTGCATCACGCATAATGTTAACAAACATAACATACCAGTTCTGTTATGCCGTCTTACTGTTAGTTGGTCAATGGTCGCAACCACGAAGCGGACAAATTAACGAGTAGAAAAGTCGGTTTCCCCTAGCGGCAAACAGCTGCGCTTGCTTTGATTATTGCTTCTTTGTTTACAATACACATGCCGCCCTGTTTTGTTTGGTTTGTTTTTGTTTTGCACTGCTGTCTTGTTGGTGTGCAGTGCTAGCTAGCTTGTTGCCTAGGCAACTAAGTCAATTCTTCTTTGCGTGTAATGTTGTGTGTATGCATGTGCGTGTGCCATTCGAGAATAGGCAAAACGCAACAACAACACGTGCTGTCGTAGCCACGCAGTTTTGGTAGGCCTGGGCTTTGTAATAATTTTTCATATTTTGTTTTTCTAGCGCCCGTGTGTGCGCGTCCTTGTATATCTACATGTGCATATTTAAATGTATGCGTAGCATTTGCCGTGGCATTCATTGACCTTTTTCTACGCAAACGCTAAACAGCCAATATTTAGACTAAATTTGGTGCATATTTGTATTTTGCCTACAAAAACCTTAGAAAAACAATACTTCAAAGGCATTTTTGGTGATGGTCGATAATTTGCTGATCAGGCGCACAACACAAAAAACAAGCGTCTTGTAAAATAGGCAGGCAAATATCAGTTTTGCATTGCTGGTCATACATACTCTTTCATGTTTTTAGCTCTATGACACTTTCTAACAATTTTGCCATCGCAACTACCATACAGCTATGCAGCGATGCGCACAAATGCTGAAAGCGTATTCAGCTGTTCACTTGTCCAAGGCATTTGCCGAAAACTCGGAAGGCCCAGCAAGAATGAAGCAAACGCTCATGCATACGCATACTAACACATTTTTACTGTTCTTGCTTTCCGCTGGCCCGCCGCCTCTCCTTTAATGCACAAGCCGCTGAACGCAAAGCAGAACTCAAACAAAGCAAGCAACGCGCTGGCTTGTCGTAGATGAGACGCACAAACTGAACAAAGTAAAAATACCCCTTGTCGTAATTTTCAGTTATAGTCAATAATAACTCAAATATATTATTTTAATATATTGATAGTTTATTTTCAATATATGAATACCAAATACGTTTACTTTAGTGTTAGTTAATTCATTTATATACAACTTGTTTTATAAGTTGTGAAAACCCAAACTCATTGCCAACATATAAATAAGCATATAAACCAGACAATATATTAAAGTATCTAACGTTTATCTATTCAATTGCACAAAGTTCATATAAAGTCTATACCACCCTTTCTTGTTGAGCAGCAGCAAGCCGAAAAAAGCAAAAACGGTAAAAATGTGTTAGTATGCGTATGCATGTGCGTTTGCTTCATTCTTGCTGGGCCTTCCGAGTTTTCGGCAAATGCCTTGGACAAGTGAACAGCTGAATACACTTTCAGCATTTGTGCGCATCGCTGCATAGCTGTATGGTAGTTGCGATGGCAAAATTGTTAGAAAGTGTTATAGAGCTAAAAACATGAAAGAGTATGTATGACCAGCAATGCAAAACTGATATTTGCCTGCCTATTTTACAAGACGCTTGTTTTTATACTCGATACCGAAGGTAAAGAGTATATTGGTTTTGTGCAATGTCCGTCATGGTGTCTGTCCGTCTGTCCGTCTGTCCGTCCGTATGGTTGCAAGATTTTTCCACACCCTTCAAGCTAGAGACTTGAAACTTTCCAATTCTCTTTATCTATGGGATAGTAAATTAAAGTTTCAAGATGGGGGTTCTACGATAACTGGGGGGCTGGCAAATCGATAAATTCGATAACTCAAAACCGATAAATCCACATATTTCGCACATCCTTACAGCTAAAACTACAAAATTAGGTAAGAAGATAGCTATTAGCAACCCCCAAAAAACTGCATCAAAAATTTTGGAGCCACGCCCCCCATTCCGCCCCCAGCCCCCCCGTCTTTTTAAGTCAAAATAGCCCATATCTCCCACAGTTTTTGAGCTATAGCCACCAAATTTGGTGCCAAGATAGGTGATGATGACCCCCTAAAAACCGCACCAAAAGTTTGGATGCCACGACCACCGATACTGCCCTAGCCGCCCCCATCCACCCCAACGCTTCGTCAAAAACGGGAATGCGTGTATCTTCCAGAGTTGTGGAGCTAGAGCCTCCAAATTTGGTGGGAAGATAGCTG
This sequence comes from Scaptomyza montana, assembly GCA_018904305.1. Taxonomy (NCBI): domain Eukaryota; kingdom Metazoa; phylum Arthropoda; class Insecta; order Diptera; family Drosophilidae; genus Scaptomyza; species Scaptomyza montana. The sequence continues at coordinate 711,980 of JAEIGR010000053.1, forward strand.
TTAACGACCCCAAAAATCTGCATCAAAGTTTTGGAGCCACGCCCACCCATTACGCCCCCAGCCCCCCCGCATTTTGAAATCAGATATGGCTATATCTCCCACAGTTTTTGAGCTATAGCCACCAAATTTGGTGCCAAGATAGGTGATGATGACCCCCTAAAAACTGCACCAAAAGTTTGGATACCACGCCCACCGATACTGCCCTAGCCTCCCCATCCACCCCAACGCTTCGTCAAAAACGGGAATGAGTGTATCTTCCAGAGTTGTGGAGCTAAAGCCACCAAATTTGGTAAGAAGATAGCTGGCAACGACCCCCAAAAATCTGCATCAAAGTTTTGGAGCCACGCGCTCCAATTCGCCCCCATTTCTCCACTTTTTACAATTTTCGAGCTAGAGTCACCAAATTTGGTATGAAGATAGCAATTGACATTCCACAAAGATCTGCATCAAAAATTTGGATGCCACGCCCACCCATACCACCCCCAACCCCCCTTTTCCCACTTTTACAAACTTCGAGCTAGAGTCACCAAATTTTGTATGTAGATAGCAATTGATATTTCACAAAGATCTGCATCAAAAATTTGGATGCCACGCCCACCCATACCACCCCCAACCCCCTTTCCCCAATTTTTACAAATTTTGAGCTAGAGTCACCAAATTTGGTATGAAGATAGCAATTGATATTTCACAAAGATCTGCATCAAAAATTTGGATGCCACGCCCACCCATACCACCCCCAACCCCCTTTCACCAATTTTTACAAATTTCGAGCTAGAGTCACCAAATTTGGTATGAAGATAGCAATTGACATTTCACAAAGATCTGCAAAAAAATTTTGATGCCACAACTACCCATACCGCCCCCAGCCCCCCCTTTCCCTACATTTTACAAACTTTGAGCTAGAGTCACCAAATTTGGAAGGCAAATAGTTGGTGGCATCCCCATCTGCATCGGAGAATCTTTAAGGCAGCGTACACCCCTGCCGCATCCGTACCCCTTTGCATTCAGGCCTATTTTTACCGGTTTTAATACTGGTATCGAGTATGCCGCAGTCGGTTGCGTCCGACTGCAACGTTTCTACTTGTTTGTGTTGTGCGCCTGATCAGCAAATTATCGACCATCACCAAAAATGCCTTGGAAGTATTGTTATACTCGATACCGAAGGTAAAGAGTATATTGAGTTTGTGCAATGTCCGTCATGGTGTCCGTCCGTCTGTCCGTCTGTATGTGTCCAATATTTTTCCACACCCTTCAAGCTAGAGACTTGAAACTTTCCAATTCTCTTTATCTATGGGATAGTAAATTAAAGTGTCAAGATGAGGGTTCTACGATAACTGGGGGGCTGGCAAATCGATAAATTCGATAACTCAAAACCGATAAGTCCACATATTTCGCACATCCTTACAGCTAGAACTACCAAATTTGGTAAGAAGATAGCTACTAGCAACCCCCAAAAAACTGCATCAAAAGGTTTGGAGCTACGACCCCCTATTCCGCCCCCAGCCCCCCCGCGTTTTAAAGTCAAAAAAGCCTATATCTCCCACAGTTTTTGAGCTTAAGCCACCAAATTTGGTGCCAAGATAGGTGATGATGACCCCCCAAAAACTGCATCAAAAGTTTGGATGCCACGCCCACCAATACTGCCCTAGCCACCCCCATCCGCCCCAGAGCTTCGCCAAAAATGGGAATGCGTGTATCTTCTAGAGTTGTGATGCTAGAGCCACCAAATTTGGAAGGAAGATAGCTGGCAACGACCCCAAAAATCTGCATCAAAGTTTTGGAGCCACGCCCACCCATTCCGCCCCCAGCCGCCCCACATTTAAAAATCAGAAATGGCTATATCTCCCACAGTTTTTGAGCTAGAGCCACCAAATTTGGTGCCAAGATAGGTGATGATGACCCTCCAAAAACTGCATCAAAAGTTTGGATGCCACGCCCACAGATACTGCCCTAGCCGCCTCCATCCGCCCCAACGCTTCGTCAAAAACGGCAATGCGTGTATCTTCCAGAGTTGTGGAGAGTAGTAGGGAACTGCCGGTTCTGGAACAGGATGTAGCTGTCACTTTTATTACCCCACTTGAGAATTAGCGATCCCTTTTTTACACTTCTATTACCCACTTGAGAATCAGTGATCATAGGATCTGGTTTCAAGTGTGTTCCTGTTTTAAGTGCATTGCCTTGCACACATACAAGCAGGCAACAGCATGCATTGTTTTTTGTCAAAAGCAGCAACATAAAAACATTCAAGTGGGTTATATGATCATAGGATCTGGTGTCAAGGATGCGCCTGTTAAACGAGCAAGCCATAAACATTGAGCATAGTTATTGGGAAAATCAGTTTTGGCTATTTAACCATTTATTATTAGAGTCAAATACAGGCTAAGCCACAGCATGCATTGTTTTTTGTCAAAAGCAGCAACATAAAAACATTCAAGTGGGTTATATGATCATAGGATCTGGTGTCAAGGATGCACACATGTGACAGCGTACGCTGTCTGTAAACAAGTCAGAACATGCAATGATTTTTGTAAACACCAGTAACAACAACAACATTCATGTGGGTTATGTGGTGTTAGAGGGAGAGGGTGTTAGAGTGTGAAGGTGGAAGAGGGGGAGAAGGATAGAGGGGACAAGTGTCTATGAAAAGCAGATGAGAATGCTAATTCATTGGTCCCCTTCATCCTTAAGTTGAATACTATCATCCAATCATATAGGCTGGTCATTTAAATGTTTAGCGCCATCCCTTTCTAACCTTTGTTTTTATATATATATATGTTTTGAAAATTAGTCAAGTGCTAGAAAAATCTTATATCCTGCACTGACTTCAAAATCAATAAAAGAGGCATTTTTGGTCAAATAAACGATCAGTAGCTCTCGAAGTTTTCAAGTGTGACTTTTATAAATTTATCCTCCGTGTTTTTCAAACGTTTTTTGATTTGGAATTTTAAAGCAAAACCAAAAAAAAACAAATTACAAAAAAAAAATATTAATATGTCGTCAAACGCGAGTAAAAAATTTGTGTACACCACCGAGGTAGCGAATCTCTTAACAGAGATTTGCGGGGTTGATACAAACCCCCAAAGGAAGTTAATTGGAGCGATGTCATCAACGAACCCTTCGCCACCACCTACAACAACACATACTACACCGCCACCTACAACAACGAACCCTTTGCCACACCCTACAACAACACAGCCTACGCCGCTACCTACAACAATACACCCTACACCACCACCTACAACAACGCACCTTTCGCCGCCACATACAACAACACAGCCTACGGTACCACCTACAACAACACAGCCTACGCCGCTACCTACAACAATACACCCTACGCCGCCACCCCCAATGCGACGACAAAGTGGTGTGACTCATGTAAGGTTAATGTACTTATTTCAAAGTGGAATGGACATTTAAGGTCCAATACCCACAAAATGCGTGTTTTTATACCTCTGAATAGTGCTGTTAAGCAGATTTCAGGAGGATTTAAAAACCGCATTCTCACATTATCGTTTGAGAATAGGCGTGAGGAAATTCTTGATCCCCAGGAATTCCTCACTGATGCCTCATCGGAGTTTATTCCAATAATTACCAATGTTTTGTCTTTACACACATCGTGTAAGATAAACTTTGAGTTATTTGCGGAATACATAAAATTCCAGCAAGACGAGATGGTGATGCAAGTCAAGTCACATCAAACACCTATGTCTGTTCTAACTGGTGGAAGAATTATAGAAGAAGTCTATAATCAGCATGCTGAACTCATCCGACAAAAAATGGATGAGTTCCAGGAAAGGGACAGCGGATGGACTATGTCCCAAATATTAAGACTGGAGTGCAATATTAACAAATACACTCCACTTAAAGTTTCAAATTATATTGAAACTCCAAAGGTGCTGAAGGCTAAAAAGGCGATTGTGAATGTGCAAAACCAAGATGAATATTGTTTTAAATGGGCTTTAATATCAGCCCTGAAAGCCCCACTCAACACCAGCCTTCCTCAGAGATCTTCGAGTTATAATTTGAATATTAATAGCTCAAGAATCAATGTAAGTGATACACTTACATTAGATTTTGAGGAGCTGGAGTTTCCGCTTCCGCTTACACAAATCAAAGTGTTCGAAAGACGGAACTCCACTATTAGTATCAACGTTTTTGGGTTCGACGAAGAAAAAGGAAAAGTGGTGGGCCCGCTGTATTTAACGGAGATCGAAAGAGAACGGCATATAAGTTTATTGCTTTTGGAGAGCGATGGACGGGCGCATTTTGTGTGGATAAAAAGTTTATCAAGGTATGTAAAAATTTCAATTTTCTTAATACTTAGTACTTACTAATACATTTTGTTTTGTTTTGTTTTAAAATTTACAGACTGGTTAGCTCACAGGTGACCGGTAACGCGCATCAACTTTTCTTTTGCAACACCTGCCTCAACTTCTCACACAGCGAGAAGTTATCGATGGAACATCGGATGAATTGCGGGAAAATGGTTTCGACGCTTCCATCAATTGAAAAAGCAAGTCTTAAATTTAAGAATTTTAATCGTAGTTTAGATGTACCTTTTGTAGTGTATGCAGACTTCGAGTGCATACTAACCCCCTCAATTCGAAAGTGAGCGAAAATGTTACAGCTACATCATTGCATGTGCCTATAGCATTCTCGTACTACATTAAGTGCTCCTTTGACCCATCCTTAGACAAGTTTGTTTTAGAGACTGGTAAAGATGCAGGTGTCAAATTTGTCACATCTCTCATCAGAGATGTAAGTGAAATTTACACGACTTACCTCTCTAATATTAAACCTATGACAATGAGTGCAGAGGAGGAAACCAGTTTTCGAAAAGCAGTTAATTGCCATATCTGCAAGAAAATTCTGGGGACCGACCGAGTACGTGATCATTGCCATTTAACGGGCCAGTATAGGGGTCCAGCCCATAATGTTTGTAATATTAATTTTCAAATTGCACCCTTTTGTCCCCGTATTCTTTCATAATTTTTCGCGGTATGACTCCCATCTTTTCGTTAGAGAACTTAATAAAGTGGAGGGTGATATTAAAGTACTACCACTAAATAAGGAGCTGTACATATCACTCTCCAAATTTACATACATAGCGTCCCATGAAAAAAAATTAGAAATTCGATTTTTAGACACGTTTCGCTTTATGGCAACCAGCTTAGATGCTTTAAGTAGTAATCTGAGTACTGAATGTTTTGAGAGCGTTAAACGTTTTTATCCCTCTGAGGAGAAGTTTAACTTATTACGCAGAAAGGGAGTTTTTCCATACGAGTTTTTAGATTCAGAAAGCCGACTGTCCGAAACCTGTCTGCCTCCAAGGGAGAACTTCTTTAATAGTTTAACTAATAAGGAATGTTCGACTGAGGACTATGTACATGCACAGCATGTATGGAAAGTTTTCAACTGCCAATCATTAAAAGAATATATGGAGCTTTATCTAAAAACAGATGTTCTTTTATTGACTGACGTTTTTCAAAATTTTCGCGCAATATGCAAGAAAATATATTCTCTAGATCCTGCACATTATTACACCACACCCGGTTTGTCATGGGATGCTATGCTGAAAACGACCGAAATAGAGTTAGATCTGCTTACCGATATTGACATGTATAGGTTTATTCAAAGTGGAATAAGGGGTGGTTTGGTTCAGTGCTGTAAACGGTACTCTAAAGCCAACCATATGTATATGGATGCGTATGACGCAAGCAAACCATCCGAATATTTGATGTATTTGGATGCAAATAATTTATATGGTTGGGCAATGTCTCAAAGTCTACCATACACCGGTTTTCAGTGGATGAGTGACGTTGAAATTGCATCATTAGATGTAACTCAAATAGTAGGAAATTCTGAGTATGGCTACATTTTAGAAGTAGACCTTATATATCCTGATACCTTACATGACTATCATAATGATCTACCCTTTTGTCCGCTTAACCAAAAACCCACACCAGAAGCAAAGGTGTGTAAACTTGTGGCTGACCTTAGGTCAAAAACTAAATACGCTATTCATTATAAAAACCTTCAGCAATGTTTACGTAATGGTTTAATATTGTCAAAAGTACATAGAGTTTTAAAATTTGAACAGGCTCCTTGGCTAAAAAAGTATATTGATCTGAACACTTCCCATAGAACTTTAGCGAAAAATAATTTTAAAAAGGATTTTTTAAACTGTTAAATAACGCAGTCTATGGGAAGACAATGGAGAACGTTGAAAAACGTAAAGATGTAAAAATTGTTACTTCGTGGGAAACCACGTCATGCAATCGTTTAGGTGCACGTTCGCTTATTGCAAAGGCTAGTTTTCACAGCTCTGCGCAATTTGCTGAAGACATGTATGCTATTCAAATGCAGCGGCTCCATAATGTTTATGATAAGCCAATGTACTTAGGGTTTACAGTTTTAGAACTCTCGAAATGGCAGATGTACGATTTTCATTACGATTATATTAAACCTAAATTCCAGGAAAAAGTCACATTGAATTATATGGATACAGACTCGTTCATATATTCAATACAGACAAAAGACTTTTATGCAGATATTGCTGAAGACGTAGAAATGAAGTTTGATACGTCTGAATACCCTGAGGAGTTAGCAAAGTTATACGGGATAAAAAGGTGTAATAAAAAGGTCTTGGGTATGATGAAGGATGAGAACTGTGGCAAACGAATGTTAGAGTTTGTTGGTCTCAGAGCGAAAATGTATTCACTGTCTCTTGAGGGGGGTGGATGCATTAAAAAATCAAAGGGTGTAAAGAAGTCTGCATTAGATAAGCTTTCTATAAATAGCTATAAAGAATGCCTTTTTAATAATAAAATATTTAATGATGAAATGATGTTGTTTAGATCTAAGATCCACAACTTGTATACACATAAGATAAGAAAAACTACTTTAAGCTCTAATGACGACAAAAGAAAAATAAGGCCTGACGGTATAAATACCTATGCCTGGGGTCATTATAAAATTGAATCCCAAACAGCTTGAATGTACCTGTATTATGAATAAAAAAAAATAAAATAAAAATTATCTATATCTAACTAACACACACACACACACACACTCACACACAAGAGAAAAATAAAAAACATGTGATAAAATACATTGCACATACAATCTTTATTTAAAAAAATAAAAAAAAAATAAAATAAAATAAAATAAATATATATAATCTATAAATAATAATAAGAAAAACTGTAAAAATAAAAGACTTGTAAAAACTGATAAAAAAAAAAAAGACCTTTATACCCTATAAAACCTAAAAATCCTGTAAATAATAATAAGAAAAACTGTAAAAAATAAAAGACTTGTAAAAATTGTAAAAAAAAAAAAAAAGACCTTTATGCCCTATAAAACCTGAAAATCCTGTAAATAATAATAATAAGAAAAACTGTAAAAAAAAAAGACCTTTATACCCTATAAAACCCTTAAAACCTGTAAATAATAATAATAATAATATAAAATAAAATAAAAAAACATTTGATATATGGTAAACAAAATTTATTCTTTATTTTAAAAAAAAAAAGTATCTTATTTTATAAAATTTGTTAAACCTGAAAATAATAATAATTGTTAGGTAAAATACAAAAAAAAAAAAAAAAAAATAAATAAAAAATCAAACGAAAATATTTTTTTAAAAATTGTTTTTATTACATTTAAAATTTTTATTTTTATATATATTATAAATTATTTAAAAAATCATCGCTGTTCATCTCGTTGAGCATACCCTCCAGTGAATCCATTGATTGAAACAATTCATTCCTCTCCAGTGTGGGAGGACTGTACCTCAAATCTGTGAGGCCTAAGTCCGAGAACGGTGATGTTGATCGCTCATCCTGGCTATAGATAGGCGTGTTTATCACCTCTACCGATGCTCTCGGCTTCCTCCAGGGTGCATCGAAAGGTGCAGGCGACGCTAGCCGTATGACCCACCGGGCCATTCCGGGAAACCGGCGGCGGCATCGCCGGTTTCTTCCCTGGTTGATGGGATCATAAAAGTCCATCGGCGCCGGCATCCTCTCCGGCACACCAATGAGCTGCACTGCTGGTATTGGGATAACCCAGCCTATGAGGGTGTTCCTCTGAACACTGCTAGTCTTCATTGATTTTTTTAACGTAGCCTTTGTCATTTTGATTGTCTTTTTCTTTTTTTTTTGTTACTTTGGTATTTCCCAATGTTTGTTCTCAAAGGAGCGAGTTTGACTGAATGAGCTCTGTTCTGGACTGCTTTATATATCCATCAGAATACACCACCCGCAGCGAATTATCCTGCTTACCCTAAAAAAAAAATGGCTAAAGATAAAAAAAAGGATATGTGTCACATATGTGTTTATAGTACATCCTTTATGTCTATCCAAGAGTTTTGCTCATTCGAGAACCCTAACCATTTAACTAGCACTCGACTGTTTCTTCGTTCTATTATTTTTTCAACGAGAAAAACATGTGGAAATTTTGTTTTTTGTAGTTCCTCTTTGTAAAATCCACCTTTTACTTCAGCACCCTGATAGTCTCTCAATATGTAGGTAGTAGGATATGTATTTTGTATTTTTTTAATTTGGAAAATTTCCGTTGTCCAGTTTGGGGTGTACCCTTTCTCAAATAAATGTTTATGTTTACTTATACGCACATGATCATTTACTTTGAATTTGCTACCAATAAAGATTTTTAAGTGACTGTATACAGTATTTAACAACATCTTTTCATTTGAGGAATTTACTTTTATAGGTGCCGTTTTAATGGTTCTATGATATTGATTATTGTACTCTTTTATCAACTGCTTATACATTTCGATCCAATTATAAGTTCCATTGAAGCTAAACTCTCTCCACATCATTTCCTTTAAAGTTCTATTAAAACGCTCAACAATCGATGCCTTAAGAACACTATAGCTTGAATAATGATTAATGTTGTACTTTTTACACAAGTTTTTGAAATCAGTATTAAAAAATTCTTTGCCATCATCCGTTTGTAAATTCTTGGGACTTCTCTTCCCTTTAAAAACGCTCGCGAATGCTTTTGTAACTTCTTTTCCAGATTTTGTTTTCAATGCTACTCCCCACGCATATTTAGAAAACGTATCAATGATTGTCAATAGAAATCGATATCCTTGATTAGATGAGGAGTACTTTCCCATTTCCACTAGGTCTGCCTGCCAATGGTCATCAATCCCTTTCATTACAACTCTTCTTCGTTTAAACTTTTTACGTGGAGGAGCATGTAATTCTTTCACTAATTCCCTTTTACTCATATTGAAATGAAGCACATCGCCTTGAATCAGGTTTTATTTTATTTATTTATTTTTTTTTTGTATTTATTTATTTATTTATCTATTTATTTATTTATTTTTACTTTATAAAGTAGTACGAGGTTGTTGGTGACGTCTTTTTGTATTATGTCGATAGAAAATTTTGGAGATCCACACATTTTTCTTTAAAAAGGTTGTCCACATTTTCAACACAGGTGTCTTCTCTATCAATATCGTGACACATACTGTCCATATACACTTCCAAGATTCTGAACTCATGTTTCTTAGTTTAGTAACAAACAAAAGAGCTAGAACCATCCGTAATGGGAGTCAATCAGCTTTTAACAAGCACTGATTACTAACGTTTACTTATATAGCTTTTTTTAATTAGCTTTTATGTTCTAAAATTTTATTTTGTAGGGTAAAGGCATCTCATCTACTCTTATTATTTCTTTTTTAAATGTGAAGATGAAGGTGTAATAATAGAGTTAAAAATGTTTTCCTCAATAGACCCGATCGCAAATGTATAATTATTAAGTTTTTCTTCTAAATTTTCTATCCTCTTTTTAGCGTCATTAATATTCTTTTTTAATAAATCAACTTTGGGATTTCTTTGTTTTAAGGATAAAAGTGAAATTGTGTTAGATATATCATTTTTCGCTTGATTTATCAATTCATCAACGTATTCTTTTGTAGCCAAGTCATTCGCATCCTTCGGTTGTATACAACTTATGACTCTTTTTTCCGAATATTCAAATTTCCGTCTTTGTCAATGAGAAAACCCACTAGTCTTTTGCTATTTCTGTTTAAGTACTCCAAATGTTCTTTATCGTTTGAATAATGCCCAAACTTGTCAATTGACATAATAAATCAACGTTAATTTAATTTTTATATGGATATTAAATGGTTACGCTTTCTTGGCGTGCAAATGGCCCCTTTTTATAAATAGTTACTGATGTTTCATCGGTCTCTGATTTCACAATTGGTTTTTTTCTTGTAAGTGGTTCAACACAAATTCATTAGTATTTTTTATACTTGAAACAAGCTCGCTGCTAACTTCATTTACATTGTCTATTAGCTTAGTTATTTCATTCATTTTACTTTCCAGATCTTTTAACTTGTTATTTCTTTTCTCTACTAACTGGGAGATAAATGCCGCTTGACTTTTTTCAAATCGAATACTTTAGCATCAACGTATTCTTTTATTACCAAATCATCATTATTTATGGGGTTGATTGAATTTTTGATACGTTTGTTTTGAGCATTTAGATTACCATCCTCATCAATGTGAATCCCACTTTCAGTTTTAATTCCCCTTTTTAACTTCTCCGAGCGTCCTTTATCGTTGGAGAAATGACCAAACTTGTCAAGAGACATATTAATAATAAGAATATTTAATTTTTGCAGACCATATTTATTAGAATATTATGTTTGCCTCTCGCAACTCTTCAATTATCGATACAATTTCATTATTATGACTACTGTTACCAGCTGCCTGCGAAGCGATCAAAAGCTTAAGTCTATCAACAATTTCATTAGGATTATCCCAGTATACATAATTTGGTTTATGTTTGTTGAGCATCATAAGAGTTCCGCCTTTATGTGTGGATTTTTTATTATTCAAAGGTGTAGACATTGCACTTGGCTCAACAACTTTCGGGAAGAGTTTTTTTATTATTTCAGTATACTTTCTGGAGCGATTACCCTTTAGTGCTTCATTAGGCTTGTGATTTTTCCTATGAGCATTTGTTTTTACCAAGATTTCCTGATATGCATCCAGGTCCATTTGGTTATATTCATGTGGATTTTTTAAAAAGATTAAAGAATACAATCCAGGAGTAAGATTCCACTTTTCACCCGTTTCCAGTTCTAGTCTTTTGTAGTTTACATGTATTTTAGAGCTACCTAATTTAGTTTCTCCTTTATTTTTAGTTGGTCCAAATGCTTTATCTAACTGTCCCTCTCGCTCTAACTCATTTAGACTAAGATTAAAACTATCATCACTTACTACATTTGACTGATTATAATCTTTATTGCCTACTATGGCGGGGTTAGTATAGCTTTGTTCACTCGATATAAGCGAATCGTGGAATGACTGTTTTTCATCAATTTCCCCATCTATTGCGTCATAAAATGCACTAGTATTATTTCCATTCTCTGCCACCTCATTTACACTTTTATCTTTTTCTTCCTTTTTGATTCGGGAGTATGGCTTAATTTCTTTATTTCCTTTAATTATCTTTTTGAGTGGTTCTGTTATCGGCTTAAATGTTTCCTCCAACTGATATTCATCCGCAGCTTTACCCAATTTAATACTTCGAAATTTTCTTTTCAACGCGTTTCTTGTTTTTGTTAGTTCCTTTAGTATACGCTCATTCATTTTAATATATTTATGTTAGTAAACCAATAAACTTGATCAGCGAGAGTAAAAGAGGGTGGTTCTAATAACAGGTTGTTGTTTTGCGGTTATTTTTTGATGTTTTTTTTTTTTTTAACAGCTTGTTGTTTTGCGGTTATTTTTGATGTTTATTTTTTTTAGTAACAGCTTGTTGCTTTGCGGTTATTTTTGATGTTTATTTTTTAGTAACAGCTTGTTGTTTTGTTGTTATTTTGATGTTTGAGGTTTTCAAGAAACAGGAGTCTGCTATATGTGAACTAATCAGATACTCCAATCAAACTGAGATAGTTTAAAGAGAATATTTATATATATACTCAAAATAATAAATTTTGTTTTTTCTTATTTATTAAACCATTTAAATGTAAAGTATTTATTTTGATTGATATAAAATTTAATTTAAAAAAGATTTTGTGGTGAGCATTAAAAACTTAAGACATAAGTGACCGCAGTTAAATGTACCAAATCGCTGTACTTGATTGTAATTGTATTGGATGTTCTCGCCCAAATATCTTATAAGTTCTATAGGGGGTGGTAAATTTCCAAAACTATCAAAATATCTACATTCCTTTTCCGCCTTATAGTAAGCTACCCAATGAGTTCCACCTCCGGTTGACGAGTCCAAGTTAACGATGCCGCTTTCTCTTTTTCTTACATGTTTCGGTAAGGAGTTTCTCATATAAACCCCTCTGAAATGAGGGATATGTTTGCGTGCGAAGTTTATAATATCAATGTTCGAAAGCGGTTTATTGGGCAGCTCATTCATAAAAAATTAATTTTTTTATTTGTGGTTATACCAAAACCTTTTTGATACGGTTTTAAATAGAGACCACTACCTAAAGCAATGGCTTCCATTTTTCTATTATGACGTTTATTCTCTTCTAGCTCTTTTTTAGCATTCTTGGCATTATTGATGCTTTTAGCAATAGCTGCTCCACCAGATGCCATTCCTCCTAATGCACTGAGCGCTGTCAAGATTGGGACAAGTGGTAAAAAACCTCCAATTTTAGGAACGTTGATTACTCTAGGAATTACAACTGAATTTTTCTTATTTCCAATGGTTTTGAACAAAGCTTTTCGTGCTACTTTAATCGCACTTTGAATGTCAAGTGGTTTTTCTTTCTTTAGCACTTTGGTTGCGCCTCGAACGATAGTCATAAAATTTTTTTTATTTTTACATGGTTTACGTTTCTTTTGTTTTTGTAGAAGTCCCATACCAAATTTTTTCTTTGCTTTCATTGCGTTGGTTACGAAATATGCAGAGGATTTTTCTCCGAGAGTACTATCGGAGGCTTTTACACGCTCCCACGCTCTTTCAGCTAGTATTGAGTCAGCTATATGACGATTTACCAAATCTTTATGTTTAGAATAGGCTATATCGTGCTCTCTACAAGCGGCATCCAAGGGATTTATTCCTTTGTCTCCACGTTCTAAACGTGCTTTAAGCTTTGTACCTGGACCACAAAACTGATATCCCGGTATGTGTAGCTCAACTGGTAGGGAGTTTATAACCTTATTAAGAATACCTCTGCCTAGATAGAGGGATGGTCTCTTACTAAATGTTTTATAAAAGCGCAGCACCATTTTATTTGGTGTTTATTCTTCAAAGAGGTTTAAGCTAGTAACGATCTATTTAAAAGAGTTGCATTAATATGCGTTTATTAAAACAAAAAACTGATATAGAAGTAAAAAATATCGATTATAAAAATGGTGATGTCAAACAACTTAGACATAGTAGCTTGTTACCCAATTCAATAAGAGCTCTAATTGTCGGACCTTCAAATTGTGGAAAAACCAATGTTATGATTAGTTTGATTGAAAGTCCTAACGGATTAAAATTTGAGAATATTTACTTATATTCAAAGTCATTACATCAACCTAAATATGAATACCTAAAAACTCTTATAAGGCCAATAAAAGGAATGGGCTATTTTACTTTTTCTGAGAATGAAAATGTTGTTGCACCAAGCGATGCCAAAAAGAACTCTATAATGATTTTCGATGACGTAGCATGTGAAAAACAGAATAATATTCGAGCATACTTCTGTATGGGTAGACATAATAGTATAGATGCGTTCTATTTGTGTCAAACGTATACACGCATCCCAAAGCATCTTGTGCGTGACAATGCAAATCTAATTATTATGTTTAAACAGGATGAAGTAAATATGAAACATGTGTACCAAGACCATGTGGGCGTAGACATGACGCTTGATGCATTTAAGAAAATTTGTCAATTTTGCTGGAGAGAAAAATATGGATTTTTATTAATAAGTAAAGATGATCCACTTGAAAATGGACGTTATAGAAGGGGGTTTGCTGATTTTATTCGAATTTGAAATAAAATAAAATAAAATAAAAGAAACAAGTATTTTTAATTCACTTATCAATAATCTCTCAGAATGGCAACAACACTAACGTTAACGGGTAACAACTCGATTTTAATGGCAAATTATCATCCGCCCATAGAGTTAAGTGGAAGTTATGAGTGTGCACTAATTGATTTCCATATGTACAACTCAATTCCAAATGTGGATCATGATAATAATTTATTCCATATTGGAAAGCATATTTTCGAGATACCTGTGGGATCTTATGAGCTTAGTGACATAAGTGAAATTATTAGCGAGAAAATGACGGAAATAGAGCCAAATAAATTAAAGCACCCTCTAATCGAGAGCAATAATAATACCCTTCAAGTAGAGATTTCATCTAAAGAAGATCCAATATATTTTAACAAAGCGCGTTCTATTGGTCAACTATTTGGATTTAATAAAAAAGAACTAAAACCTAATGGAATGCATATATCTGATCAACCTGTAGACATCTTGAAAGTTAATACGATTCGTTTGGAATGTAATATTGTTAGCGGGTCATATGTAAATGAGGTATCAAGTCATGCACTACATGAGTTTGCACTCAATGTTCCACCAGGCTATAAATTGAGTGAGAAACCCAATAATCTTATTTATTTGCCAGTTAGCACGAGAGAGATACAGTCGTTAATAATACGGATTACTGATCAGAACGGAAACTTGGTTAATTTAAGAAAAGAGGCTGTGACACTTCGCTTACACTTGAGGCGACGAGAATGATTATTTATAATAAAAACGCGTGCTATCCGCCCCCAGCGAACACTTTAAGTTCTACTATAGAAGGATACAGATCGACGAAAAAAGTACTTACAGCCGAGAACAAATTATTTTTAAAATCTTTGGGTCTAAAAATAAGAACATAATGAGTAGTGTATTGAATGTTCGAGAGAAAGCCTATTCGGATGAGAGTATAATCAAAAAAGAATATCACACTTATTCTCCTTATCTACAAACATTTAAAAGCAATGATGAAGTTAGAATTACTATTCAGAATCAGGACTTATATGTATTGCCTTGTGAGAGTTTTATTAATGTTGAGGGCACAATTTGTTTGGCGGATAACTCGCTTGCTGTAGATGGAAAACTTAAAAACAATTGTATGAGTTATCTCTTTGATGAAGTTCGATATGAGTTAAATGGAATTGAAATTGACCGTACTCGATTTGTTGGTATTTCAACAACCTTAAAAAACTATGCTTCCTTAAACAAAACGGAGAGCAGTATGCTAGAGAATTCTGGTTGGTTCAATGGAGATGATAGAGAGTTGGCAAATGGATATTTTAATTTTTCTATCCCTCTTAAATACTTACTTGGATTTGCTGAAGATTATAACAAGGTTTTATTAAATTGTAAACATGAATTAATATTACTCATGACTAAAAATATGGATAATGTGTATCACACTAAAATTGCAACTAAGGAGTATAAATTAAATATTTCTAACATTGTATGGAAAATACCACATGTAACTCTAAGCGATGAGAAGAAATTGCAAATGTTTAGTTTAACTAAGGCTGGAGGTTCACTGCCACTTGCATTCCGCAGTTGGGATTGTTATCTGAATCCAACATTGCCAGAAGGTACACAACATGTTTGGAACGTTAAGCTTGCAGCTAATAGAGAACGCCCCCGATTTGCGATAATAGCTTTTGTAGTGGATGATAAACTTAATCATAATCATTTGAGGAATTTAAAAGTGTACCTTAACTCGGAGAACTTTCCGTACGATGATATGAATATAAATTTTAAGCGAGAACGATATGCAAGTTTGTATGATATGTATACAGGATTTCAATCAAGCTACTATGTGAAGGAATCTGAACCATTACTAACACCCCAAGAGTTTAAAGAGAAAGCACCAATGGTTGTTGTAGACTTGTCACATCAGAATGAAACAGTTAAAACAGGGCCAATCGATGTAAGAGTTTCAATTGATCTCGATAGTGTTAGTGTGAGGAATACTAAGGTATATTGCCTGCTTATACATGATCGAATGGTTGAGTATTCACCTTTGACTGGATTAGTTCAACGCATCGTTTAAAACCAATTTAAAACAGAATAAAGTTGTGTTTGATATTCATTCAAATTTATAATTTAAAATAATATGTACCCCCATTAATTAATAAATAAAAAACATGATGAAATTTATATAAAAAATAACTTTTATTTTATTCAAGTATATTAGTATAAATATTTTCATTTTCAGATACCTCAAACTGAGAGTTTTCTAATATTATAAGTAACTTAATTAAATTTTTAGTGCGAAGTCAATACCTAAAATATCATGGATATTCTAATTTTATGTATAGTATGAAATTATAAAAAAAAAAAAAGATGGCTAAGGAAATAAAAAAAAGAGATGGCAATACTTTAATATCACCATTTCACAAGAATGTTACACTTAATAAAAATGAAATGCATCGAGGAAAGTGAAAAAAAACCTATAAGTCAGTCTTAAGTAAACGTTTGTTGAGTAAACTATAAAAAAATGGAGCAGATTTCTGGTATTGGATTTAAAACAATTGTGAAGAAAATCGATGGCTTTTTAAAAGAGTTTGGCGAAATGATTTTTCCCGAACATCATGAATTGCTTGTGGAATATCGTGAATTTTTCTTGGGATATGAAAACTGTCAACTAGTAAATTCCAAATATGGCGAACATCTTTCAGCGTGCAGCTGGTCATCTGATCTATCTACAGAGGGAGTTGATACATGTGGTTGCTTTCACTACAGCATGCGTCTGACAAGAGTAGAACGTTTAATTACAAAATATAGAAATTTAAACAAAAGAATGAACAAAAACGTTAAAGTCAATAAGGAATCAAATGTTTAAATACTAGATTTAAAAATAAACATGTAATATCTTATATATATTTATGTAGATATGTAGAATTTATGAATTTAATTGAAAAAAAAATAATAATAAAATAAAATAAACTCTACAACTTAAACCAAAAATGCCTCTTTTATTGATTTTGAAGTCAGTGCAGGATATAAGATTTTTCTAGCACTTGACTAATTTTCAAAACATATATATATATAAAAACAAAGGTTAGAAAGGGATGGCGCTAAACATTTAAATGACCAGCCTATATGATTGGATGATAGTATTCAACTTAAGGATGAAGGGGACCAATGAATTAGCATTCTCATCTGCTTTTCATAGACACTTGTCCCCTCTATCCTTCTCCCCCTCTTCCACCTTCACACTCTAACACCCTCTCCCTCTAACACCACATAACCCACATGAATGTTGTTGTTGTTACTGGTGTTTACAAAAATCATTGCATGTTCTGACTTGTTTACAGACAGCGTACGCTGTCACATGTGTGCATCCTTGACACCAGATCCTATGATCATATAACCCACTTGAATGTTTTTATGTTGCTGCTTTTGACAAAAAAACAATGCATGCTGTGGCTTAGCCTGTATTTGACTCTAATAATAAATGGTTAAATAGCCAAAACTGATTTTCCCAATAACTATGCTCAATGTTTATGGCTTGCTCGTTTAACAGGCGCATCCTTGACACCAGATCCTATGATCATATAACCCACTTGAATGTTTTTATGTTGCTGCTTTTGACAAAAAACAATGCATGCTGTGGCTTAGCCTGTATTTGACTCTAATAATAAATGGTTAAATAGCCAAAACTGATTTTCCCAATAACTATGCTCAATGTTTATGGCTTGCTCGTTTAACAGGCGCATCCTTGACACCAGATCCTATGATCATATAACCCACTTGAATGTTTTTATGTTGCTGCTTTTGACAAAAAACAATGCATGCTGTTGCCTGCTTGTATGTGTGCAAGGCAATGCACTTAAAACAGGAACACACTTGAAACCAGATCCTATGATCACTGTGGGAATTCTCAAGTGGGGTAATAAAAGTGACAGCTACATCCTGTTCCAGAACCGGCAGTTCCCTACTACTGTGGAGCTAGAGCCACCAAAATTTGGTAGGAAGACCGCTGGCAACGACCCCCAAAAATCTGCATCCCAAAGTTTTGAACCCCGCCCATCCATTTTAAAAATTAAATGGCCCCTCTTCCCCCCCTTTTAAATAAAATTTAAAAAAAAACAAAAATAGGTATAGAAGATAGCAATTGACATTCCAGATAGATCTGCATCAAAAATTTGGATGTCACGCCCACCCATACCGCCCCCAGCCCCCCTTTCTCTGTATTTTACAAACTTTGAGCTAGAGTCACCAAATTTGCAACGAAGACAGCTGGTGGCATCCCCATCTGCATCGGAAAATCTTTAAGGGAACGTAAACCCCTTTGCCGCATCCGTACCCCTCTGCAATCAGGCCTCTTTTTACCGGTTTTAATACTGGTATCGAGTATGCCGCAGTCGGTTGCGTCCGACTGCAACGTTTCCACTTGTTTTTCTAAGGTTTTTGTAGGCAAAATACAAATATGCACCAAATTTAGTCTAAATATTGGCTGTTTAGCGTTTGCGTAGAGAAAGGTCAATGAATTTTGCCTATTCTCGAATGGCACACGCACATGCATACACACAAAATTACACGCAAAGAAGAATTGACTTAGTTGCCTAGGCAACAAGCTAGCTAGCACTGCACACCAACAAGACAGCAGTGCAAAACAAAAACAAACCAAACAACAGGGCGGCATGTGTATTGTAAACAAAAAAGCAATAATCAAAACAAGCGCAGCTGGTTGTCGTTAGGGGAAACCGACTTTTCTACTCGTTTATTTGTCCGCTTCGTGGTTGCGACTTGGTTTACAGCATGTTAACTTGAACAATTCTTAAAACCCATCTTTATGTTAAATAGTCTTTGAAATAAGCAAATCGAAATGCTATAACAAAACAATGAAAAGTACAAGTATATATGTATGTATTAAAGTTTCAATGCAATGAGTACGTTGAAACGGTAAAAATGAAGAGAGCGCGTAGAGAGCGTGAGCAGATAGAAACGCAATTACGTTATTCAAGATCAGAAAAAGCGGGAGAGGTGCTGGAGAGCGAGAGTGAAAACCAGAAAATAGATAAGCTGCTTGTTGTTAGTAGACGAAAATCACAAAATATGCAAAGCGCAATAAGCAAAGCCAATATACGTATGTATGTATGTTTGTTTCTATATTGTTAGGCACTGCAGCGTCAGTTTGACTGCGACTTAATATCAGTAATTTTTCTGCAAAATTAGAATCCGCACACGTAAATTAATACCACGAATATTTGCGATCACTGTTAGTATTAAGTACAAACCAAATAAACTAAGTTATATCGTACACAAACACAAGAAAAAAAACATATTGTTAAGGGCTCGCAAAAACACAACCGTCACCAACGAAAGACAAACGATTATGATATATTACGTGTACTATCTTAACTTTAAAACCCTTTCTCAAATCTCACGTCTGCACTCTTGCTGCACTACTGGACAACTGATCCGCCGGTCTCGCGCTCGGCCTGAGCTTGCCTTCGTCGCCTGTGGATCGCGACATTTGAGATTGTGGGTCGTGAGAATGCGGCTGTTCTGCCCTTCTGCTCTCTTACGCTAGCTTGCCCTTGTTCTCTTATGCTTATCTTCTTATCGTTGATTATGTTTCATACTAGTGTTATAATTGTAGCTTATGTTTATATGTAAATAATAAAGTCTTCTAGACTATGATTTATTATAAAGTAAATGTGTTCTTAGTCTAAGAATCTAATTGTATTAATAATTATAGCCATATAAATGTGGGGGAGGCCTGTGGACAGCCTACCTCACAAGATCTAAATGCAATACAGCTATAGGGTACTACAATGACGCAAAGGCGTATAGAATATTCGACCCTGAAACTAAAGCAGTTACCAAAAGCCGTAATGTTGTGTTTACAAATCTGTTTGATGACAAATACGAGTTTGAAAAATTTACCGAACAGGCGAATATCATCGAGGAACAATATTATCCTGAACAACAACACACCGACATTCAAGATGGAGATTGCGAGGAATACTTTTCCTTTTAATTTGGTTAGCTCCAACTCTAATAAAGTGTATAACGCGGTTTGTAAATAATTTTTCCTGCTATACCTTCCCACTTAATTTTGTGATTCCAGCACAAACAAGTAGAAACGTTGCAGTCGGACGCAACCGACTGCGGTATACTCGATACCAGTATTAAAACCGGTAAAAAGAGGCCTGATTGCAAAGGGGTACGGATGCGGCAGGGGTGTACGCTGCCTTAAAGATTCTCCAATGCAGATGGGGATGCCACCAGCTGTCTTCGTTGCAAATTAGGTGACTGTAGCTCAAAGTTTGTAAAATGTAGGAAAAGGGTGGGCTGGGGGCGGTATGGGTGGGTTTGGCATTCAAATTTTGGATACAAATCTTTGTGGAATGTCAGTTGCTATCTACATACCAAATTTGGTGGCTCTAGCTCAAAGTTTGTAAATGGTGGGAAAAAAGGGCGGAATGGGTGGGCTTGGCTCCAAAACTTTGATGCAGATTTTTGGGGGTCGTTGCCAGCTATCTGCCTACTAAATTTGGAGGCTCTAGCTCCACAACTCTGGAAGATACGCACATTCCCGTTTTTGACGAAGCGTTGGGGCAGATGGGGGTGGCTAGGGCGGTATTGGTGGGCGTGGCATCCAATCTTTTGATGCAGTTTTCTGGGGTTCATCATTACCTTACTTGGCACCAAATTTGGTGACTAAAGCTCAAAAACTGTGGGAGATATAGGCTTTTTTGACTTTAAAATGCGGGGGGCTGGGGGCGGAATGGGTGGGCGTGGATCCAAAATTTTTGATGCAGTTTTTTGAAGATTGCTAGTAGCTTTCTTCTCACCAAATTTGGTAGTTCTGGCTGTAAGGATGTGCGAAATATGTGGGTTTATCGGTTTTGAGTTATCGAATTTATCGATTTGCCAGCCCCCTAGTTATCGTAGAACCTCCATCTTGACACTTTAATTTACTATCCCATAGATAAAAAGAACTGGAAAGTTGCAAGTCTCTAGCTTGAAGGGTGTGGAAAAAAGTTGCGTTCATGCAGACGGACAGACGGACAAACACCATGACGGACATTGCACAAACTCAATATACTCTTTACCTTCGGTATCGAGTATAAAAATACAATGTCAAAATTTTGTTGTGCAATTACTTATAAATCTGAGCAGGCGATTGTATCGAGTTTCTAACTGTACCAAATAAAACTTAGTAGTTCACACATAAACATCTAATTGTGAAATTATTAAAGAAATAATGGCGAAACGTGTTAAAATCGTTGGGTGCTGCAAATTTTGTGAACGTGAGATAAGCAGTGATATGCGTCCAATCAATGACGCAAGCATGGACGTTGTTTACTTGCAGCATTTCCACTCAACAACTGGACAACAAGAGGACGACGATTCAGAAACCGATTTGGTAGATCCTATTTTGGAAATTGTAAAGAAACAGTTTGAGCTTGGCCCAAATTCGAAAGTAAGTAATATATAGCTTTAAAATGTCTGCGTGTTAATATTAAAATTGTTATTCCTTTAAAGAGGAACATCTCAGTGGAAAATGCTGAGCTCGTAATAGCTGTGCTAAAAGAAGAGCAGCTTGCCTATGAAAAATTTTTAGTCGAGAGCGCAACGACTTCTAATGCTCCAATCAAGAATCGCAAGCGCTAAAATATATTTCTTTATAACAATCAAAGCTTAAAAATATTTTTCAAAATAGTAATTTATTGGAATTTACTTATTGGTATTTTTTTTATTGAAAGTTATGTTTTGTCAGCGGCTCTTTTTCCAAACCCACCATTTATGAGTAAATATTTTTACAAAACAATTTGAAAATAATTAAAGTTTCAGCAGTATTCTATTTTAAAAACAAGTGGAAACGTTGCAGTCGGACGCAACCGACTGCGGCATACTCGATACCAGTATTAAAACCGGTAAAAAAGAGGCCTGATTGCAGAGGGGTACGGATGCGGCAGGGGTGTACGCTGCCTTAAAGATTCTCCGATGCAGATGGGGATGCCAC
Organism: Scaptomyza montana; assembly: GCA_018904305.1. Taxonomy (NCBI): domain Eukaryota; kingdom Metazoa; phylum Arthropoda; class Insecta; order Diptera; family Drosophilidae; genus Scaptomyza; species Scaptomyza montana. The sequence continues at coordinate 733,975 of JAEIGR010000053.1, forward strand.
CAGCTATATTCCTTCCAAATTTGGTGACTCTAGCTCAAAGTTTGTAAAATGTAGGGAAAGAGGGGGGGGCTGGGGGTGGTATGGGTAGTTGTGAAATCAAAATTTTTGTTGCAGATCTTTGTGAAATGTCAATTGCTATCTTCGTACCAAATTTGGTGACTCTAGCTCGAAATTTGTAATAAGTGTGGAAAGGGGGGCTGGGGGCGGTATGGATGGGCGAGGCATCCAAATTCTTGATGCAGATCTATGTGGAATGTCAATTGCTATCTACATACCAAGTTTGGTGACTTTAGCTCGAAGTTTGTAAAAAGTGCGGAAAGGGGGGCTGGGGGCGGTATGGGTGGGCGTGGCATCCAAATTTTTGATGCAGATCTTTGTGAAATATCAATTGCTATCTTCATACCAAATTTGGTGACTCTAGCTCGAAATTTGTAAAAAGTGGGGCTGGGGGTGTTATGGGTGGGCGTGGCATCCAAATTTGTTCTGCAGATCTTTGTGGAATGTCAATTGCTATCTTCATACCAAATTTGGTGGCTGTAGCTCGAAAATTGTAAAAAGTGGGGAAAGGGGGACGAAATGGAGGGCGTGGCTCCAAAACTTTGATGCAGATTTTTGGGGGTCGTTGCCAGCTATCTTCCTACCAAATTTGGTGGCTCTAGCTCCACAACTCTGGAAGATACACGCATTCCCGTTTTTGACGAAGCGTTGGGGTGGATGGGGGCGGCTAGGGCAGTGTCGGTGGGCGTGGCATCCAAACTTTTGGTGCAGTTTTTAGGGGGTCATCATCACCTATCTTGGCACCAAATTTGGTGGCTCTAGCTCAAAAACTGTGGGAGATATAGGCTTTTTGACTTTAAAACGCGGGGGGCTGGGTGCAGAATAGGGGGTCGTGGCTCCAAAATTTTTGATGCAGTTTTTTGGGGGTTGCTAGTAGCTATTTTCTTACCAAATTTGGTACTTCTAGCTGTAAGGATGTGCGAAATATGTGGATTTATCGGTTTTGAGTTATCGAATTTATCGATTTGCCAGCCCCCCAGTTATCGTAGAACCCCCATCTTGAAAAGTTTCAAGTCTCTAGCTTGAAGGGTGTGGAAAAAAATTGGACACATACAGACGGACAGACGGACGGACACCATGACGGACATTGCACAAACTCAATATACTCTTTACCTTCGGTATCGAGTATAAAAAAAACAAGTGGAAACGTTGCAGTCGGACGCAACCGACTCGTTACCAGTAGTAAAACCAGTAAAAAGAGGTCTGATTGCAAATGGGTACGGATGCGGCAGGGGTGTACGCTGCCTTAAAGATTCTCCGATGCAGATGGGGATGCCACCAGCTGTCTTCGTTGCAAATTTGGTGACTCAAGCTCAAAATTTGTAAAATGTAGGAAAAGGGTGGGCTGGGGGCGGTATGGGTGGGTTTGGCATTCAAATTTTGGATACAAATCTTTGTGGAATGTCAATTGCTATCTACATACCAAATTTGGTGGCTCTAGCTCAAAGTTTGTAAATGGTGGGGAAAGGTGGGCGGAATGGGTAGGCTTGTCTCCAAATCTTTGATGCAAATTTTTGGGGGTCGTTGCCAGCTACCTTCCTACCAAATTTGGTGACTCTAGCTCAAAGTTTGTAAAAGGTTTGGAAAGGGGGGCTGGGGGCGGTATGGTTGGGGTTGGCATTCAAATTTTTTCTGCAGATCCATGCAGGATGTCGATTGCTACTTCATACCAAATTTGGTGACTCTAGCTCAAAGTTTTTAAATGGTAGGGAATGGGGGGCGGAATGGGTGGGCTTGGCTCCAAAATTTTAATACAGATTTTGGCGGGTCGTTGCCACCAATCTTCCCACCAAATTTGGTGGCTCTAGCTCCACAACTCTGGAAGATACACGCATTCCCGTTTTTGACGAAGCGTTGGGGCGGATGGGGGCGGCTAAGGCAGTATTGGTGGGCGTGGCATCCAAAGTTTTTACACCGTTTATGGGGGCATCATCCCTTATCTTGGCACCAAATTTGGTGGCTATAGCTCAAAATATGTGAGAGATATAGGCTTTTCTGAATTCAAAATGCGGGGAGGCTGGGGGCGGAATGGGTGGGCTTGGCTGCAAAACTTTGATGCAGATTTTTGGGGGTCGTTGCTAGCTATCTTTCTACCAAATTTGGTGACTCTAGCTCTACAAGTCTGGAAGATACACGCATTCCCGTTTTTGACGAAGCGTTGGGGCGGATGGGGGCGGCTAGGGCGGTATTGGTGGGCGTGTCATCCAAACTTTTGATACAGTTTTTGGGGGGGAATCATCACCTATCTTGGCACAAAACTTGGTGGCTATAGCTCAAAAAATGTGGGAGATATAGGCTTTTCTGAATTCAAAATGCGGGGAGGCTGGGGGCGGTATTGGTGGGCGTGGCATCTAAACTTTTGATGCAGTCATTGGGGGGTCATGATCATCTATCTTGGATCCTAATTTGGTGTCTTAAGTTCAAAAGTTGTGGGAGATATAGGCTTTGTTGACTTTATAATGCGAGGGGTGGGGGGGGGGGCTGGGGGCAGAATGGGTGGGTGTGGCTCCAAAGTTTTGATGCAGTTTTCTCTTGACCTTCGTTAACGAGTATAAAGACATGAATATCTCTTCTTGCTCTCAAAATTCCACGTGAAGAATTGTTATATCAACCACCATAAAATTCACTATTCTGCCCTTTTGCCAATGTAGGGTGGGGCATTGTGATTTTTTTTTTTTTTTTTTTTTTTACCTTTTGATTTATATTTAATATCTGCCCGTATGGACATTAATTAAACTGTATAATTGAAAAAGTTGGCAGATGTAGATTTTTATATCATCAGTTTCAAAAGCACGTGTAGGGGAGGATCAATCGTCTTCCAGATGTGGGAGGTCGAGCGGGTGGGTCCTCTGAAGTCTTCTTGTTGTAAGGCTGTTGTCCAGAAGGAATAGGGCAAGGTTGTTCGGATGATTAAACAACCTATCAGTGTAGCTGGCACTCATCTTCCTAAGTAATTCATTAACAGTTGGCATGCCCAGTTGGCTATGTATGGTGGCGTTATCGTGGTACACGTGCGCACCGGAAATGATTCGAAGAGCTTTGTTTTGAAATCTTTAAATCAACATCAGGTTACTTTTCCTCGCTGTACCCCACAACTGGATACCATAGGACCAGATGGGCCTCAGAATAGCTTTATAAACGAGCAGTTTTACTTTAAGTTTCATTTTTGATTTTTTGCCGATTAGCCAGTAGTACTGACGCAGCCTCAAGTCGGCCTGTTTCCGTTTTCGGGCTAGGTGCGCACGCCATGTTAGCCTCCTGTCCAGAGTGATACCAAGGTATTTTGGAGTTACTTCCTCAGGGATGACTGTTCCGTCTAGATAGACGCGCGGACAATTGCCCGGACGCAGGGCAAACGTGGTTTGTGTCGAATTTTCTTGGTTTACAGAAATGTTCCACCTTTTCAGCCAGCCGTCAAGCAGATTTAGTTGCTGTTGAATTTCATCAGAAGCGTCCTGGGGCAGCGAAGCGGTGGCTAGAAAGGCGGTGTCATCTGCGTAGGTGGCTACAAACAGGTTACCGCTGCGGTAGATGGGCATGTCGGCTGTATACAAGGTGTACAATATAGGACCCAGTACACTGCCTTGTGGTACACCAGCTCTGATAGTCCTGATCGATGACTTAGCTTCATCACATCTCACGTAAAATAATCGGTTCTTGATGTACGAATCCAAGAAGTTATAATATGCCATGGGTAGATTCGCCTTAATCTTGTGAAGCAGTCCGGGATGCCAGACCCTGTCAAACGCTTGTTTGATGTCGAGCATTACCGCGCAGCAGTACTTCTTGTTCTCAAATGCATTCAAAATCTGCTCAACAAGCCTATGGCATTGCTTGGGTGTTCCATGTGAGCGCCTGAAGCCAAACTGGTGATCAGGGATCAAACCAGCATCGTCCATTATCGGCAACATTCTGCGTAGAAATACTCGTTCAAGTATTTTGGATAGTATGGCCAGCAAACTTATCGGACGATAGGAAGCTAGATTGATCTCTGGTTTTCCGGGCTTAGGAATAAGTATCACTTCCGCGCATTTCCACTGCGCAGGGAAGTGACCAATTTGCATACATCTATTGAAAATTCTACATATCAACATGGTGCACGTAGGGGGGAGCATCTTAAGCGCCATGGCGTCGATGCCGTCAAAGCCAGGTGACTTGCTGCATTTTAATGAGGCGATGTCTTGCTCAATGTCCTCAACGAACGCTGGAGGAATAGTCGTGTCACAGGGTCTTGGGGATTCTAGGAATCTTCTGGTATCCTCGGTATCCTCCATAGTGCATCTCTCGATGGGCGAAAAAGCGTTTTAGAGATGGTCCGCAAATGCCTCGGCACGCTCACAGTTGGACCGGCACCAATCACCGCTTGCGTTTTTAACTGGCTCTGCTCTCTTGGTGGGCCTATTGATATGCCGCGTAACCCACCAGAGGTTGTGCTGGGGGTCACCAGGCTCAACGTTCTCCAGGAACTCATCAAGCGCGCTCCTTCTTAGGTTCAGAAGCAGCTCTTTGAGTTGTTTAGTTGCTCTGTTTAGCCGGTTTTTGTCATGAGGGCTACGTGTCAAAAACCAAACACGCCTGAGACGTCTCTTTTCAGTGACAAGGGCTGCAACTTCAGGGGTCCTGAGGTGCAGGTCTCTCGCAGGGATATGTGTCCGGGTGCTTCTACGCCGAGCAGTTGCGAATGCAGCAGCGTTGTGTCGAATCAATATCCTCAGGGGAAACTAGCTCGGCATTTGGGTTGATTCTCTGTTGCAGCCAGGATTTGTACATTGTGGGGTCCGTGTTGCTCTGGGTAAGCCTTTTCCGGACGGATTTTCTCTCAACGGGTGTGTTCAGGTGCAATGAAATGGCGCTGTGGTCCGAGAGGAGGTCCGAGTTGGCGCTGCAGAGCAAATTGCCCGAGCTTATGCCCTTGGAGATGGCTATGTCCAGAATGTCAGGATTTTTTGACGGGTCAGTTGGCCAGTATGTTGGTTCACCCGAAGAGTGGCACGTTAGGCCTTTACGTAAAATGCACTTTAGCAACTCTTTTCCTTTAGAGTTGTTGACTCTAGAGCCCCACCAGGAGTGTTTGGCGTTGAAGTCGCCGCCAATGATGAATCTGGCTCCGAGGTAGTCCAGGAGTTGACCAAATTCGTATTCTTTGACGTTATGTCTAGGTGGGACATAGTGGGCTGGTCAGTCTGATTTGCGCACACTGGATCCAGTTTTCTTGTAGGCCAGGCAGCTCGACATACTTGATGCCGCTTTTAACCACCATCACGTTGCGGCATATTAGATCAACTTTAACACAGTTATTGTTTTTTTTTTGCTTTGCACTTAAGACTCTTGAGGGTTACCGTTGGATTCACTTATCAAACTTACAGTTTTGTCACTAGCTAAGTAAGTCAAAATTCTTAGTTGATGAGATCGGGCGCCAATTATTATGTTGTTGTTGTCTGCGCGTCGCGTTGTTCTCGCGAAGCAGCAATTGTTGACCAGGTTGATCGCTGACTAGCAGCAGTTGTCCAGCGGAATGATATCGGCTAGTTAGGATGGAAGGCTAACTGGCCTTCTATTCTTAGACTTGATCTAGGCAATAATAAATCAATTGGTTATGTTATTCACGGCTTGTGCCGGAGTTGTTTAATCATGCGTCTTATTAGATGCGCTTCAGAATAAAGCCTACTTACAAAAATCAAAGTAAAGCATAGGTCTCATTCCTGTTCAGTTCGTCTGGCAGGCAACATCAAATATTTTCTCAAAAATAAATTTTGAAACAAATACAACATCAAAATTTTGTCAAAAAATATTTCTAAAAACAAATAAATAATTTTTGTGCTTTTCTCTGTGCAATATTTGCTCACTTCAAAGTCTTTGGACGCTGTCTCGTGCAGTGTCGGCGAACGTTAAGCAACCTCAAACAATTGGAAAGGAGTGTTCAAGCGGTATTCTTTGCCCGTCGGGCAGTGCAGTGACTGGTGATTTCAAACTATGGATGGTAAATCACATTCAAACTCGGATTCCAGTCTGTCTAGACATGCGATGATGTCGGTAGCAGGCATAAGTCCAAAGGACCTTAGGACTCAACTTTTAAATGATTTTGCCTTAAAGACAACTTTAGGATCCAAAAGCAACCAGGGGTGTGCCAGAAATCTCTAGAGATTTTGGCTCGAGCAGGTTTTCAAATCTCTAAAACAAAACCGTAGGTGTGCCAGAAGTTAGGGAGATTTCAATTTTCGGTAAAATTTTTCGGAGCAAATACGTAAAACGAAAATGGCCAAAAAGAGTTGCTACCTTTGAAAAGAAAAATTGCCTAAAATGTATTTGCTATTTTAGTCATTGTTTTCAAGGTTGGCCACAGGGCATTAGTGTTAAATTTAATAAATAGTAAAATAAAAATATGTTAGGTCTTATCTCTTGTAATTCTTATATAAAATACATATTTATTATTTTGCCCGCCAAGTAACTAATGTTGCTTGACAGCCCTGCCGTGATAGCTTGCTTGAACAGCTGTTCTACGTATTTCGTGCAAATAGTCTTAGAGATTTGTTACAGATTTATTCAAAACTCAAAAAAAAATAAAATAAATGCAATGCAAAGAATTAAATGCAATTTTAATTCAACTTACATTTTGGCGGCACAATGACTTGCCATAAATTAAGTTCTTCTTCTTACTGTAGACATTCACACACCTAACAAACACCGCAAAAGCTGCCACCTTATAAAAAAAGGTTTGCTGCAATAACTTTGTTAAATTTACAACAAACTCTCCACTGCTCAACCATGCAATTTTGTTACCTAAAAGTAAGATTTTTTTTATGTTTATTTGCCACAAATAAGTGTCTTTTAAATTGACCTATTAAAGACTCCGAATAATAGTTTTTGTTAAACGAACAAGGTGGCACCTCTCTTGTTAGGGACGGTTTTGCAAGCTTAAGGCCTGTACGCATGAGCCCCGTACAGCTCCCGTACAGTATACATGAGTTTTACGGCTGTAACGACAAGTACACATATTGTGGCGGTAGGCTAATTGTTTTTTGTAAATAAATCGGAAATGCAACTCTGTTTTGTACACTTGATTTCAAAATAATGATTCGCGCGCTACTTTTGTGTTTGAGTACAGCTAACGCCCTGCTTCTAATAATCTATACCCTGCCATAGATCAGTGGCAGTACAATCCAGTTTATATGTTATTTAAATTGTATCTTATTAATTAATAAATATATTTTTATTCATTACTTCTTGTGCAGCATTGACTGCCAAAACAATAAGTATGGCTCTATTGGAGCCTGAATTAGGTCAACTTTATTAATATTATCCGAAAAATGTATAAGCCGGCTCTTGCCCGACATTTTGTTGCATTTTTTACAACCGTAAATAGCTGCTGAAAGCTATTTACTGCCCGTAGCATTTTAACATAACATTTTAACATTTTCATTGTTCAACACTACCGTACCAGCAGTAGCTAACAGAACTGCAGACCTTAAATGTACGTACTGTACTAAAGCTGTACGGGACCAATTTTTTTATATGAAGTTTTTGCTGTACGGGAGCTGTACAGGCGTCTGCGTACAGGCCTTTATATGGAACGGCAAATAGTCTTAGAGATTTGTTAAAGATTTATTAATATCGAAAATCATGAATTAAAATATTTATAAAATTCGAATGTATATGCAATATGCCATTAAGCTTAAAATTACCTTTCGAAAAAGTAACACTTGTTATGCATTAGACATTTAATATTGCTTAAACTAACCAAATCTCTGACCAAATTTGTTGAGATTTCAAAACCATCTCGAACTCTGCTCTGGCACACCTAAAACCAGCTCGAGGTTGGTTTTAGGTTGGAATTCGGTTGGTTTTGATGGCTGGCACACCCCTGAACATGTCCAATGCAGGGTGCAATGAAAACAACAACTACCACCTCAACTCATTTGTCGACTGGTACAGTTTCAAACTCTTTAAGTGGATCTATTATTTCAACTCCTTCAGCAATAAGCCACTTAGCAGCTAACGTAAATGGTGCAAATTCTTCACCTTCAATAGCTGGTGAATCTATGAAGTGGCACAATCCTCGTCCCAAGCGCAAAATGTACCATCGTCCCTCTTCGGAAAAGAGCAAAAAAGTTGCATTAGGTAGTCAAACTACTAAGAATTTGGCAACTTCAGCAATCCGCTTTGAGTTGCTCGCAAATGTGCTGGAAAATGATGATCCAACAGAAGCTGACATCGCGCTTGCAGGTGAATTAGCGGATAAAATGGAAATAGAACAAAGCAATACTCACCGTTTTCATAAGCCACCTCCTATCAACGTTGAAAACGTCACAGATGTGATCGTTATGGAAAATGACTTAGATGGCACATTTAAAATCTTTGTTGGGGACTCTAATTCATATCGTAAACTTGTGGATCACCTTAAAATAATAGATGTGCACCATTACACATATCAGCTTAAGGATGACAAGCCTTATGGGGTAATCGTCCGCAATTTAGCAAGTTCTACTCCAGAAGATCGAATAAGAAAGGCTTTTATTGAGTCTGGTCATACCGTCCGTCGTGTAAGCAACCCTCGCCCCCGGAAGGTTATTAATAATGACGGAAAGGAACAAACCATACCCAGAAACTTTTTCTTTGTTGAATTAGATCGTGCGGCGAATAACAAAGATGCACTTAAATTAACTAAAATCGGACATCAGAAAGTAATGGTTGAAATCCCTAAAAAATCATTAAACGCCATTCTCTGTCACAGATGCCAAGGTTTCGGGAACACCAAAAACTATTGTTGGAGACCATACATCTGCGGAAAATGTGCTCTAGATCATCCAACTTCGCAGTGCAAGGTAACTGCAGTGGAAAACTACCTTCGTATCAATTGTGGGGGAATGCATCCAGCCTGGTCTAGGGATTGTCGCAGGTATAAAGAAAAGATGGATGAACGGAGTCCAAAAATCGATGCAAGAAAACAAAACTCCTTACTTTCGAATGGTCAACAATTTGTGCCAACAACATTGGTGCAAGGGAATATCTCCTATGCAGAGGCGCTTTGCTTTAATGGAGCCCCGCAAAATTTTTCGGCCCAGAACATCAGTGCAGATCGGAACAAAAATATTCCAAACTCAGGTACTTTTTTGAACTCAACCGAATAAGGACCCTGGCAGCAAATGCCAGATGTTAAAAACTCAAGACTGGAGGCGGCTATTGAAGCTCTCACAGCAAAAGTTGATGTATTGCAAGCCATGTTTAAAGAGATGCAGGAGACCAACCAGTTTCTTAAACAAATGTGCCTCAGTCTTTTGAACGCTAAAAAATGAACCCACACACACTTAGCCTTGCATTATGGAATGCTCGGGGAATCTCTGGGCATGTTGAGGAGCTAAAGCAGTTTCTTACCGAACATAATGTAAGGCATTTATCAAGAATAGAATATATAACTAGAATAAAGAACATAGATTTAAGAATAAACAATTCAAATAAATACCTACAGTGACTCACAGCTTAAATGATGCAGGGTCAAATAAAAAGTTTAAGGTGCTATATATTTTAAACCAGAGGAAAAACAAAAAATGTTTAAACGCCAATTTGTTTTATGTTTTATCACATTTAAAAAAGGAACTTTATTTGTTTCTAAAATATTGCTAAGTTTTTATATATACACTAAAAACTAAAAATACATCTAAAATATAGGTCACAGCTTAAAAGATGCAGACACAAACCAGTTATATTTTTGCCGAATAAAAGGTTAAATAAGGATTTTAGTACTTAGTATGTAATCCCTTAACCTTTACAATAGCCCTTAACCTATTATTCATCGAAGAGACCATCTTCCAAGTGGTTTCCGGGCATATTTTGCTCCATTCCTCCAGCAGAGCATTTTTAAGGTCCTATTTGCTGGAAATCCGATGATTCCGGATGTTGTTCTCCAGCATAGTCCACAAATTTTCAATAACATTTAAATCTGGAGACTGGGCCGGAGGAATCATGACGTGGGGGCAGTTCCAGGTAAGCCAGGACTGCACTATTCCGAACGTATGTTTGGGGTCGTTGTCGTGGTAGAACCGGAAATCACGTCGGATTTCTAACTTTTGGCGCTTTGGAGCAAATTTTCTTTAAGAATATTGAGGTACATAGTCTTATCCATCGTCGACAAAAATCGCCAAGTTTCCGACGCCGGCTGCCGACACATGCCCATACCTTCACACTTCCTCCGCCATGCTTAACTGTTGCTTTAACATTTTTTGGATCCAGCTCAGTGTTGGCTGTCGCCACACAAAATTTCTTTTGGAACACAGTAATTTTTGCAGATGAGTCCAAATTCAACCATTTTGGGTCGAACGAGTGAAATTTGGTGTGGCGACAGCCCAATACTGAGCTGGATCCAAAAAATGTTAAAGCGACAGTTAAGCATGGCGGAGGAAGTGTGATGGCATGGGCATGTAAGTCGGCAGCCGGCGTCGGAAACTTGGTGATTTTTGAGTCGACGATGGATAAGACTATGTACCTCAATATTCTTAAAGAAAATTTGCTCCAAAGCGCCAAAAAGTTAGAAATCCGACGTGATTTCCGGTTCTACCACGACAACGACCCCAAACATACGTTCGGAAAAGTGCAGTCCTGGCTTACCTGGAACTGCCCCCACGTCATGATTCCTCCGGCCCAGTCTCCAGATTTAAATGTTATTGAAAATTTGTGGACTATGCTGGAGAACAACATCCGGAATCATCGGATTTCCAGCAAATAGGACCTTAAAAATGCTCTGCTGGAGGAATGGAGCAAAATATGCCCGGAAACCACTTGGAAGATGGTCTCTTCGATGAATAATAGGTTAAGGGCTATTGTAAAGGTTAAGGGATTACATACTAAGTACTAAAATCCTTATTTAACCTTTTATTCGGCAAAAATATAACTGGTTTGTGTCTGCATCTTTTAAGCTGTGACCTATATTTTAGATGTATTTTTAGTTTTTAGTGTATATATAAAACTTAGCAATATTTTAGAAACAAATAAAGTTCCTTTTTTAAATGTGATAAAACATAAAACAAATTGGCGTTTAAACATTTTTTGTTTTTCCTCTGGTTTAAAATATATTGCACCGTAAACTTTTTATTTGACCCTGCATCATTTAAGCTGTGAGTCACTGTAAATATGGCAACTCTAAAGAGAATGAAAAGAATAGTGGCAACTCTGAAAAAAAAAAGAAAAGAATGGGCAACTCGATCATAAAAAAGACTCACTTGTGATGAGCTAACGCTGGCGGACAGACGTATAGTAAGAAGGGTAAAAAAAAATAAGAAAAGATAAATGCGTAGAAACAAAATGAAGTGTAAAGACATAAAAAACGCTAAATATACTTAAGTGATTGTAAAACCTAAACCTAAGACTAAAAAAAAAAGAACAATAAAAGTATTACATCAAGCAGAAGACCACTTACAATAATCAGAAGTGGTGCAAAACCACACAATTAATCGCCTACACAAAAAGAAAAATGCAATGAGTGACAAAGACTTCGAAAAATATACAATAAATAACCTAAGATCCACCCGTCATCTCTTCAACAGAGCCAAGAGTGACGGATCATGGGATAACTATCGGGAAAGCCTCACCCTGTACAGCAGGGAAATCCGAAAGGCCAAACGTAGGAACTATAGGGACTTCTGCGAAAGCATAGCTAGTACGACTGAAGGTGCACGGCTCCATAGAGCATTATCCAAACGGGCACCGGAGGCAAATCTAGCCCTGAAACGTAGGGACAACACCTTTACGACCAGTAACATGGACAAGCTAGAGCTTCTATTCGAGACGCACTTCCCAGGAAGTATTCCCTGTGGCCCATGCGAAACACTCGAAACGGAAGACAGACACAGACCGACTGCTCTAGACTGGGCACTAGCCAAGTCAGTAGTCACAATGGAGAAGACACAATGGGCAATTGGAACTTTCCAGCCCTATAAATCTCCCGGTCTGGACAGTATATCGCCAGTATTCCTTCAGCAGGGGCAGGATATACTCCTACCCACCCTGAGGAAAATACTAGTCAGTAGCCTAGCACTCGGTCATATACCGAGCACTTGGAGTAGAGCTAGGGTGGTCTTCATCCCCAAAGTAGGGAAGACAGATATCACCAACCCAAAGTCCTTCAGACCCATTAGCTTAACATCGTTTTTGTTGAAAACGTTGGAAAAGCTAGTGGACAACTACATTAGGAGTACTCTGTTGACACGGAGTACGCTGCAAGCCACGCAGCACGCATACAGAGCAGGCCGATCTACGGATACGGCACTTTATAAACTGCACCGCAATTTGCGCTCTGCAGTTTTAAACAAAGAAGTAGCAATATGTGAATTTTTAGATATTGAGGGCGCCTTTGACAACACATCACACGATGCTGTCAGGGCTGCCCTAAATAGAAGGGGTCTGGACATGACAACTAGCAGATGGATCTCATCGCTACTCAGGTCCAGACAAGCTACGGCAACTATACAAGATAGTACCGTAACAGTGACAACCACAAGAGGCTGTCCACAAGGGGGGTTTTATCACCGCTCTTATGGAGTATCTTAGTAGACGAATTGTTAAGCAGACTTGCCAGCAGGGGTATCCAATGCCAGGGCTATGCCGATGACATTGTGATAATAGCGCGGGGCAAGTATGAGGAAACTCTGTGTGAAATTATCCAACTGGGACTTAGGATCACGTATGACTGGTGTAGCGAGGTTGGACTCAACCTTAACCCTACAAAAACCGTCATAGTTCCGTTCACCAGGAGGTATAAGTTGCAGAGGATGAGAGATATTAGGCTCGCGGGGAGTCGAATAGTAACAAGCAAGGAAGTCAAATACCTTGGGGTCACATTTGACAGTAAATTGAACTTTGGGACCCATATTCAGAATACGATTCTAAAGTGCTGCAGAGCGCTCTACACGTGTCGTAGAATAGCGGGGAAATCATGTGGAACCTCTCCAAACATTTTGAGATGGCTATACCTCATGGTAGTAAGGCCCATGCTCACATACGGAGCAATTGCATGGGGGGACAAGACACAGCAAATCACTGTGCAGAGGCAATTACATAAATTGCAAAGAATGGCCTGTGTAGGAATCACTGGAGCGATGAGGACCTGTCCCACATCGGCGCTAGAGGTTCTGTTGGAGATAACCCCACTCCATCACACAATTAGGCTACAACAGAAAGCTGCATTATTAAGAATGTCGGTCGAGGGAGTTGGCAAAGAGCATATTCTGAGCCAACTAGATGCAGATATGCTGTCAAGTGAACTTCCCCTATTGGCACAGCCTAGGGACGAAATGAAAGCCGAGCACATGTTCGAGCAAAAATTTCAAGTTCACCTGAGCAGCAAAAGGGAGTGGACATCTCTTGAAGAGGTCCACCAAATGAAATCCCACACCATCAAATGGTACACCGATGGATCCCTTACCAGCCAAGGCTCCGGTCATAGAGTGGTAGGCCCTCGGCTAAAATACCATGAGTCCCTAGGTAAGCACACCAGCATCTTCCAGGCTGAGGTATGTGCAATAGGGAGGTGTGTGGACTTTAATCTGAAGCGTAACTATCGGAATGGGGATATAGCTATATTATCAGATAGTCAAGCAGCCATTATGGCACTCAGCAAGATCGAAATTAGGTCGAAAGTAGTTCGTGAGGTGCGAACCAAGCTAAACACTCTAGGACTACATAATAGGCTAACCCTAAGATGGGTCCCAGGACATGTTAATATAGCTGGGAACAAAGAGGCAGACAAGCAAGCAAGGTTGGGGGCAGCGACAACCCTCATAGGGCCCGAGCCGTACTGTGGGATAGGAAGAAGCACAATACGGCAGGAACTTAGGATTGAAGAGAAACTCTTGCGCGAAATGAGCTGGGCGCAGTCCCCAGGACTCAGACAAGCCAAGTGTCTTCTTGGAACTTACAATCTGAAAAGATTCAAGCAGATTATAAATATGGGAAAGAATAGACTCAGGATAATCACCGGTCTTTTGACAGGACACTGCAGACTAAGGGGTCACCTAGCCAAGCTAGGAATCGCTAGTAATGATACATGTAGATTCTGCGATATGGAAAGGGAATCCTCCTTGCATATCATAGCAGAATGTGTAGCCTTAGTGGGGAAGAGAAGCAGGTTTCTAGGAAAACATGTTATTCAGTTCACTGACCTGAAGACCATCGATCCAGTAAATATACTTGCCTTTGTACAAGGACTGGGTCTGATGGAAGAGTTTTAAGCCAAGAAGGGGGCACAATAGATCTTTTAGGTCGCAGAGCACTTAACCCCAATTATAATAATAACCTAAGACGCAGCCTTAAAACATATAATCAACCAACAACTGGTGTAAAAACCGAATTAATAAAACGACTCATCAAAGTACAGCAAAACGACGCAGCATACAAAAAGAAACACACAAAGAAAATGGAAGGAGACAAAGATGATGTAGCAACCAGCAATAAAATCAAAGTAAGCAGCAACGAAGAGAAAGACGAAACAATGCAACACAACGAAATCAAAGAAAACCAAGACAAAGCAAAGGACAGTGATAATGCACAAGGTGAAGTGAAAATCGAAGATCAAGCAGACGGCACTGTCAAACATATCGACGATAACAATAACAATGATAAATGTAAATTAAAAACAATCGACGACGAAGCCCTGACAATCAATGAAAACGATAAAAGCCCTCCAAAAACAACCGATGACGAGGCCCTGATAATGAATGATGATGAAACTCTGGTAAACAAGCCAACAAATAACCAAAACGAAAATGCAACGAAACAAGACTACGACGACTTAAAATGGGATTTAATGATGAGCGAAATGGAAATACTAAAAAGGGAATTAAAAGTAACAGCGCGAGAAAATACATTACTAATCAATGAAAAATATGAAAGTAACCAAACAAAACAACGCAATGATATATCGTTCACGCACTTGAAAGAGTTAATATCAGAGTTTGACCCAACAGATGCCAGTGCTAACATACAATTGTTCAAGAAACAAATAAACTCAGTGAAGTCCACTTACAAGTTAGATGATCATAGTGTATCCATATGAAACGCAAATTTGAAAAAAAAAAAAAATTGGGAGCCAAAGGAATCTTTCCAAGAATACCTTTTCGAGAATTTGATTTTGGCAAACAAAATAAACGTCAGCAAAGATGAATTAATTGAACACATCATAGACGGCATACCTAACCCTAATCTACGCACTCAAGCCAGAATGCAACGCTTCAACAATACAACTGAAATGGTCGACGCATTTAAAAACATCAATCTGGAATCTCAACCACAAAAACAGCAAAACTGGTAAAAACACAAGCCACTAGATGACAACACTTCGACGGTTGTAATTAAATGCTTTAATTGCAACTCCAATGGGCATTTAGCATCCGAATGCCGAAAACCAAAAAGAGCAGAAGGAGCCTGTTTCGTATGCGCAGAAATGGGACACATCTCAATCAACTGCACCAAACGCAAGGATTTGGAAAAAATCACAGACAATCAATTTGTAAGATTAATCACATATGTACTTTCTAACAAAACTAATTATCTCACACCCCCTTTAGAAACACTAATTGATACTGGAAGTTTAATAAGCCTTATGCGAGAAGAACATGTACCAAAAGAATTCATTGATAAATACTCATATACTAAAGAATATTATGGAATCAACAACAGCAAACTTATTATCATCGGAAAAATGAAATGTAAATTTAAGTTTGATAATGAAGAAATAATTAAAGAATTTTTAGTTGTATCAAATAAAACAATGAATTATTCAGTTATTCTAGGCAGATACTTTTTACAACAAGCTAATTACAGATTAATAAAAATAGGCAAAATAAATGAAAGTAGAAGCACAGACGACAAAGATCAAAATGATGAGAGCAAAAAATAACTGAAAAATGTGAATATGTCAGAAACAGATAAAGAATGTCAAAGCATAATGGCAATAAATATTGATAAGTATAATAACGAACTAATTATTAACAATACTAACTTAAATATATTACATAAAAGAAAATTACAAAATATTTTTGAAAAATGTTATTTAAAAAGCGAACGCCCTGAGAAACCAGCCACAAAATGCCAATTAAAACAAGTGGAAACGTTGCAGTCGGACGCAACCGACTGCGGCATACTCGATACCAGAATTAAAACCGGTAAAAAGAGGCCTGATTGCAAAGGGGCTCGTATGCGGCAGGGGTGTACGCTGCCTTATAGGTTTTCCGATGCAGATGGGGATGCCACCAGCTATATTCCTTCCAAATTTGGTGACTAGCTAAAAGTTTGTAAAAAGTGGGGAAAGGAAGGCAAAATGGATAGGCGTGGCTCCAAAACTTTGATGCAGATTTTTGGGAGTCAATGCCAGCTATCTTCCTATCAAATTTGGTGGCTCTAGCTCCACAACTCTGGAAGATACACGCATTCCCGTTTTTGACGAAGCGTTGGGGTGGATGGGGGCGGCTTGGGCAGTATTGGTGGGCGTGGCATCCAAACTTTTGATGCAGTTTTGGGGGTCGTTACCAGCTATCTTCCTACCAAATTTGGAGGCTCTAGCTCTACAACTCTGGAAGATACACGCATTCCCGTTTTTGACGAAGCGTTGGGGTGGATGGGGGCGGCTAGGGCAGTATCGGTGGGCGTGGCATCCAAAACTTTTGATGCAGTTTTTGAGGGGTCATCATCACCTATCTTGGCACTAAATTTGGTGGCTCTAGCTCAAAAAATGTGGGAGATATTGCCATTTCTGATTTCAAATTGCGGTGTGGCTGGGGGCGGAATGGGGGGGCGTGGCTCAAAAACTTGCTTGGTGCAGATTTTTGGGGGTTGCTAGTAGCTATCTGCTTATCGAATTTGGTAGTTCTAGCCGTAAGTATGTGTTAAATATGTGGATTTGTCGGTTTTGAGTTATCGAATTTATCGATTTGCCAGCCCCCCAGTTATCGTACAACCCCCATCTTGACACTTTAATTTACTATCCCATAGATAAAGAGAATTGGAAAGTTTCAAGTCTCTAGCTTGAAGGGTATGGAAAAAAGTTGCGAACATACGGACGGACAGACGGACAGACGGACGGACGCCATGACGGACATTGCACAAACCCAATATACTCTTTACCTTCGGTATCGAGTATAAAAAGACTCTGTGTAGATTTTAGAACATTAAACAAAGTTACACCCAAAGACAATTACCCACTGCCATTAATAAAAGATTTAATAGATACATTAGCCAACAAAGAAATATTTACATTATTAGACTTAAAAAGCGCGTTTCACCAAATAGAAGTACATGAAGAGTCAACGAAATACACATCATGTATAACCCCTATGGGACAATTTGAATACACTAAAATGCCATACGGACTCAGAAATGCATCAGCAACTTTCCAACGTTTTGTTAACAATGTATTCGATGATATGATATGCCACATGTTGCATGGTCTGTGAATGACACATCTTCGGCGGTGTTACCAGACACTTCTGATGATTTTATCGATGGCCTACTGGAGTTAGGCCTATCCAAAGACTATTTAACATAAATAAATAGTCTTTGGGCCTATCGCAAGTTAACAGGGTGCATAACTGTAGTGGTAGAATGTTGGACTTAATATTTGTTTCTGACTCAGATTGCAGTAATGCTTGTTGAATACCCCCTCTAGTGCTTCCGGAAGATACCTACCATCCAACCTTAGAACTATCCATCGAAATTCTTAACCCTAGTTCAATATCTAATAATACATTAAAAACCCGTTGCTTTCGTAAAACTAATTTTACTAAATTAAATTATCTTCTTCAACATACTAATTGGTCTCGCCTTTATTCTTGTAGTGATATAGAAACTGCCATTGCCATATTTTATAGGACCTTGAATTCGCTTTTGGATATTTGTGTTCCCCTCACTCGTTCTTCAAGTGTTAATAAACCACCTTGGTTTACGAGTGAACTATCGAAGTTGAAAAACGCGAAGACAAGATCATATAAAAAATTTAAAAAATCGGGAACTACTTTAGATTTAACTTCGTATTTAGTAGCAAAATCTAGTTTTCTTTCTCTTAACACATCTTGTTATAATAATTATCTTAATCGTTGTAGACTAAACTTTTCACGTGACCCTAAACAGTTTTATAAATTTGTTAACTCTAAACGTTAGTCTTCTTGCTTGCCTACCTCAGTATACCTTGATAATACAAAAGCAAGTTCTGATCAGGCAGTAGCCGATCTATTTGCTGAGTATTTTCAATCAGTATACTCTTCGAATATGTATAGTAGTAGTAATTCCTATCCTTTTCAAGTTCAAACGTCAAATTGCATATATGTCCCAGTAATTACTGAGTCTACGCTCCTGAGTGAATTTAACTCTATTAAACCTGGTTACTTGCCTGGTCCTGATGGAGTGCCAGGTTGTATTCTTAGATACTGCGCGGATTCTCTTTGTGCGCCATTAAATAAATTATTTAACTTGTCTGTTGATTCAACTGTGTTCCCTGATATATGGAAGGAATCTTTTATAATTCCACTCCATAAAAAATTCTTCAAAATCAAACGTTAAAAATTATAGGGGCATATCCAAGTTGTCTGCCATACCAAAAGTCTTTGAAAAAATTATATGTTCTCAACTGCAACACGAATGTAGTTCAATTATATCGCCTTATCAACACGGTTTTGTTAGGCGTAGATCTACTACCACTAACCTTCTTGAATTCACTTCGCTTGTTATCAAAGGGTTTCAGGAAAAAATGCAAACTGACGTTGTTTACACCGATTTTAGTAAGGCATTTGATTCTGTTAGTCATTCTCTGTTGCTTCAAAAATTAAATATTATTGGATTTCCATCAAAACTCGTATTGTGGCTTTCGGAGTACTTGTGTGGCCGAACACAAAAAGTTGTTTTTAAGTCGTCTGTATCTAAACCTATTTTAGTTATCTCTGGTGTTCCCCAAGGTAGTCACCTTGGTCCTTTGCTATTTAATTTGTTTATTAACGATCTCCTAGCTGTTATTACTAACTCTTTTGTTTATATGTTTGCTGATGATGTAAAACTATGTTTCACCTACAATGATGCTTCTCTGTGCAACTTACTACAGTCGGATTTATGTGCGCTGTCGGCCTGGTGTCGTTTTAAATTACTCAATTTAAACTGTTCAAAATGTAAAGTCATGTCTTTTTGTAGAAGTACCCCTCATACTGCTCACTACTTGCTTGATGCTTCACCACTTGACCGCGTGTTTGAAATTAAAGATTTTGGCATTATTCTTGATCCTAAGCTAAGGTTTGACTCTCATATTTCGTCTATGGTTAATAAGGCCATTAATGTCTTTGGCTTCATCAAGCGGTGGTCGAAAGAGTTTAACGATCCCTACACCACTAAAACGCTTTATACATCCCTAGTACGTCCCATCCTGGAGTATGGATCTTGTGTGTGGTCCCCTCAATACTCGATTCACCAGGATAGAATTGAATCTGTGCAGAAGAAATTTCTTCTATTTGCCCTTAGAAGTTTTAACTGGGTTCCTGGAGTAGACTTACCCCCGTATTCAAGTAGACTCCTTTTGATTAATCTTCCCTCCCTGTTAAACCGTAGAACTATGCATGGAGTATTATTTATTACTAACCTACTTAATGGTGAAATCGACTCATCAGTTCTTTTGAGTCGAATTAAATTTAATGTCCCAATTAGATCTTCACGTAACTTTTTACCCCTTAGCCTTGATCGTTGCTTCAGCAACTATTTAATTCATGAACCATTTCGTGTTATATGTTCTGACTATAACAAACTTTATTCTCTTGTCTCCTTGTAGGCCTCATCTCCAGTACTAAAAAGATCGATCCTTTTTGCTTTATCTAATCGTAACCACTAACTACTAATTTAATGCTGGTCTGATTGGGTTTTTCTGGGTTTTTCCCAATCCTCGCAACAAATGTTGGACTACTCAATTTTTATTGAATTTCCCAGAGCTTTAACGTTAACTTTTGATTATATTTTCAGATTTATATATTAATCTATATTTTTATTTTAAATTATTTTAACTATTTTTTAATTTAAATTAATTTTGATTTCATTTTAATGTCAGCTGCTGTTAGCTGACAATAAATAAATAAATAAATAAATAAATGATTAGAAAAGGCAGAGTAGCAATTTACCTTGATGATATTATGATAGCATCAAAGTCAGCAGAGGAACATTTAGACACTTTAGAAGAAGTATTCAAACGATTTACAATGAATAGATTAGAATTAAGAATCGACAAATGCAAGTTCATGGAATAAAAATGTGAATATCTAGGCTACATCATATCCAAGGAAGGAATACAACCCGATATAAAAAATGTTGAATCAATCGCAAATTTCCCAATACCAAGGAATGCAAAAGAAGTTCATAGTTTCCTGGGACTCTGTTCTTATTTCAGAAAATGTATCAAAGAATTCTCTGTGCAAGCCAAACCTTTATATAACCTAATTCGAAAAGAAGCCAAATTTCAATTCAATGATGAGGAAATGCAATGTTTTGAAAATATGAAGTACAAATTAATGAATTCACCTATTCTTGCGATATACGACCCGAAGCATGAGACAGAACTGCACTGCGATGCCAGTTCAATAGGATTTGGAGCAATATTAATGCAAAAGAAAGAAGATGGAAAAATGCATCCAGTATTTTATTTCTCCAAAAAAACAACGAATTATGAATCAAAATACCATAGCTTTGAACTAGAGACACTCGCGATCATCTATGCACTGAGAAGATTCAGAATATACCTTCATGGCAAAAAATTCAAAATAATCACCGACTGCAATTCATTGTCAATGACACTAAGTAAAAAAGAAGTTAACCAAAGAATTGCACGCTGGGCATTAGAGCTCGAAGACTATGACTACGACATTGAACATAGAGACGGCAACAAAATGCAACATGTCGATGCACTTAGCAGAACACACAATATTTTAATACTAGAAGAAAACACATTTGAACAAAACCTATCAATTTGTCAAAACAAAGATGAAACTATATCAAAGATACGAGCACAACTAGAAGAAAAAATAAGCAAAAGATTTGAAATGAGAAATGGACTAATTTACAGAAAACACAAAGGACAAATATTATTTTTTACACCAAGATCTATGGAACGAAATATATTAACAATATACCATGACAACATGGGACACCGAGGATGCGAAAAAGTACACAACGCCATTACAAAATCATACTGGTTCCCTCAATTAACTGAGAATATAAAAGAACACATAAGAAATTGCTTAAAATGCATACTATACTCCTCAAAGCAAGGAAAACACGAAGGTTTATTACACAGCATACCGAAAGGAGACAAGCCATTTCTAACAATACATATTGATCATTTCGGACCTGTGAAACTGCAGAAAGGGACAAAGAAACATGTTTTATTAGTTGTAGATGCTTTTTCAAAGTTCGTGAAACTATACGCCACTCAAAGCACAGACTCGAAAAGTACAATGAAATGTCTACATGAATTCTTCAATGCATACAGTCGACCCAATGTAATAATATCTGATAAAGGAAGGGCATTTACATCAAAAGATTTCGAAGAATTCCTGAATACCAACAATGTTAAACATATAAAAATTGCAACTGGACACAAGCAAACGGCCTAGTTGAACGCGTCAACAGATGCCTAGGACCAATGATAGCCAAACTCTTAAGTGCAGGGACACAACGCTCACTAGAAAACGTACTACCTGAAATAGAATTTGCTCTAAACAACACCACTCATAAAAGCACTGGTACAACACCGAGTGAATTATTATTCGGAGTAAGTCAAAGAGGTATAGTCATTGACCACTTAAAAGAATGCCTAACCGAATATAATAATCCACAAAGAAATCTAAACGAAATAAGACAATTAGCAAAAACTAAAATTGTAGAAAACCAAAAATACAATGAAAAACTAAAAAACAAGGGGAAGAACACAGAGAAAATATAACAAAGGAGACTATGTAGTAATCAAAAATTTTGTAAGCATACCAGGAGTATGCAAAAAAGTAATACCAAAATACAAAGGACCATTTCAAATACACGAAATCTTACCAAATGACAGATATGTAATAACCGATGTGGAAGGATTTCAATTAACACAAATTCCATACAATGGAATATGGGAAGCAAATAATATAAAACCATGGATTAATACGAATGCAATGTCAGAAGAAGAAGAATCAATGTCAGAAGAAGAAGAATCAATGTCAGAAGAAGAAGAATCAATGTCAGAAGAAGAAAAATCAATGTCAGAAGAAAAATCAAGGTCAAATACAAAAAAATCAAAAATAGAAGACGAAATTTTAGAAAAAGAAAAACTTGAATCAGAAGAAGAAGAAGAAGAAATACAGACAAAAGAAAAAGAAATAGAGTCAAAAGAAAATAATACTAATTTAAATACAGAAAATTCGACAACAGAACCCAAAAAAGATAGAAATAAATTAGTATCAAGTGAACATAAATATAATTTAAGAAGCTCTAAGAAAACAACAATATAAAAAAAAAAAAAAAAAAAAAATTTTAATAATCGAGACGATTAAATGTCAGGATGGCCGAACTGTAAGGCATTTATTAAGAATAGAATATATAACTAGAATATAGAACATAGATTTAAGAATAAACAATTCAAATAAATACCTAAATATGGCAACTCTAAAGAGAAAGAAAAGAATAGTGGCAACTCTAAAAAAAAGAAAAGAATGGGCAACTCGATCATAAAAAAGACTCACTTGTGATGAGCTAACGCTGGCGGACAGACGTATAGTAAGAAGGGTAAAAAAAAAAAATAAGAAAAGATAAATGCGTAGAAACAAACTGAAGTGTAAAGACATAAAAAACGCTAAATATACTTAAGTGATTGTAAAACCTAAACCTAAGACTAAAACAAAAAGAACAATAAAAGTATTACATCAAGCAGAAGACCCCTTACAATAACATAGACGTTACTGAGTCCTGGCTCCAGAAAAATATACACATCTATCTCCCCGGATACGTCATTCATAAAGCAGACCATCCCAGCAATAGACTTAGAGGTGGAGCGGCGATCCTAGTAAAACAGGATATATCTCATTTTCCTTGCGACTCGGTGTCGACGACGCAACTGCAAATGGCCTCCATTAAAATTGACACAGCCTCGGGTGAGTTGGGAATTTCTTCTCTTTACCTTCCTCCGATGATCCCATGGTCAGAAGCGGACTTCAACTAGTTATTCAGGAATCTGGGCAGTAAATTTATTATTGGCGGCGATTTTAATGCTAAAAGCAGACTTTGGGGAAGTTTTAGGGGCGATGCGAGAGGCAGCAACCTTCAGCACGCCGTAGAAAGCTCCTCTGTTAAAATTCTGGCAACTGGTCAAGCAACTTACTATCCTGCTGACATAAATCGCACACCCAGCCATATCGATTTATTTGCTTACAATGGTCTGCGCCATCTCAAGATAAGGACAGAATATCAGCTTTCTTCGGATCATCTACCACTAGTAGTAACATATGACTCTGCTCCGTTTATCACTATGAAAATGAGTCGATTACTACAAAGGGGAGCGAATATTAAGATTTTTCGTCAGGAACTGGAGAAAACTTTGGATCTGAATCTTGAAATCTTACTGCCTGAAGACATCGAAGACGCTCACACGATCTTTCTTAACAAGGTGCACTCAGCTGCTCACAACGCTTCTGCATCAATGCCGTCGCATGGTATTAGGCATGTAAATATTCTACCCCCTGCTTTAAAGGCTCTGCTGCTTATCAAAAGGAGGTTACGAAGACTGTTTTGTCGCACTCGTGATCGCACGGTTTATAGAGTCTATTGCAGAATATCTAATAGAGTGAAAAAGCTGCTGGTGCTTCATAAACAACAGGAAAATGACAACCTTCTTGAAAAAGTTTCGCCAAATGATAGTGCTAACCATTCTCTTTGGAAATTAACGAGTAGATACAAAAGGCAGGTGTCAGCTGAATTCCCAATTAAGAGAGTTGATGGTTCTTGGGCTCGTTCGCCTAGTGAACTGGCTGAAGCATTTGCTGAAGACTTGGAAGGACGGTTTCAGCCATTTGATACCACACCAGAAAGCTGCAAGCAAATGGTTCAAACCATTCTTGACACTTCTGGTCAGTTGTGCCTCCCTGTAGCTCCTATTACACCAGAGGAAGTATCCTGTCACATAAATGGTTTAAAAACAAAAAAGGCTCCAGGTGAAAATGGACTTGATAACTACACCCTTAAGGCGGTGTTATTCCTAGTTCTCCTCTTCAATTCGGTATCAAAACTTTTCGAACGCTGTCTACTAACTCGGTTGCTTTGAATTGATGAAGTAAAGAATAGTATACCTCCTTTTCAGTTTGGGTTCCGTTTATCTCATGGAACTCCAGAACAGCTACATAGAGTGGTAAATTTTATCCTTGAAGGGTTTAAAGCCAAGGAGTACGTGGTGGCAGCGTTTCTTGATATTAGACAAGCTTTTGATAGAGTTTGGCACGATGGACTGCTTTCCAAGCTTAAAAATATTCTGCCGCCGCAGCTTTGGTTGGTTGTTCGGAGCTACCTTTGCGACAGAGCGTTCTCTGTGGTCTTAAATGGAGTTACATCAAGCGTCAAGATGATTCGTGCAGGTGTCCCCCAAGGCAGTGTACTCGGCCCGACTCTTTACTCCCTGTTCACACATGACATGCCCAATGGTTTTGATAGCCAGGACTTTATTGTAGCCACATTTGCAGATGATACGGCAATCTTATCTAAAGACAGATGTATTCTTGCCGCCACAAATGAGTTACAAGAATATTTAACCAGGTATGCTCAGTGGGCCACGAACTGGAACATTGGCATCGACCACTTATTTGTCCAGGCGTTTACTTAAATGGAGAACTTGTACCCCACCTTTCAAAATACAAATATCTTGGTGTAATTTTAGACAGGCGGCTCACGTTCAATGCGCACACCTCATATGTCACTAGCTGTCTAAAAAAAAGAATCCAAAAACTGTACTGGCTACTAACCTGCATGAACAAACTGTCTCTCAGAAATAAAGTACTGCTTTACAAGACCGTCATTGCACCAGTCTGGCGTTATGGAATTCAAGTTTACGGTATCGCCGCAAAATCACACCCTAACAAGGTGAGAGTCCTGCAGGCAAAAAATCATTTGTGGCGGCAAGAATACATCTGTCTTTAGATAAGATTGCCGTATCATCTGCAAATGTGAACAGGGAGTAAAGAGTCGGGCCGAGTACACTGCCTTGGGGGACACCTGCACGAATCATCTTGACGCTTGATGTAACTCCATTTAAGACCACAGAGAACGTTCTGTCGCAAAGGTAGCTCCGAACAACCAACCAAAGCTGCGGCGGCAGAATATTTTTAAGTTTGGAAAGCAGTCCACCGTGCCAAACTCTATCAAAAGCTTGTCTAATATCAAAAAACGCTGCCACCACGTACTCCTTGGCTTTAAACCCTTCAAGGATAAAATTTACCACTCTATGTAGCTGTTCTGGAGTTCCATGAGATAAACGGAACCCAAACTGAAAAGGAGGTATACTATTCTTTACTTCATCAATTCAAAGCAACCGAGTTAGTAGACAGCGTTCGAAAAGTTTTGATATGGAGGAAAGCAAACTTATTGGCCTGTAGGAGTCTAATGCATATGGATTTTTTCCATTTTTGTAAACCATACAGATTCTGGCCTTTTTCCACTGCTTTGGGACGTATCCTAATCTCAGCACAATAAATTTATGGAAACAGCAGTATTATTATTTTGTTTCATTACACACTATTATTATTATTATTTCAATCATTAAGATATTAAGACAAATGCGAAATACTATGAAGTAAATGTTAATGGAAGAAATGCAATGTCAAAGTTAACAGACCTTAAGTTTAACATGAGTATGGTATGGTGAAGGGCATAGAATTAGCATAGCATAAGATAACTTAAGAGAGCAGCGCAAGAAGAGCGGAGGTCGTGTTCGCACTCACACGATCCAAATGTCGCGACCCACGATCGAGATGTCGCGACCCACAAAGGCGAAAAAGGGCACGCTCAGGCCGAGCGCGAAATGATGAAATCAATCGAGAAGTAGGAGCGAATGTGAACGGACGTGAACGCGGATGTCACGACAAAAGAACGTAATAAGCGAAGACAAATTAAGTGATAGAGATATTTCCCAGACTAGAATTATAGTGGCGTGGACGCGATTCCCCCCTAAGGTCTTGAGGAACCGAGTAGAGTGAGTTATCCAATAAAAGTAAAGATTATTCCAAATCCTCATGTTTTCATTTTCGCCCCGAGAGGCGCTGAACGTTGAACGCATACGCGCGCGGTTATATACATATAAGTTAACAACTAAACATATAAGATACACTCTCACATTCATCTAAGTACACAATCATAAGTAATTTGGTTGCCCTCAGCAACAAAGTACAACAACACACACAGTCTTAAGCATTCTGATTGCCGTCAGCAACAAAGTACTATTTTGTAAACAATGCTGACTCGCCGATGAGAGTTCAGCGCACAGCAACTGAAAACGCGTTGCTTGCGCAAGAATGCTGAGTCGGCTCGCCGGCTCTAAAGAATGGCGCGATGCATTGGCTTCGCTTAAGCTTGAACATTGCTATAGTTTCAGTCTCGATCTGTATCGCAACACAATAAGACGAATAATTGATTAAACTTCGGCATTGCCGTCAATAAACATAACCTGTGTTATCAATAATAGTAGACCACGTCCAAGACGGGCTACTGGGAAAGTTCCCACATCCTAATCCACATTGTTCCAGTAATCACCTGCTGGATTTATCATCACCCCTCATAAAGGAGAAGAAGTTATTCTTGTTCTACTAACCACGGATCGTCGCAAGGCATCGGAGTGTACGACGGAAGACTTAATTGGCGCCCAACCAATAAACAAGAACCCATACCATGTAAGTTCATAAGTGATTTCAGTTCAAAAACAAGTGGAAACGTTGCAGTCGGACGCAACCGACTGCGGCATACTCGATACCAGAATTAAAACCGGTAAAAAGAGGCCTGAATGCAAAGGGGTACGGATGCGGCAGGGGTTTAAGCTGCCTTAAAGATTCTCCGATGCAGATGGGGATGCCACCGGCTATCTTCATACCAAATTTGGTGACTCTAGCTAAAAATTTGTAAAAGGTGGGGAAAGGGGGGCTGGGGGCGGTTTGGGTGGGCGTGTCATCCAAATTTTTGATGCAGATCTTTGTGGAATGTCAATTGTTATCTTCATACCAAATTTGGTGACTCTAGCTCGAAAATTGTATTTAGTGGGGAAAGGGGGCTGGGGCCGGTAAGGGTGGGCGTGACTTCCAAATTTGTGATGCAGATCTTTGTGGAATGTCAATTGCTATCTTCATACCAAATTGGGTGACTCTAGCTCAAAATTTGTAATAGGTGGGGAAAGGGGGGCTGGGGGCGGTATGGGTGGGCGTGACATCCAAATTTTTTTATGCAGATCTTTGTGGAATGTCAATTGCTATCTATATACCAAATTTGGTGACTCTAGCTCGAAGTTTAAAAAAGATGGGGAAAGGGGGGCTGAGGGCGGTAAGGGTGGGCGTGGCATCAAAATTTTTGATGCATATCTTTGTAAAATGGCAATTGCTATCTTCATACCAAATTTGGTGACTCTAGCTCGAAATTTGTAATAAGTGGAGAAAAGGGGGGCTGGGGGCGGTATGGGTGGGCGTGACATCCAAATTTTTTTATGTAGATCTTTGTGGAATGTCAATTGCTATCTATATACCAAATTTGGTGACTCTAGCTCGAAGTTCAAAAAAGATGGGGAAAGGGGGGCTGAGGGCGGTAAGGGTGGGCGAGGCATCAAAATTTTTGATGCATATCTTTGTAAAATGGCAATTGCTATCTTCATACCAAATTTGGTGACTCTAGCTCGAAAATTGTAAAAAGTGGGGAAAGGGGTTGAAATGGAGGGCGTGGCTCCAAAACTTTGATGCAGATTTTTGGGGGTCGTTGCCAGCTATCTTCCTACCAAATTTGGTGGCTCTAGCTCCACAACTCTGGAAGATACACGCATTCCCGTTTTTGACGAAGCGTTGGGGTGGATGGGGGCGGCTAGGGCAGTATTGGTGGGCGTGGCATCCAAACTTTTGATGCAGTTTTTGGGGGGTCATCATCACCTATCTTGGCACCAAATTTGGTGGCTCTAGCTCAAAAACTGTGGGAGATATAGCCATTTCTGATTTCAAAATGTGGTGGGGCTGGGGGCGGAATGGGTGGGCGTGGCTCCAAAACTTTGATGCAGTTTTTTGGGGGTCGTTACCAACTATCTTCTTACCAAATTTGGTGGCTCTAGCTCCACAACTCTGGAAGATACACTCATTCCCGTTTTTGACGAAGCGTTGGGGCACATGGGGGTGGCTGGGGCGGTATTGGTGGGCGTGGCATCCAATCTTTTGATGCAGTTTTTGAGGGGTCATCATCACCTATCTTGGCACCAAATTTGGTGACTATAGCTCAAAAACTGTGGGAGATATAGGCTTTTTTAACTTTAAAATTCGGGGGGGGCTGGGGGCGGAATGGGGGCGTGGCTCCAAAATTTTTGATGCAGTTTTTTGGGGGTTGCTAGTAGCTATCTTCTTACCAAATTTGGTACTTCTAGCTGTAAGGATGTGCGAAATATGTGGATTTATCGGTTTTGAGTTATCGAATTTATCGATTTGCCAGCCCCCCAGTTATCGTAGAAACCCCATCTTGACACTTTAATTTACTATCCCATAGATAAAGAGAATTGGAAAGTTTCAAGTCTCTAGCTTGAAGGGTGTGGAAAAAAGTTGCGAACATACGGACGGACAGACGGACAGACGGACGGACACCATGACGGACATTGCACAAAGTCAATATACTCTTTACCTTCGGTATCGAGTATAATTATTAACGAACGGTTAAAAAGAAAAAACAAGTCTTGGTTCCCGTCTTGGATCCTGCCGAAATAAACGCGGTAAATAATGATCTATCTGTCCTCATACCTCAGCCACCTCCTATTTTAACAGTAGTGGCTCTTCGCAAGCAAGTTTTTGAGTCGCGACTTTCCGCTGAAACAACTTGTGATTCTGTTGCTGCCTATATTGCTAGCAAAACTAAAGTTAGCGTCTCTATTACGAAATTTAACTTTTCTTCCCCTCGTGAAATATCATCTTTTAAAATTAATGTCTCTTTAGAATCGTTTTCAATCATATGTGATCCCAAATTTTGGCCCCCTCATACGGTTGTTCATGAGTTTTTGCAAAAAAAAGAAATCTGCCTTTACCTGTTAACCTTCCAGCTGCAACCTTCTCAAATAATAACTCTGTCGTTTCAAAAAACTAAATTCTGATGAAATATCTATTATTTATCAGAATGTTGGGAGTCTGGTCTCAAAACTTAAAAACTTGTTTTTGAATAGCTTTTCGTTCCATGCTGATATAATTTCTTTT
The DNA here is from genome assembly GCA_018904305.1 of Scaptomyza montana. Lineage (NCBI taxonomy): Eukaryota > Metazoa > Arthropoda > Insecta > Diptera > Drosophilidae > Scaptomyza > Scaptomyza montana. The sequence continues at coordinate 763,476 of JAEIGR010000053.1, forward strand.
ACTGAAACTTGGTTAAATCCAAGTATATCTAATTGTGAACTTTTTCAAATAATTTTATCGTCTATAGAGCTGATCGACCGTCTCGCCGAGGTGGTGGGGTATTAATTGCTGTTAAAGCTACTCTCCAGTCGGAACCTTTCTGTTTTTCTGCCATTAATGATGCTGAGATTATTTCTGTTAAAATAACTCTCCCTTCACATGTTGGTTATATCACTTGCTCTTATATCCCTCCTTCTTCTGACATTCAAGTTTATCTTCAAAACCTAACTTGTATTAAAGAAGTTTCTGCTCATATCCGTGATAATGATATTTTCATCGTACTGGGTGACTTTAATTTACCAACCATCCCCTGGTCTTCATCCGACACCATAAATTATCTTGTACCGTCTGCCCAGCATGACTTCTTAGAAGAAATGCTTGATCTTCCATTGTTTCAGATCAATTCAATTTCTAATCATTTGATTAGAACACTCGATCTTGTATTTATTAACAACTACTGTATTGCCAATGTATCAAGGTCATCCCCTCTGTCTGTCCCTGAGAATTCATATCATCCTACTTTAGAAGTTACATTGTCTGTTAGCAATCCTGTTGTGTCTTCTCCTCCAGTGTTTAACCTGCCTCGCCGTTGCTTTCGCAAAGGAAATTACTCATTATTAAATCAACGTATTCTGGCAACTGATTGGTCTTTTATATATGATTCGGTTGAAATAAATATTGCCTTAAAATCTTTTTATAGCACCTTAAATTCTCTATTGGACGAATATATCCCTTACTCTGCTCCGTTGTCCGTTTCTTCTAAGCCAACCCTTAGGTTCACTCCAAGACTATCAACTTTACAAAATAATAAATCTAAATATTATAAAAAATTTAGCAGGTCTGGCTTGAGTTCTGACTTGTCTAAATACATTATAGCCAAATCAAACTTTCTTCTCCTGAATTCACAGTGCTATGAGAATTACCTCATTTGTTGCAAACGGCAATTTACGCTAAATCCCAAAAAATTTTATAGTTTTGTCAATTTTAAGCGTAAATCTTCCACTTTACCGTCATCTTTCATGTTTGGGATGGATAAATCTAGCATCGATAGCGAATCCGCTAATATTTTTGTCAATTTCTTCCAATCAACTTACTCTTCTGCATCCCCTATTAACATACCTTACCCTTATAGTATTGCTTCTACAAAATATATTCCTGTTCCTACCATCTCTCAGTCCACTCTGCTATCAGCTTTAAATTCGTTAAAGTCTTCTTACTCTCCTGGACCTGACAATATACCTAGTTGTCTTCTTAAAGAGTGCAGTGCTTCTCTTCTTCGCCCATTGCTTAAGCTTTTTAATCTCTCCCTTGAATCTTCTGTCTTTCCATCTCTTTGGAAAGAATCTTTTATAATCCCTCTTCACAAAAATTATAGGGGCATTGCAAAATTGTCCGCTATCCCTAAATTATTTGAAAAAATTATCACTTCATCTCTGCAACATTTCTGCAAATCAGTCTTATCCCCTGCTCAACATGGCTTCGTAAAAAATCGGTCAACCATGACCAATCTATTAGAATTCACAACTTTAGTAAATGATGCTTTCCTCTCAAAAATGCAAACTGACGTCATTTACACAGACTTCAGTAAAGCTTTCGACACTGTACACCATGACCTATTACTTCTCAAGCTTGCCCGTATTGGTTTCCCTCCCTCACTTATATCTTGGATTTCTTCTTATTTAAAGGGTCGGACACAAAGAGTACTCCTAAGATTGGCTACCTCGAAACAAGCTCATGTTACTTCTGGAGTACCTCAGGGTAGTCATCTTGGTCCTTTACTCTTCACTCTTTTTATAAATGATCTTCCCTCTGTTTTATCTCATTCTCGCATTCTCATGTACGCAGACGATGTGAAGCTTATTTTCTCCTACTGTAGTTCTCTAAATCATACTTGCTTACAAGATGATTTAAATTCAATGCATCTTTGGTGTAAGACTAATCAGTTGCTTCTCTTTATCTCTCTATCTATGGGATAGTAAATTGTAGTGTCAAGATGGGGGTTCTACGATAACTGGGGGGCTGGCAAATCGATAAATTCGATAACTCAAAACCGATAAATCCACATATTTCACTCATCCTTACAGCTAGAAGTACCAAATTTGGTAAGAAGATAGCTACTAGCAACCCCCAAAAAACTGCATCAAAAATTTTGGAGCCACGCCCCCCATTCCGCCCCCAGCTCCACCGCAATTTGAAATCAGAAATGCCTATATCTCCCACAGTTTTTGAGCTATAGCCACCAAATTTGGTGCCAAGATAGGTGATGAAAAATGCCACGCCCACCCAAACCGCCCCCAACCCCCCTTTCCCCACCTTTTACAAATTTTGAGCTAGAGTCACCAAATTTGGTATGAAGATAGCAATTGACATTTTACAAAGATATGCATCAAAAATTTGGATGCCACGCCCACCCAAACCGCCCCCAACCCCCTTTCCCCACCTTTTACAAATTTTGAGCTAGAGTCACCAAATTTGGTATGAAGATAGCAATTGACATTTCAGAAAGATCTGCAACAAAAATTTTGATGCCACAACTACCCATACCGCCCCCGCCCCCCACCCCCTTTCCACACCTTTTACAAACTTTGAGCTAGAGTCACCAAACTTGGTATGAAGATAGCCGGTGGCATCCCCTTCTGCATCGGAGAATCTTTAAGGCAGCGTAAACCCCTGCCGCATCCGTACCCTTTGCATTCAGGCCTCTTTTTACCGGTTTTAATTCTGGTATCGAGTATGCCGCAGTCGGTTTGCGTCCGACTGCAACGTTTCCACTTGTTTATTCTATTTTATTTATTTTTATTATTATTATTATTTTTATTTTATTATTTTTTTCTTTTTTAACATTAATTTTTAGTTTACACATTTAAGTTTTTCTTTTCTATTTTCTACTAACATCTCTGTTTTAAGTATAGAGTCTATAATATCACTGACATTTTTGGCTGTGGAAAGGGGCATAGCTGGCCGGACTGGCAAATAAAACACCCCCATCGGTCGGTGATGTTATTAGACATTTTTGTTCTCAGCCTAGGCTTTTTACTACTACTATTTAATTGTAACTTATTTTTTTAAAAGTTGACTCTAGAATTGTCAACAACTTTCAATAAATAAATAAAAAAACAAGTAGAAACGTTGCAGTCGGACGCAACCGACTGCGGCATACTCGATACCAGTATTAAAACCGGTAAAAAGAGGCCTGATTGCAAGGGGTACGGATGCGGCAGGGGTGTACGCTACCTTAAAGATTCTCCGATGCAGATGGGGATGCCACCAGCTATATTCCTTCCAAATTTGGTGACTCTAGCTCAAAGTTTGTAAAAGGTGTGGAAAGGGGGGGGACGGGGCGGTATGGGTAGTTGTGGCATCAAAATTTTTGTTGCAGATCTTTCTGAAATGTCAATTGCTATCTTCATACCAAATTTGGTGACTCTAGCTCGAAATTTGTAATAGTGGTGGATAGGGGGGCTGGGGGCGGTATGGGTGGACGTGGCTCCAAAACTTTGATGCAGATTTTTGGAGGTCGCTGCCTGGTATTTTCCTACCAAATTTGGTGGCTCTAGCTCTACCACCCTGGAAGATACACGCATTCCCGTTTTTGACGAAGCGTTGGGGTGGATGGAGTTGGCTAGGGCAGTATTGGTGGGCGTGGTATCCAAACTTTTGGTGCAGTTTTTAGGGGGTCATCATCACCTATCTTGGCACCAAATTTCGTGGCTATAGCTCAAAAACTGTGGGAGATATAGCCATTTCTGATTTCAAAATGCGGGGGGGCTGGGGGCGTAATGGGTGGGCGTGGCTACAAAGCTTTGATGCAGTTTTTTGGATGTTGTTAACAGCTATCTTCCCACCAAATTTGGAGGCTCTAGCTCCACAACTCTGGAAGATACACGCATTCCCGTTTTTGACGAAGCGTTGGGGTGGATGGGGGCGGCTAGGGCAGTATCGGTGGGCGTGGCATCCAAACTTTTGGTGCGGTTTTTAGGGGGTCATCATCACCTATCTTGGCACCAAATTTGGTGGCTATAGCTCAAAAACTGTGGGAGATATGGGCTATTTTGACTGAAAAATCCGGGGGGGCTGGGGGCGGAATGGGGGGCGTGGCTCCAAAATTTTTGATGCAGTTTTTTGGGGGTTGCTAGTAGCTATCTTCTTACCAAATTTGGTACTTATAGCTGTAAGGATGTGCGAAATATGTGGATTTATCGGTTTTGAGTTATCGAATTTATCGATTTGCCAGCCCCCCAGTTATCGTAGAACCCCCATCTTGACACTTTAATTTACTATCCCATAGATAAAGAGAATTGGAAAGTTTCAAGTCTCTAGCTTGAAGGGTGTGGAAAAAAGTTGCGTTCATACAGACGGACAGACGGACAGACACCATGACGGACATTGCACAAAACCAATATACTCTTTACCTTCGGTATCGAGTATAATAAATAAATAAATATTGCGGCATTCTTGTGTCAGCTTTTTTTTTTTTTTTTTTTTTTTTCATTTAATTTCAATTTATTATAAGTCAAGAGGAATCGTTCAGTTTCTTCTTCTGTACATAACCTAATGGGTAGCTTAAAGATTTAGTATGGGATCGTGTTATGATGCCTTAAGAATAGTATAAATAAGTATATGAGTATTAGGATACCCTGCGGGTAGGGAGATCACTGGGATGAGTTCTTTTCAGTCTTCGGAGGGAGATAGGGTCAACGAGATCATTCGCCAACGGATTCGGGTGGGCCACAAGCCTGTCAGCATATCGGCTGCTGTGAAAGTTGATTTGGTCCCCAAATGGAATGAGTTTCAGGTCCCTTTCAATGACGCGATTTGTCACGTACCAGGGAAGCCCAGATGCGTGACGTGCAGCTCGCGATTGGACTACTCTGAGTCTGTTAAGCTGGCTTTTAGCTGCTGTTCCCCACACTTGGATGGCGTAGGTCCAACTTGGAGCTAAAATGGCTTTTATCAAAAGGGCCTTAGTTGCCATCTGAAGCTTACTGGAGCGGAAGAGCCAGCTAAGCTTTTTAGTTTACCCAGGGATTTCGTTTTAACTGCCGTAATATGGGCTCTCCAAGTCAGTTTCCGATCCAGATGGACTCCAAGGTAGCAGTGGGATGAGACGCTGTTAATGTTATTTCCGTCAAAAACAAGACCTGTGCAAGTTCCGCGCCGTAAAGAAAAAGTAACACACGCTGATTTAGAGCAGTTAATGGCCACATTCCATTTGGAAATCCATTGCTCAATGGAATGTAGCCACTCCTGGACCGCATTGGAGGCAGTTTGCAGTGATGAATGAGACGCGAGCATGGCGGTGTCATCAGCGTAAGTGGCCAAGAGCAGCTGAGCCGGGGAGGCTTCATCGGTGTTATTTACAGGGTATGGGATATCAGCAGTGTACAGGGTGTACAAGAAGGGTCCAAGCACACTTCCCTGTGGAACCCCTGCATGTATCTGTTGCAGGCAGGACCGAGAATCTCGTACTGCAACGTCGAAGGTCCGATCAGCAATGAAGGATCTTAGGATTGCATAATAAGGTGCAGGGAGGAGATCTTTCATCTTGTATAAAAGACCCTCATGCCACACCCTATCAAATGCTTGTTTGACATCTAAAAAGACACCGACAGTGTATAGCTTATGCTCAAAGCCGTGAGTCACCTGATTAACGATGCGATGGATTTGTTCAGGGCAACCATGGGACTTCCTGAAGCCAAATTGGTGTTGTGGAATATGGTCTACTACCTGTGGCAGTTCCATCAAACGGGTTAGCAAAATACGCTCAAAAACCTTAGAGAAGGTTGTTAGCAAGCTGATTGGGCGGTATGAATCAATCTGTGTTGGTGACTTTCCGGCTTTGGGGATCATAACAATACGCGCACGCTTCCATTGCCTTGGGAAGTGCCCTAGTCTTAGCATGGCATTAAATATTTTGACAAGGGCTAAAATTCCTTTGCGTGGCAGAGATTTCGCAGCACGGTTGTCAATGCCATCGTTCCCAGGGGTTTTTTTGGTTGCAGCACCTTTAGTTGCATCATGACTTCCTGTGGTGTGGTATGTCTTATGGGGCGGGCCGGTGAAGTCGGAGTATCCAAGAAGCTTGCGATGGCTTCTCGGTTGGAGACGTCCGTTATGTTGAAGGGCATGAAGGTAGAGGACAAGTGTGAAGCGAAAGCGCTCGCTTTTTCATCGTCCGTCTTAAGCCAATGGCCACTTTGACTCTGGACAGGTGATTGGAATAACGGCTGTCTCTTGATACCTCTCGTGAGCCTCCATATTGAGAAGTCATTGCTGTTATCTGGGCCAGCACCCTCTAGCAAGGTATCCAGATTTGCTTGTCGGTTCTTGGCAAGCAAACGGCGAAGTCTATTAGTGACGCTTGAATATTGCTGCTTTACACTAAGATCTCCTGTCGCAATATATTGTCTTCTGAGGCGCCTTTTTTGAGTGAGCAGTTCCCTAGCCTCCAAGCTCAAGATGGGAGCTCTCCTTGCGGTCGTGAGACCAGCTTGGTGAGGGGTTGGTGTAGCCTGCCGAGCTGCTTCAGCGATTGTAGATGCGAAGTAGTCGACATACGCTTCCAGTCTACTGCAAGTGTCGATGGGAATGTTAAGTTCAACGGTGGCCTCGATATGATCCTTAAAAACTGCAGTGTTTGCGTGCGGTGCCAGCATTTTTGTGACACCTTTAAATGACTGGGCGTCTTCGTCTAGCTCAAAGAGCAAAGGCAGGTGGTCGGATGACAACTCTGTCAGCACTTGCACCTTGATTTGCTGCTGTCTAAAGCCTTTCGAGATCCCGAAATCAATGGCACTTGGAGTGGCACCTGCACGATAGGGGTGGCAAGTAGCTGCTCCCGTTGCAACGATGTCAATTCCTTCTTCCGCCAGTGCAGAGAACAGCACCCTGCCTCTGGTACACATCCTGTAGTTTCCCCACCATCTGTGTTTTGCGTTCCAGTCTCCAGCCGCAAGAAACTTTGTGCCGAATTGAGCGATGAACGCCGCAACGACAGCTTCCGTCCACCTGAAGGCAGGAGGGCAGTATACTGACGCAATATTAAAATTTCCTCTGCTTGCAGTCAGCTGGATAACTGTTGCCTGAATATGATTTTCGGACAGAGTGGAGTACGGCTGATGGGAGATGGTTGATCTAACTAGGATCGCCGCGCCTCCGTGTTGGCTGTCATCCGGGTGATTGGCAGTATGTAGGGTAAAACCAAATACCCTGAAGGTGGACCGAGAGGAGAAGTGGGTTTCCGACAATAGGAGGATGTCGATGTCGTGCAGCTCAATGAAGGCGAGGATCTCGTTGGTCTTCGAGGAAGCCCCATTGGCATTCCAGGCTGCTATCTTAAGAGGACCCATTTAGAACAGCAGAAGGGAATGTGCGCGTCTGCAGAAGCAGTTGCATTAACGTTTCGACTAACGACATCATCCTGTCAAGCCTAGTAAAAAGCTGCTCCAGCTTGCAATCCAGGTTGGCGCTTTCATTAGGGGCACTAGTGGCAGGAGGGGTCTGTACCTTTTTTAAAGGCTGTATAACGGGCTGGTTACCTCTGATGACGCTTGCATATGATGGCATTCCAACGCTGTAGGTGGGTGGTCTAGGTTGATGTGTGCTTTTTGGGGGAGCTGTAGCAGTGGGTTCGTTGACCTTCCGTTTGTGCTTACGGTTTGAAGCCTCTCGCAGGTACTTTTTGCAACCTTTAAAATTAGCTGCATGGGGCTCGTTGCAATGATAGCAGCGTCTGGCATCATCTTGTTCGAGCTTGCACTCGAGGGTGGGGTGATTGTCTCCACATTCTCTGCATATAAAGTGCCGAGAACAGTATGCCTTGGTGTGACCGTAGCCTTGACACCTGTGGCATTGTACAGGCTCAGATTGCTTTTGTGGTTTCTCCCAGGTCACTCTATGCCTGCAGACAACAAGAATGTTGTTAACAAGCTTATTATTGTCCGCCTTTTTAAATCAATGAACCTCATATTTAGAGGGAGTGAGGTCGCCTTGTTGCGCGGGGTATATATCCGTACTACGCTATGGCCTTTACTCTGTAGGGACTCGATGATATCCTCCGATGGAACTCCGTGGTGGATGTTGCGCATAACAATTCTGTACGGCCGGTCTTCCGGTAGCTGATGATGATGGAACAAAGTTCCTTTCTCCAGAAAATGCTTTGCCATCAGCCTGTAGGTATCTGAACTGCTACATTGAACAGCGCAATCTCCCGAATTCAGTGCCTTAATCGTGTAGAAGTCACCTACAAGGGCGTCTAGCTCGCTGCGAAAAGCAGTAAAATTTACCACATTGGGAAACAGCATTCTGGGTACCTTGGAGTGAGGGCTTGGTTTCGGGGCGGCGGGGGCAACTTGGTTAGCACCTGCCGGCTGTTGGTTTGTTCTCGCTTTCCTTGCGGCACGACTAAGAGCAGTTTTCGACGAACAGGGCTCGTCGTCGTCACTCGAGGATACATCGCCAAAGTCCATATCTTCTTCGTCACTTAGGGGCTGGAAACGGTTTGTTGTATTGATCACAGGCTGATCAGTTGCCGCCTTCTTAGCCATTTTGGAGGAGAGGACTACGCCTGCTCTCTTTTTCATTCCTCCTTTACCATATTTAAATGAGACATCCTGCCAGACGGAGGCCGATTGAGGCTTTGCAATTGAGCTGACGAGTGCACTACTGTGAGTCGTGCTGGCAGAAGTAGAACATACAGTGCCACTCAAAGAGGAAGTGGATATGTACGGGGACGAGATAGATGAACTTGTAGAAGTCAGTGTGTGGGTTGTGCTGCAAAAAGTATTTGAAATGCTAGTGGTAGGAAAGGTTGAATCTTCACGAGGCCAGCCCTTGAGCAGTTGCTCACGAATCTCTTTTGGGTCCGCGCCAGCAATTTGCTTCATCGACTCATAGTCGATCGATTTGTGCTGTGGACCATTATTTTTCATTTTTCCTTTTGGTTGTGTGTGCACTCGTTGCCGCTGTTTAGTAGTCAGCTGCTTTACAATAAGTCCGGATTTAACAGCCCGCCTATAAGTATGCATCTAATTTTCCAAGATCCTAGTGAAGATTAGATCCTAGCTAAGGCTAGAACCTTGAGAAAGGGTAGAAGCTCAAAGCTTCACTGACGTGAGCTTTTATTAAATTTATTGGAATGACGTGGCCGCTGGGCAGCGGAGCCCCGTTTTGGGAAAATGCACTCTTAATTAAATAGGAACGCCGCACTTTCACGTTTTCACTAATAGTGACTTGATGGTCACTAAACACGAATTGTGCCACTATTGTGGGCTTGTCTTTAAATGTTAGCGGCGAAAATGTAATTTTTCACGGCTGGCTTCACTAAAACACGTGCGTTGCTATTCGATACTGTCTTGTGTCAGCATTTCACTAAATTAAAAATTTGCTGCATACTCTTAATAAAAATAAAAAAAAGTTTTTTTTGCTGCATACTTTTACTAACTTTCCATTTCAATAAAGCATTGCATACTTTCAATAGCATTATATTTTTTGCTGCATACTTTTACTAACATTCCATTTCAATAAATTATTGCATACTTTCAGCAGCATTATATTTATTGCTGCATATTTTAACAAATTTTTTTTGTAAAAATATTGCATACCCCAAGATACACTATATTCTATTATTGCCAACAGTTTTACCTATCTGGAATGTCAATATCCTCTCAGGTAAAGCTAGAGAAGTCGAGCTCTTCGCGCATAACAACAGCATTGACATCCTTCTTTTAAATGAGATTAGACTCAACCGAGGAGAAACAGTTAAAATATTTGGCTATACCTTTTATCCAGCATACAAACCATCACGTCACAATCACGGCAATGGAGAGGCGGCTGTATTGGTGAGGAGTTCTCTCAGCCATTTTCCACAAAGAGTTGTTGAAACACGAACCATTCAGATGTCCATAAAAGTCACCACAAGCTCAGGAGACATGGAAGTAAGCTCAATATACTGTCCACCACGAAATAGAATCCAAGAAAGGCACTTCACTGACATACTCGCTGCTTGCGGTCAAAGGTATCTGTTTGGAGGTGACTGGAATGCGCGGCATTGGATGTGGGGAGACACATATAATTCACCCAGAGGACGAGAACTAGTCGAAGCCATTACTGCCAGAGGGGCTAATATTCTTTCTACTGGCTCACCAACTAGATACCCATATGTGCCAAGCCACATAGCAACTTGCATTGATTTCGCACTGTATCATGGGATACCGGATTCTCGGATTCTGTCAAAGCTGGGATTTAGACTCCGATCACATAGCTCTTGTTGTTAACCTGCATATAGATAATGTTAATGTCAGACCAAGCTCTCGGTTAATCACCCACCGAACAATTGCTTTCAGACAACATCTCGAAGGCTCTTTTCAGTTAAATTCGACCCTGGACACTAGAGAGGACATCGAGAATGCAGTAGATATTCTAACTGAGAATATACATAGAGCTGCAACAGCTTCAACTCCACCTGATCCTGAACTTCGTCCAATAAGCTATGGCATTGTTCTAACAAATGAGGCCAGAGAGCTAATAAGAACAAAAAGACGTCTTCGAAGAAGAGCAATTCGTTCTCAAGACCCTTGGGACAGAATAATGTGGAACCGGGCAGCGAAACAGCTACGAATTCTCTTAAGGGAACTTAGAAGCGATTATTTCGAGAAGAAACTTTCCTCTATGGACTACACCATAGATGCGAACTATTCGTTATGGAAATGTACGAAATCAGCTTAAGCGACAACCCTTTAGACAGGTTCCTGTGCGATGTCCTGGTGGTGAACTTGCCAAAAACGAAACAGAGCAGGCCAATGCTTTCGGTATTCATCTGGAAGATCGTTTCCCTCCCTTTTGATTTTGCTACGGCAGAGCAGATTAGAGAGACCCATCATAACCTGCAGACCCCTTTGCAGATGTCCCTGCCTATAAGGCCTATAAGGACTGAAGAAATTACTGAAGCCATCCAACTTTTGCCGAAAAATAAAGCTCCGGGTGTCGATAAAATTTGTCACGCTACACTAAAGGCCTTGCCAACAAAAGCGATATTATATATAGCACTAATTTTTAATGCTATTATTAGGGTACAAGAGTTCCCAAAGCAATGGAAAGTAGCAGCGGTTCTGATGATTCACAAGCCAGGAAAGCCAGAAGCTGAACCTGAGTCATATCCTCAATAAGCCTCCTACCTTCCTTGTCTAAAGTATGGGAGAGGCTTGTTGCCAACCGGATTACTGCAATTATAAGCCAATGCAATATCTTGCCGGATCATCAATTTGGCTTTCGAGAAGGACACGGCACCGTAGAACAAGTTCACAGATTGGTTAAGCACATATTGCAGGCGTTTGATGACCATGAGTACTCCAATGCAGTCTTCATTGACATGCAGCAAGCCTTCGATAAAATGTGGCACGTTGGCCTACTGTGCAAAATTAAAAAACTGCTACCTGCACCGTACTTTGGACTGCTCAGGACATATCTCCAACGACGAGAGTTTAAGGTCAAAGTAAGGGACACTCACTCGACGAATTATCAAATGAGATCAGGAGCTCCACAGGGGAGTGTTCTTGGACCGCTGCTCTATTCGTTGTATACTGCTGATATACCCAGGCCCAACTGTCAACATATGATAGCCTCCTCTAAGGCTCTTATTGCAACCTATGCAGATGACATTGCAGTCATTTACAATTCCAGCTGTCGCGTAGAAGCAGCTAATGGACTACAGGCTTACCTTAATACGCTTGCAGCTTGGTGCGAACGGTGGAAACTTAAGGTCAATCCGCTGAAAACAACAAACCCCAGCTTCACCCTTAAAAGGCTTGTAATGAATACCCCTGCAATTCAGATGGACGGAGTAAACCTAGATCAACCGTCGCAAGCCAAATATCTTGGCATCACCCTGGACAAGCGCCTTACTTTTGAGCCACATCTCAAGGCCACGGTGAAAAAATGTGGCCACAGAATACAGCAACTGCGGTGGCTCATCAACAGAAGGAGCACCTTGCAGCTGAGATGTAAGAGGGCTGTGTATGCTAGCTGTATTATGCCAATATGGCTATATGGTATACAGATTTGGGGAATTGCAGCCAAATCTAACTACTTAAAAACTAACTTCACTTAAAAATAAAAAAAATAAAAAAAAAATGAAAAAACAATTTTACCTGCCGATCTTCCACGATCGGTCTAAGTTTTGAAAAGTGCCAACCATAAGCCAATAAGTTAGGCCTATAGGGAGGTAAAAGTTGAATATAATAGTGACGATAGCTGGGAAGGGGAACTCAATTGCTCAGTAGATCCTGATCCTGCAGATACCGCGGTAACTGAAAAATGGGTCCAGATCAAGTTCAGACTCTCGTTGACGGTGCCATCAAGAAAGCTCTAGCGCAACAACAAAATCAGTTTCAAGCACAAATTACTGCTTTAACTTCACAAGTAAAGAGTTTGCAGGTAGAAGCACCGCAAATCATCACTTACGCAAAAATGTCCGTCGATACTAACGTTAAATGCGATATCCCCTTAGACATTATTGAGTCTGTGCCGGATATCACCGGCGTACAGGATGAATATGTAGCGTGGAGGCAAGCAGCCATCTACGCATACGAGCTGTTCAAGGATTTTCCAAAGAGCAAGTACCAAGCGGTAGCAATTATTAGGAATAAATTCAAAGGCTCAGCTGGAGTTCTACTAGTGTCTCACAATACGGCTTTAAATTTCGATGCAATACTAGCTAGGCTAGATTGCACATACTCGGATAAAACATACTTGCGTTTGTTGAGACAGGGTTTGGAGTTGGTTACCCAGGGCGAAATGTCCCTGATGCAGTACTACGATGACGTCGAGAAGAAACTCACGCTCGTAACCAACAAAATTGTAATGTCTCACGACCAAGAAGGCGCCGATTTGCTCAACCGAGAGGTTAGAGACGACGCCTTGCACGCCTTTATCTCCCAGTACATTGGGTTGATAATCGTATAGCTGCAGGGGGCTGCGCTGTACTCGTTCGGAGCAATCTGATACATTTCCCTCAGTTGACTTTCGTTAATCGGGCTTACCAGTATTCAACGGTTAGAGTTTCGACAGATGCTGGAGATGTGGTTTTTGGAGCTATCTATTGCAGGCCAAATGAGAGGATATTGATTAATGATTTTAATAATATCCTTAACTCGGCTGGTAACAAGTACTTGGTGGGTGGAGATTGGAACGCTCATCATTGGCTGTTGGGTGGACGAAGCAGCAATGCACGAGGCATACAGCTTGCTGGGAGCCTGTCTCGTAGACAAGCAAAGATCCTTGCAACGGGATCACCAACAAGGTACCCTTATGGGCACCTTGCCCTGATAGTTACTTTGGATAGCAGCGCAAGAATTGTCAGTGGACCATCAAGGCTCATCAACGCAGGTACCAACATTGAGGAGTTTCAGAGACGGCTTGGCGAAAGTATCCAGCTTAAAACTACCATCAACACTGGATTGGATGTTGAAAATTCCATTGATCTGCTAATCGCCAAAATCCGGTTGGCTGCAGCTGAAACCACCCCGCCCCCTATGGTAAGACGCCAGGATAATTCTGGAAACAGACTCCCAGCGGATATAGCGAACTTGCTCAGAATCAAGAGGCAAAACAGACACAGATACCAGACAACCCATAGCGCTCAGGATAAGGCAGTATGGCGAAGATCTGAGAGGGAGCTTAAGGAGGCACTAAGCAGGCTTAAAAGTGAAACTTTTACTAGGAGGTTAGAGAGTATGGATTACACATGTGATGTTGGTTACTCTCTGTGGCGTGCCACACGTAATCTAAAGCGCCAACCTTGGAGAACTGTACCGCTTCGCTGTCCTGGAAACGGGCACTGCCAAACTGACGACGAGCAAGCTGAGACGTTTGCAAGTCACCTTGAAGAACGCTTTACGCCGCTTGACCTAGCTGATCAGAATAACCTTAATGAGACCGCCCAAGCACTGGAGACTCCGCTGCAGATGTCTTTGCCCATCAACCCCATCAGAGTGGAGGAGGTCAAGGAAGCTATTCATATCCTTCCCAGATCTAAGGCTCCTGGTCATGACGGTATTTGCCACACCACCCTGAGGGCCCTGCCAATTCAAGCGCTTCTTTTTATAACGTTGATTTTCAACGCTATACTAAGAACCCAGCACTTTCCTGCCCAGTGGAAGTTAGCAAGGATCCACATGATTCATAAGTCGGGTAAGCCGGAGGATGACCCTGAGTCATATCGACCGATCAGCCTCTTGCCATCTCTGTCTAAGGTTTGGGAGAGGCTTATTGCTGCACGGCTAGTTAGGCTTATGGATAATATGAACATTCTTCCTGACCACCAATTTGGGTTCAGGAGAGGGCATGGTGCAATTGAAAAGGTTCACAGAGTGGTTAACCACATACTCAAGGCATTCGATGACAAGAACTATTGCTATGGTATCTTTGTGGATGTCCAGCAGGCGTTCGACCGCGTCTGGATTAGAGGTCTGCTTCAAAAAATAAAAACGCGCCTCCCAGCTCCCTATTTCATGCTAATGCATTCATACCTAACGGAACACAGGTTTGAAGTCAAGGTGAGGGCTGCGATCTCTACCACGCGGGAAATGAAGGCGGGCGTTCCGCAAGGCAGCGTACTGGGCCCTTTCCTATACAACCTGTACACGGCGGACATACCCACTCCTGATGATCTTGAAGACCTCGCCTCGCCAGGTAATTTTCTCATTGGCACATTTGCTGACGACGTGGCAGTATTCCACTCTGCTTCTTGCGAGTACGAGGCTGCTGACGGAGCCCAGGAGTATATCCACATCTTTGAGAGCTGGGCTCGCAGGTGGAACATCAAGCTCAACGCCTCGAAGAGCCAAGCTGTCAACTTTACACTGAGACGTGGAGAAGCACCGGCAGTCTGGCTTGATGGGAGTCCCTTGCAGCCTGAAAAGCATGCTCGATACCTGGGGATCACATTGGACAAAAGGCTCTGTTTTCGCTCTCACTTTGATGGACTCCTTAAGCAATGTCGGTGCAAGCTGTCTAAAGTTAATTGGATGACAAACGCCAATAACGCCTTGCCGCTGCGCTGCCAACGGGTGGTGTATAACACTTTGGTTGCTCCGACTTGGAGATATGGTATACAGATTTGGGGCATTGCGTGTCGGACAAGTCGATGACGTATCCAGACACTCCAGAATTTGGCTTTGCTTCGAATAACTGGTGCTGCCTGGTACGTACGAAATTCAACCTTGCACAATGACCTCAGATTGAATACCATAGACAGCCAAGTTGAAGCTTATTCCATCTGATACAACGCACGTTTGCAGCGGCACCGAAGCCGGCTGGCTAGAGAGCTTGCGGGGAGAAGAGTCATTAGAAGACTTAAGCGCAGGTCATTTGGAAACCTGATACAATAGCCTGGTGACGATCCAAAGGAAGTCAACCTCATCCACAAGACCCACAACTACGCCTGAAGTCAACCAGGCTTGCCGAATTTACTTATGAAGATCACTGTGTTGTAATAAAAACTAACTGTGTTTTTGGTCCAATACATTAAATTTATAAAAAAAAAAAAAAAAAGCCGTTCAGAGCGGTTGTGTTTCCTGCGCAGCCAAAGGATCTACCGTCTGCACTGGCCCTGGCCAGAGAGGCAGAATCTAGAATTGAGAGAAGCATGTTCGCTAAGTCTTACGCTAAAGCCTTGCAAGAGCGAGCGCAACTTGCTGAAGGTAACAGAAACCGTGCCCAAAGCAAACAGACCAAATATATCAGAGACGATCAGAATCAGGAGAGAAATCCCCATTTTGTGAAACGCCAAAAGGGCAATCCCCAGCCTCAGGCCCCAAAAGACAATCAAACCGAGGCTCCACAGCCCATGGAAGTTGATTCTTCCTCCAGATTTAGACAAAAAACCGACTACAGCAAGCGTCAGGCTAATGAGTCCAACGCACCAAAACGCAAGAACTCGTCAGACCGTTTAACAGGTCAGAGGCGAAAACGCGTTAACAATGTCGTACAAACAGATTCCAAAGAAGCTGTAGCAGAATACGAGAAATCTGCCAAAGAGGCAGTCGAAGAACTGAAGAGTGAAAACGAGTACGCACCTGGTGACGACTCAGTGAATTTTTTAGGGAACACTCCCGGCTTCCGTACATTGAGCGACGGTTGGCTGGGAGAACTCTGAAGATGTTGATTGACACTGGCGCGGCAAAAAATTATGTGAAGCCCTTAACAGAGCTAAAGACCATAACGCCGGTCGCCAAGTCATTCTCGGTAAACTCGATACACGGGTCTACCGAAATCAAACACAAATGCTTGATGAATATTTTCCGACGTACCTCCCCATTCTTTCTTCTCGATACCTTAAATTCTTTCGACGCTATCATAGGCTTCGACTTGCTAACACAAGCCGGAGTCAAATTGAACTTGGCAAAGAACAACCTGGAATACCAGGGTGCATCCGAAAAACTCCAGTACTATCAATGTGCTGATGTGAACTTCACCGATGTCAACGACATCGTAGTCCCACCTTCCGTAAAAAAAGGGTTCAGGGACATGATACTCAGAAACAAAAGAGCCTTCTCAAATGCAGATGAAGCTCTAACCTTCAACACTGCTGTAATCGCTACAATCCGAACAGTAGACAATGAGCCTGTGTATTCAAGATACCCGAGTCTCATGGGTGTTTCTGACTTCATAAACAAAGAAGTCAAACAATTGCTGGACGATGCCATAATTAGGCCCTCCTGATCGCCTTACAACAGCCCAACATGGGTGGTTGATAATAAAGGCACTGACTCATACGGTAACCCAAAAAAAAAAGGTTAGTAATCGACTTCAGGAAACTGAACGAAAAGACCATACCGGACCGTTACCCCATGCCAAACATTCCTCTGATCTTAGCTAATCTAGGAAAGGCAAAATATTTCACTACTCTTGACTTAAAGTCTGGGTACCACCAAATCTACCTTGCGGAGCATGACCGCGAAAAGACTTCGTTTTCAGTAAGCAGCGGCAAGTACGAGTTCTGTCGTCTACCGTTTGGCCTGCGCAACGCAAGCAGCATCTTCCAAAGGGCAATAGACGATGTCCTGAGGGAACATATAGGAAAGATTTGTTTCGTCTATGTAGACGACGTCATAATTTTTTCTAAAAATGAAACGGAGCACCTTCAACACATTATCATTGTGTGAAAATGTCTAATCGACGCCAGCATGCGTGTAGGCCCTGAAAAAACTCGGTTCTTCAAGGAAAGTATCGAATTCCTGGGTTTCATTGTAACCAAAGACGGAGCAACATCCGATCCCAAAAAGGTTAAGGCTATTCAGGAATTCCCTGAACCAAAGAGTGTCTACAGCGTTAGATCCTTCTTGGGGTTAGCCAACTACTATAGAGTCTTTATTAAAGACTTTGCCGCTATAGCTCGTCCAATATCGGACATACTTAAAGGGGAAAATGGTTCAGTTAGTAAACACGTATCAAAGAAAATCCCTGTTGAACTTAATGAAGCTCAACGCGATGCATTTCATCGTCTGCGGAACATTTTGGCATCAGAAGATGTCATGTTAATGTATCCAGACTTCCAGAAACCGTTCGATTTAACCACTGATGCTTCAGCCAGTGGAATTGGCGCGGCTCTTTTCCAAGGCAATAGGCCAATAACAATGATTTCTCGCGCCTTAAAACAGGCCGAACAAAACTATGCCACCAATGAAAGAGAATTGCTGGCTATTGTGTGGGCGTTAGGCAGATTGCAGAACTTTCTGTATGGTTCTAGGGAAATTAACATTTTCACGGACCACCAGCCGCTCACGTTCGCTGTAGCGGACAAGAACACGAATTCCAAGATTAAAAGATGGAAAGCTTACATTGATCAGCACAATGCCAAAATGTTTTATAAACCAGGCAGAGAAAATCTGGTGGCAGATGCCCTTTCAAGGCAAAACATTAATGCTCTGCAAGACGAGCCCCGTTCGGACGCTTCAACCGTTCACAGCGAACTCTCCCTGACCTACACGGTCGAGACAACAGACAAACCATTAAATTGCTTTAGGAACCAGATTGTCCTAGAAGAATCGCGTTTTCCGCTAAAGCGAAACTTGTTGCTGTTTCGCAGCAAAACGCGCCACTTGATCAGTTACACTGACAAAAGCCCAATTCTCAAAACACTCAAAGAAGTTGTGAATTCGGGAGTCGTTAATGCAATACATTGCGATCTTCCCACGTTAGCAAGCTTCCAACATGACCTGATCGTGCCTTTCCCTGCTACCCAATTTTGGCATTGCAAAAATCTCGTGCAAGACATAACGGACAAAAACGAGCAGTTAGAAATTATCACTGCAGAACACAACCGAGCGCACAGAGCAGCTCAGGAAAATATTAAACAAGTACTTCGTGACTACTATTTTCCCAATATGAACAATTTAGCCAAAGAAGTGGTTGCAAACTGCAGGGTTTGCACTAAGGCCAAGTACGATAGGCACCCGAGGAAACAAGAACTCGGGAAAACGCCTATACCAGGTTATACTGGCGAAATGTTGCATATTGATATTTTTTCGACGGACAAGAAACAATTTTTGACCTGCATAGACAAATTCTCCAAATTCGCAGTCCGATATTGCCCAGAACAATAATCGATGTCACAAACCCTCTGCTACAGATTGTTAACCTTTTCCCCGCAACCAAGACAATTTATTGCGATAACGAGGCGGCTTTCAAACGGCTCCGGAACGCCTAAGGCATTTGCATTGTGAACGCAGCCCCGCTTCACAGCACCTCAAACGGCCAAATGGAACGCTTTCACAGCACCCTGACCGAAATTGCGAGATGCCTCAAACTAGACAGAAAAATCAGCGACACTACAGAATTGATCTTAAGGGCTTAGAAAGAGTACAACAAAAGTTTGCACTCGGTTACCCGCGAGAAACCAATCGAAGTTGTTCATGCGACAACTGTTGAGCGTCGCGAGCTCGTCAAAGACAGGCTGATTAAGGCACAGCAAGACAATATCAAAAGGTGCAATGCATCCAGACAAAACCGCGTGTTCGAGGTAGGTGAAAAGGTGTTCCAGAAGAACAACAACAGGTTAGGGAACAAATTAACTCCCTTATGCTCAGAACAAAAGGTCGAAGCAGACCTAGGAACGTCTGTCCTCATTAAGGGGAGGGTGGTCCATAAGGACAACCTGAAATAGGTGTCTAAGCCAATTTAGAGTTAGAACACCGTCTTATATTGCTTATCCATTTCAGGTTTGCACCCACCTTGCTCGTAGCACTAGCAGCGGTAAATGCTCGGATCACCGACTTTTCGCATGCCAACTACATCCCGATCATTGATAGGGAAGTATTGGTGTTCGATCAACGTAGCTACTTGAGGCACTCAAGCAACATCTCTGAATTTGTTAGCATGATAGACGAGACCGAAAAACTGTCCGATTCCTTTCCGCAGTCGCATATGCGCAAGCTACTAGACGAAGATACAGATCACCTTAGAACTTTGTTGTCCGTTCTTCAAGTGCATCACAGGTTTGCACGAAGCCTCGATTTTCTAGGCACTGCCTTGAAGGTTGTTTCTGGCACCCCTGATGCTTCTGATTTTCTAAAGGTCCGCATTACAGAGGCTCAATTAGGGGAATCTAATTCCAAACAGATCTTAATAAACTCCGAAACTCAAAAGCAAATAAACAGACTAACGGACACCATTAATAAAATTATCAGTTCACGCAAAGGCTATTTGGTTGACACTCCTCATCTGTTTGAAACATTGTTGGCAAGAAATATAATATTAAACGCAGAAATTCAAAATTTAATACTTACCATAACGTTGGCAAAAGAAAACATAGTAAACCCTACAATCCTAAATCATGCCGACCTGAAATCACTTATCGAACAAGATATTCCAATAGTTAGCTTAATAGAAGCATCTAAGATCAGGGTCCTTCAGTCCGAAAATATTATCCACATATTAATAGCATACCCTAAAGTTGAGTTTAGATGCCAAAAGATCTCCGTCTACCCCGTATCACACCAACAAACCATCCTGCGACTCAACGAGGACACGCTGGTGGAATGCGAAAAGGATACCTTTGCAGTTACTGGATGCACCGTGACTACGCACAACACCTTTTGCGAACGATCACGGCGCGAAACCTGCGCCAGTTCCCTCCACGCGGGAAACACTGCCAACTGCCATACCCAGCCCAGCCACCTAAAAGCGATCATGCCTATAGATGACGGCGCCGTAATTATCAGCGAAGCAACAGCGCGCGTCCGAACTGATGATGGCGCAGAGGTAACCATCTCAGGAACCTTCCTGATAACATTTGAACGGTCTGCAGCTATCAATGGCACAGAGTTTGTGAACTTGCTTAATTCACCAAACAAGCAGCCTGGTGTCGTGAGGTCACCGCTTCTGAACATAATCGGGCATGACCCGGTGCTAAGCATACCGCTACTGCATCGAATGAACATCGACAACTTATACCCCGATTCCATTAGGCTGCATCTTTCATTAACAGCGAGTGGAAGATGTAGGTGATTCCACTATAAATCCAATTGCATAGTTGCATTTTGATTTAACAGGGTCTGTTAAAAGACAGCTGACAGCTGTTTGTGTATTATTTGTATGTATTTAATTTTAAAAAATGATGAGCTCGAACGCAAACAAAATAAGTGAAGCCAAAAAAGCAAAAATTATTGCTTTAATTTGTGCGCAAAATACAAACATGATTTTGCAAATTACCCAGGTTGTGCAGTCAGTTTTGCAGCTGATAAGTAGCTTTAGCATTGAGTTGGCGAACTCATTTGAAAGACAACAATCAATTAAACGCGCTTCCCCTATAAAGTGGAAATTCGTAAGTTATAGATTAAAAAAAATACATATGAACAAAATTAAAATAACTATAACATAATATAGGAACGGCATGGTATGTTTTGGGAGCACGATGTTCCAGCGAACTCTGACGCATTTTTTAAAGAAAGCTTTCGTATGGAGAGATCCAACTTTGAGGTTTTGGTAAAGCGTCTTGCCCGAATATCGAAGCAAGACACTTCCTTTCGGAAGGCAATACCTCTGGAAAAGCGCATTGCCATCGCTCTTTACGCACTTGGTTCATCAGCAGAGTACCGCGTCGTGAGCAGGCTTTTTGGAGTTTCCTCTTCAATGGTGGGAAAGATACTTCATGAGTTTTGCAGTGAGCTATAAAATGAAATGAAAGCGGACTTCTTGCCACGTGAGTTTATTACTCAGGCAAAGGTGGAAGAGTGCGTGAAAGGATTTGAAAAGCTTGGATTTCCGCAGTGTTTTGGGGCAATTGGTGAGTTTTGTTTATTTATAGCCAAGCCCAGCAATAATAAAAAAATTTGTTTTTTAGATGGAAGCCACATAGAAATTCATCCCACTGCAAAAGAGGCTGTCGACTACCATAACTATAAAGGATGGTACTCGACCATATTATTTGCTTTGGTTGACTATCGTTACCGATTTATGTATGTCAGTGTGGGATGCCCAGGTCGTTGCCATGATTCGCAGGTGTATGAGTCCAGTGAGTTGAAAAGAATGGTGGAAAGAACAACACTTTTTAGAGAAAATGCAAAGCCCATTGCTGGAGTCAACGTGCCGGTGGTACTTCTGGGAGACTCTGCATTCAAATTTTCGACCACACTAATGAAGCCGTATCCATTTAAAGTGTCAGCAGATGATAGCCAAAAGACTTTTAATTACGCCTTGTCGAAAGCCAGAAGAGTAGTGGAAAATGCTTTTGGACAGCTTAAGGCACGCTTTCGCAGAATCGGAAAGGGTCTAGACAATCGATGCGACAAAGTCCCCAATATCGTAATGGCATGCTGCATACTGCATAACTTTTTGAACGAAAAAAATAGTTCAATAACGGATAGCTGGCTTGAAACTGAGAATACACGCGAGCAGCCAGAGCACAGCACAATATGCCACGACTATTATCCCCCAGCCGAAACAATCCGACGTGCGATATTAACGTCACTTCAAAATAATACACAATAAAACAATATTATAGTATTGGTAAACAAATGACTATTTATTTAAAATTTTTTTAGGATGTCCTCCTGAAATTTAGCAGTTGACTCTGCAAGCTTTTCAATTAATTTCGTCAGCCCTTTAATTGCCACCAACACCTCGTTGCGCTCGTAATCCACCGCAGTCTCGGCCGGCTTCGAAATTTTGCGCCTTTTGGGTGTGGCCCCGCTTGATGCACGCGAGCTCGCCGATTCCTCACCTAAAGATAGGCTCGAGCCGTACGACAAAGAACGACGCAAGTTGGTAACGCTAGAGTTTAACTCATCTTGAATCATAATTGGTGGTTCATCAGAAGCTCCGTTGTCTTGAGTGCTCTCAAAGGCTGTTGGGTTAATAGTTTTAACACACCCCAAGAACCTGTTGAGCTTTTCAAAATGTTTCCATTTTGAAGGCGCGCCACCAGACGGTCCAATTATTTTTATCTCCCGGCTGTATTAAAAAATTAATAAGTTTTTATACATTTACGCAATATGTACTATTTACTTACCGAAACTTTTGTGACATGTTGTCAATTTTAGTTTTAACCTCCTTCCCTGTCAGCCCAGTGAATCCGTGAAATTTTATTGCCTCGGCCATTCGCGCGTATATGTGCGAGTTGCGCTGTTGCGATCGGAGTGCGCCCATGTTCTCCTCCCACAATTTAATAAGAAGTGTTTCGAAGTGTAGTGTATTCATATATGTTATTTCAAATATATATAAAACGTAACTTGTAACACTTTGTTGCAAGTATAAATTAACCTAAACACGCTCAGCATAAACATATATATGTATGCGCATACCAAAGCACATACATACATATGGTCTGCGCGTGTAAGTAATACGAAGCCTCTTTAGAAGGCCACGCAAGCGTGAGACCGTTGCCCTACGGGAAACGCCGCGCTTGCACTTTAGCCAAACGTATGAGTACAATCGCTCTCCCTCTCTTTGTAGCTGTTAACTGATAACAGCATAAGTTTATAAATGTTAACCATAAGCTAAGAATATATTTCAATTCCAATAAAGATATTCAATAAACGAACCTCAAAGTAACAAGATGTAACTTATTACAGAAGTCTTCTTCCCACTTTATTGAAAGTATCGATTTAACATTCAATGCAACAATGTACTATGTAATGTATTAACAGTCTCTGTTATGAGTATGTACGCACTGTTATGCTAACATTAGTAAAGTTAGTCGTGAATAAACTTTGGTCGCATACAGAACGTCTGATTGACTATTTTATTAGCGCATTTCTACATGAGGCATTCCCTGTCGCTGGAAATCTTTCCAACAGGTTATGGGCCCAGAGCGTAGCTTCGTGTAGTGGAAAAATTAATGACTCGGTTATATTCCGTTGTTACGAACTCGGAAAGGTCGCACAAATAGAAAAATGAGTGCATTGTACCAAATTGAGAAGCTGGAGGAACATAACTATGATTCCTGGAGCGTTCAGATGAGGAGCGTGTTGGTACATGCGGATCTATGGGAAGTTGCGTCGGGGGAACTACCGCAGCCGGCGGCCGGCGAAGATGTTACCTGGAAAGCGCTGGATCGTAAGGCATTGGCAACGATCACGCTAAGTGTAAAAACATCACAGTTGGGGTACATAAAGAATTGCAGAGTGTCAAAAGAGGCATGGGTGAAATTGCGCGAAATTCATCAGCCGAGCGGGCCAGTACGTAAAGTCTCGCTATACAAAAAGTTGCTCAACTTACGCATGGCGGAGGAGCAAGGCATGGCTGCATATATAAATAGCTTTAGTGAAATTGTGGAACAGTTGGCTGCAATTGGAATCACTATTGTGGAGGAGCTCAAAGTAATTATCTTACTTTCCAGTCTTCCAGCTGACTATGAAAATTTCGTTGTCGCCATTGAGACGCGCGACAGCTTGCCAGCGTACGAAATTCTTTGCATAAAGCTGAAAGAGGAAGGAGAGAGAAGAGAGAATGTACAAAGGCAAAGTACAGTTGAGCAGGCCTTTACAGTAAGGCAACGGCAGAAGAGCCATAGAAAGGCAACCACAAAAAGCAACGTGACAAAAGTTGTCTGCTACAAATGTGGTGAAGCCGGGCACATTCGAGCAAATTGTCGCGTTGAAATGTGTAAAGACGCAGTAAAGAGCGCGCAGCAGAATCGCAGTTTACTAAACGCATTGGATGCAAGTAGTTTTGGGCGATCAAGCTGGATTTTGGACAGCGGTGCAACAAGTCATATGTGTTGCGATAAACAAATGTTTTCAACAATAAAGCCACACAATGAGATGATCGGTTTAGCGGATGCGGGCTTTTTGAGAGCAGCAGGCATAGGCGCAGTGCAGTTGAAAACGGATTCGTATTCGCTGGTTCTGGACAATGTATTGTATGTTCCAGAGATGAAGGGCAATTTTATGTCCGTGAGTCAAGCCGTAGCAAACAAGTGCGTGGTACATTTTGGCGATAAGAGTGCCAAAATTATGCAAAGTGGCAAATGTATACTGGAAGTCAAGCGAGTTGGCAGTTTGTATGCATTAAAGATTCAGAATAACAGATGTTATGCTGCTGTTAAAGCTGATGGCGCACTTTGGCATAGCAGATTTGGACATCTGAATTACGCAAGTTTGAAGGAAATGGCAAGCAAAGGATTAGTTAGAGGGATGGAAAATGTTGACGAGCTGCAAAAGGTATCATGCAAGACGTGCATGGTGAGCAAGGTGCACGTACAACCTTTTCCAAGCTCTACAGAGAGCCGTGCTCAGGAGCTGCTAGAACTGGTGCAGACTGATGTGTGCGGTCCTTTCGAAACAAAATCGCTTGCGGGCTCGAGATATTTTGTCACATTTATTGACGACAAGTCAAGGAGAATTTTTGTTTATTTCCTGAAAGGAAAAGACGAGGTCTTCAATAAATTCGTGGAGTACAAAACTCTCGTGGAGCGGCAGACTGGAAAAAGATAAAGTGTCTTCGCAGTGACAACGGTCGCGAATATGTAAACAAGACGTTTGATGGTTTTATGAAAACCAATGGAATCGCACGACAGTTGACGATGACTTACACCCCACAACAAAATGGTGTAGCGGAACGAGCTAACCGTACGTTGGTGGAGATGGCAAGATGTTTGTTGGCGCAGTCAGGATTAGGCCAGCCAATGTGGGCAGAAGCAGTGAACACGGCGGTGTACTTGCGGAATCGTGCTCATACTCGGGCGCTGATGAAGATGACTCCTATGGAAGCGTGGACTGGTAAGAAGCCATCGATAAGTCATTTAAGAATTTTTGGTTCAGTTGCAGTGGCACTGGACAAGGGACAACGCAAGGGCAAGTTCCTACCCAAGGGTAAAGAATACCGTATGATTGGATACTCGTTGCATGCTAAAGGCTATCGACTCTTCGATGCTGTATCCAAGACGGTGGTTGAAAGGCGAGATGTACTTTTCGATGAGCTTAGCTGCTTGGAGCAGGCTAATTTTGATGCGGTACAAATTGATTTATCAACTGTTGGGCATCAGGAGGAGAATGCTCATAGTGACGAAAAGAGCGATAACAATGAAGATATCACATCTCAGGCAGATGCTCAAAGTGACGAAAAGAGCGATGACGATGAAGACATAACATCTCAGGCAGATGCTTCTGACAAGAGTAGCGGTAACGAGTTTGCTAGCGCGGAAGAAGGCGAAACACTTGATTTGGAGCAAGAAATTCGCATTGGGCCTGGCAGACCAAAATTGCTTAAAACGGGCAGACCAGGTCGCCCAAGGAAGCAATATAACGTTCTCAGCGCAATGGTTACAAGTGATGTACCCATTCCAGTATTCTATGAGGAGGCAATGCGCGGATCGTATGCTTCGCATTGGCGCGAAGCGATGCAAAAGGAGTACGAGGCTTTGATTACAAATCAAACCTGGCAGTTGGTGGATTTACCAAGGAATCAACGGGCAATTGGCTGCAAGTGGGCTTACAACTTGAAGCGGGATGCGAGTGGCCAAATACAGCGTTTTAAGGCGCGGTTGGTGGCGAAAGGATGTTCGCAGCAGTATGGAGTTAACTACAGCGAAACTTTTTCACCGGTATGCAGACTCGAGAGCCTGCGGTTTATTTTGGCACTGGCGGCAGAATTGCAGTTGTATTTACATCAAATGGATGTATGTACAGCATATCTAAACAGTGATTTGGCGGACACTGTTTACATGAAACAACCACAGGGGTATGCAGATGAGCAGCAACCGGACAAGGTATTGCTCTTAAAGAAGGCAATATATGGATTGAAGCAATCTGGAAGGGAGTGGAACTCCAAGCTTGACGGCGTGTTGCGTGAGATCGGTTTTGTGGCATGTGCTAATGAGCCATGCTTGTACAGGCGACAAGAAGGTAATCTTGCATTAATTCTTGTGTACGTTGATGATCTCATTATAGCTTGTCAAGACAAATTGGATTTGATCAGCATTAAGGCTGACATATCAAGGTCGTTTGAATGCGTTGACAAAGGGCCACTGGAGCTGTTTCTTGGCATGGAGATTCAACGTAAAGGCGAAACGGGTCAAATCACCTTGGGTCATACGCAATATATCAAGGAGCTATTGCGAAGGTACGGCATGGAAAATTGCAGACCAGTAGCTACGCCGTTAGAAGCTGGGTACCAAGTGGCTTGTAATGACAGCCAATGCGAGAAGGTAGATGCGACAGCGTACCAGACACAAGTCGGAGAGCTAATGTGGTTGGCTCTGACAACGAGGCCGGATATTTTGCACTCGGTTGCAAAATTGGCACAGCGGAACATGGAGCCTCATCGGGAGCATCTGGCAGGCGTGAAGCATGTCCTGCGATATTTAAGCTGTACAGCGGAGCTGAAGCTACACTATGAAAAGAACGGAAAGCCTTTTGAGGGCTATGTAGATGCAGATTGGGCTGGTGATCATGTTGATCGCAAATCGTACACTGGCTATGTATATTTTCTCGCTGGTGGTCCGATATCTTGGAAATCTGAAAAACAACGCAGCGTGGCACTCAGCAGCACGGAGGCTGAGTATATGGCATTGTCGACGGCATGCAAGGAGGCCATCGTAATGCGCAGACTAATCATCGAGATTGGCTGCGGCACTGGGGACACCCCGACCGTGTTATATGGAGATAACCTGAGTGCGCAGCAACTGGCTAAAAATCCTGTGCATCATGCAAGGACCAAGCATATTGATATACGATATCATTTTGTACGCCAGATTGTGACAGAGGGTCAAGTCGTTTTGAAATATGTTTCTACAAACGGAATGATAGCGGACGTGCTTACTAAGAATTTGGCAAAGAAGAAACATACGGAATTTATGAACATGTTAAATTTGTTTTAACTTTGTAAACATGTTTGCATTGAGGAAGGGTATTGAAAGTATCGATTTAACATTCAATGCAACAATGTACTATGTAATGTATTAACAGTCTCTGTTATGAGTATGTACGCACTGTTATGCTAACATTAGTAAAGTTAGTCGTGAATAAACTTTGGTCGCATACAGAACGTCTGATTGACTATTTTATTAGCGCATTTCTACATGAGGCATTCCCTGTCGCTGGAAATCTTTCCAACAGGTTATGGGCCCAGAGCGTAGCTTCGTGTAGTGGAAAAATTAATGACTCGGTTATATTCCGTTGTTACGAACTCGGAAAGGTCGCACAAATAGAAAAATGAGTGCATTGTACCAAATTGAGAAGCTGGAGGAACATAACTATGATTCCTGGAGCGTTCAGATGAGGAGCGTGTTGGTACATGCGGATCTATGGGAAGTTGCGTCGGGGGAACTACCGCAGCCGGCGGCCGGCGAAGATGTTACCTGGAAAGCGCTGGATCGTAAGGCATTGGCAACGATCACGCTAAGTGTAAAAACATCACAGTTGGGGTACATAAAGAATTGCAGAGTGTCAAAAGAGGCATGGGTGAAATTGCGCGAAATTCATCAGCCGAGCGGGCCAGTACGTAAAGTCTCGCTATACAAAAAGTTGCTCAACTTACGCATGGCGGAGGAGCAAGGCATGGCTGCATATATAAATAGCTTTAGTGAAATTGTGGAACAGTTGGCTGCAATTGGAATCACTATTGTGGAGGAGCTCAAAGTAATTATCTTATACCCCGATTCCATTAGGCTGCATCTTTCATTAACAGCGAGTCGAAGATGTAGGTGATTCCACTATATATCCAATTGCATAGTTGCATCTTGGTTTAACAGGGTATGTTAAGTGATAGCTGACAGCTGTTTGTGTATTAAACGTTTATATTTAATTGGAAGCAAATATGAGCTCGAACACAAATAAAATTAGTGACACCAAATAAACAAACATAATTGCTTTAATTTGTGCGCAAAATGCAAACATGGTTTAACGAATATCTCAGTTTGTTTAGACATGCACTTGATGACAAGCTGTTTTACTCAATTCAGCACTGTTTAAACCAAGTATCGATTACAAATTTCATACTATCGACTATGTTAAAGCTCTGTTCAGTGCTCTGTAATGTTAACTTCTAACATTCCCAGTTGGTCGGTTTCGAACCAACTGGGAATGCAGCCGACCAACGGGGAAAATTTGAATAAGATTCCCATTGTACAAATGGGATTCTAATACAAAAAGATGCGGCATCTTCGAGTTCCAATTACATACTTGCATCTTGCTCTAGTGGAATCGGGGTATTAGTTTCCAGTCTTCCAGCTGACTATGAAAATTTCGTTGTCGCCATTGAGACGCGCGACAGCTTGCCAGCGTACGAAATTCTTTGCATAAAGCTGAAAGAGGAAGGAGAGAGAAGAGAGAATGTACAAAGGCAAAGTACAGTTGAGCAGGCCTTTACAGTAAGGCAACGGCAGAAGAGCCATAGAAAGGCAACCACAAAAAGCAACGTGACAAAAGTTGTCTGCTACAAATGTGGTGAAGCCGGGCACATTCGAGCAAATTGTCGCGTTGAAATGTGTAAAGACGCAGTAAGAGCGCGCAGCAGAATCGCAGTTTACTAAACGCATTGGATGCAAGTAGTTTTGGGCGATCAAGCTGGATTTTGGACAGCGGTGCAACAAGTCATATGTGTTGCGATAAACAAATGTTTTCAACAATAAAGCCACACAATGAGATGATCGGTTTAGCGGATGCGGGCTTTTTTGAGAGCAGCAGGCATAGGCGCAGTGCAGTTGAAAACGGATTCGTATTCGCTGGTTCTGGACAATGTATTGTATGTTCCAGAGATGAAGGGCAATTTTATGTCCGTGAGTCAAGCCGTAGCAAACAAGTGCGTGGTACATTTTGGCGATAAGAGTGCCAAAATTATGCAAAGTGGCAAATGTATACTGGAAGTCAAGCGAGTTGGCAGTTTGTATGCATTAAAGATTCAGAATAACAGATGTTATGCTGCTGTTAAAGCTGATGGCGCACTTTGGCATAGCAGATTTGGACATCTGAATTACGCAAGTTTGAAGGAAATGGCAAGCAAAGGATTAGTTAGAGGGATGGAAAATGTTGACGAGCTGCAAAAGGTATCATGCAAGACGTGCATGGTGAGCAAGGTGCACGTACAACCTTTTCCAAGCTCTACAGAGAGCCGTGCTCAGGAGCTGCTAGAACTGGTGCACACTGATGTGTGCGGTCCTTTCGAAACAAAATCGCTTGCGGGCTCGAGATATTTTGTCACATTTATTGACGACAAGTCAAGGAGAATTTTGTTTATTTCCTGAAAGGAAAAGACGAGGTCTTCAATAAATTCGTGGAGTACAAAACTCTCGTGGAGCGGCAGACTGGAAATCTTTCCAACACACTTAATAAACACTTTTTGGGTTCAGTTTGATTATCTGCCATCTATTAATAATTAAATAATTAATTACTCAAATTAGTTTGCAGAAAATTGAACTTACCTTTACAATATTAAAAATTATTTTTGTATGTGTGTTTGTTTTGTATATTGCGCTTGATGACAAGCTGTTTAACTCAAATTGGCACTGTTTAAACCAAGTATCGATTACAAATTTCATACTATCGACTATGTTAAAGCTCTGTTCAGTGCTCTGTAATGTTAACTTCTAACATTCCAAGTTGGTCGGTTTCGAACCAACTGGGAATGCAGCCGACCAACGGGAAAATTTGAATAAGATTCCCATTGTACAAATGGGATTCTAATACAAAAAGATGCGGCATCTTCGAGTTCCAATTACATACTTGCATTTTGCTCTAGTGGAATCGGGGTATTACAATCAATTCGAGATATCAAGGAGAAGGTAAATGCGGCCGGCTCGCCCAAATTCTGGTTCGTTATTGGTGCAGTCTTGAACATCGGACTAATTGGCTCATTCATCATTTTTATGGCACTAAGGAAAAAGCGAGCAACACTGAAAGTACAGCAGGCTTTGGACAACTTCAACATGACCGAGGACGGCCATCATCCTGAGGGGGGGTAGTTAACAACTAAACATATAAGATACACTCTCACATTCATCTAAGTACACAATCATAAGTAATTTGGTTGCCCTCAGCAACAAAGTACAACAACACACAAAGTCTTAAGCATTCTGATTGCCCTCAGCAACAAAGTACTATTTTGTAAACAATGCTGACTCGCCGATGAGAGTTCAGCGCACAGCAACTGAAAGCGTTGCTTGCGCAAGAATGCTGAGTCGGCTCGCCGGCTCTAAAGAATGGCGCGATGCATTGGCTTCGCTTAAGCTTGAACATTGCTATAGTTTCAGTCTCGATGTGTATCGCAACACAATAAGACGAATAATTGATTAAACTTCGGCATTGCCGTCAATAAACATAACCTGTGTTATCAATAATAGTAGACCACGTCCAAGACGGGCTACTGGGAAAGTTCCCACATCCTAATCCACATTGTTCCAGTAATCACCTGCTGGATTTATCATCACCCCTCATAAAGGAGAAGAAGTTATTCTTGTTCTACTAACCACGGATCGTCGCAAGGCATCGGAGTGTACGACGGAAGACTTAATTGGCGCCAAACCAATAAAGGGGGGCTGGGGGCGGTATGGGTGGGCGTGGCATCCAAATTTGTGATGCAGATCTTTGTGGAATGTCAGTTGCTATCTTTATACCAAATTTGGTGACTCTAGCTAAAATTTTGTAAAAATGGGGAAAGGGGAGGCGACATGGGTGGGCGTGGCCCTTAAAATT
Organism: Scaptomyza montana; assembly: GCA_018904305.1. Taxonomy (NCBI): domain Eukaryota; kingdom Metazoa; phylum Arthropoda; class Insecta; order Diptera; family Drosophilidae; genus Scaptomyza; species Scaptomyza montana. The sequence continues at coordinate 794,642 of JAEIGR010000053.1, forward strand.
TGATGCAGATTTTTGGGGGTCGTTTCCAGCTATCTTCCTACCAAATTTGGTGGGTCTAGCTCCACAACTCTGGAAGATACACGCATTCCCGTTTTTGACGAAGCGTTGGGGCGGATGGGGGCGGCTAGGGCAGTGTCGGTGGGCGTGGCATCCAAGCTTTTGATGCAGTTTTTGGGGGGTCATCATCACCTATCTTGGCACAAAATTTGGTGGCTCTAGCTCAAAAACTGTGGGAGATATAGCCATTTCTGATTTCTAAATGCGGGGGAGCTGGGGGCGGAATGGGTGGGCGTGGCTCCAAAACTTTGATGCAGAGTTTTGGGGGTCGTTGCCAGCTATCTTCTTACCAAATTTGGAGGCTGTAGCATCACAACTCTAGAAGATACACGCATTCCCGTTTTTGACGAAGCGTTGGGGTGGATGGGGGCGGCTAGGGCAGTATTGGTGGGCGTGGCATCCAAACTTTTGATGCAGTTTTTGGGGGGTCATCATCACCTATCTTGGCACCAAATTCGGTGGCTCTAGCTCAAAAACTGTGGGAGATATAGGCATTTTTGACTTTAAAACGCTGGGGGCGGAATAGGGGGGCGTGGCTCCATGATGCAGTTTTTTGGGGGTTGCTAGTAGCTATCTTCTTACCAAATTTGGTAGTTCTAGCTGTAAGGATGTGCGAAATATGTGGATTTATTGGTTTTGAGTTATCGAATTTATCGATTTGCCAGCCCCCCAGTTATCGTAGAACCCCCATCTTGACACTTTAATTTACTATCCCATAGATAAATAAAATTGGAAAGTTTCAAGTCTCTAGCTTGAAGGGTGTGGAAAAAAATTGGACACATACAGACGGACAGACGGACGGACACCATGACGGACATTGCACAAACTCAATATACTCTTTACCTTCGGTATCGAGTATAAAAATTTAACTCTCCAAATATAATACGGCTATAATTAAATATTTTTTATTTTATTTTTTTGCTATTTAATTTTTCTGTTATTATAATTTTTAACAACTTAAATTAAACTTAAAATTACGTGTGCTAAGCAACTTATAAAACAATATAAGTATGGTGTTTGAAGTGTATACATTTAAGCTATAACTCTGTTGGGTAAGTCGATGGGGTGCACCCTTCTAAGACGTCTTCTTGAGCGTTGCCTGAGGAGCCTTCTAGCTAGTGCGTTTGGGTGACCACTCAAACGTTGGTGGTAGGCTGCCGATTGCCGGGCGATTATGTCGCCCACTTTATCTACATTTAGATCTTTCTCTATCTGAGTTGTACGGACGTACCATGGGGCACCAGTGAGCATTCTTAAGGTTTTTCCCTGCAGGACTCTCACCTTGTTTAGGTGTGATTTTGCGGCGATACCGTAAACTTGAATTCCACAACGCCAGACTGGTGCAATGACGGTCTTGTAAAGCAGTACTTTATTTCTGAGAGACAGTTTGTTCTTGCAGGTTAGTAGCCAGTACAGTTTTTGGATTCTTTTTTTTAGACAGCTAGTGGCATATGTGGTGTGCGCATTGAACGTGTCTAAAATTACACCAAGATATTTTTATTTTAAAAGGTGGGGTACAAGTTCTCCATTTAAGTAAACGCCTGGACAAATAAGTGGTCGAAGAGCATACGTAACCTCAGCGCATTTGCTGGCATTTATGCGAATGTTCCAGTTCGTGGCCCACTGAGCATACCTGGTTAAATATTCTTGTAACTCATTTGTGGTGGCAAGAATACATCTGTCTTGAGATAAGATTGCCGTATCATCTGCAAATGTGGCTACAATAAAGTCCTGGCTATCAAATCCATTGGGCATGTCATGTGTGAACAGGGAGTAAAGAGTCGGGCCGAGTACACTGCCTTGGGGGACACCTGCACGAATCATCTTGACGCTTGATGTAACTCCATTTAAGACCACAGAGAACGCTCTGTCGCAAAGGTAGCTCCAAACAACCAACCAAAGCTGCGGCGGCAGAATATTTTTAAGTTTGGAAAGCAGTCCATCGTGCCAAATTCTATCAAAAGCTTGTCTAATTTCAAGAAACGCTGCCACCACGTACTCCTTGGCTTCAAATCCTTCAAGGATAAAATTTACCACTCTGTGTAGCTGTTCTGGAGTTCCATGAGATAAACGGAACCCAAACTGAAAAGGAGGTATACTATTCTTTACTTCATCAATTCTAAGCAACCGAGTTAGTAGACAGCGTTCGAAAAGTTTTGATATGGAGGAAAGCAAACTTATTGGCCTGTAGGAGTCTAATGCATATGGATTTTTCCATTTTTGTAAACCATACAAATTCTGGCATTTTCTCACTGCTTTGGGACGTATCCTAATCTCAGCACCGAATTGAAGAGGAGAACTAGGAATAGCACCGCCTTAAGGGGAAACGCCTTAAGGGTGTAGTTATCAAGTCCATCTTCACCTGGAGCCTTTTTGGTTTTTAAACCATTTATGTGACAGGATACTTCCTCTGGTGTAATAGGAGCTACAGGGAGGCACAACTGACCAGGAGTGTCAAGAATGGTTTGAACCATTTGCTTGCAGCTTTCTGGTGTGGTATCAAATAGCTGAAAATGTCCTTCCAAGTCTTCAGCAAATGCTTCAGCCAGTTCACTAGGCGAACGAGCCCAAGAACCATCAACTCTCTTAATTGGGAATTCAGCTGACACCTGCCTTTTGTATCTACTCGTCAATTTCCAAAGAGAATGGTTAGCACTATCATTTGGCGAAACTTTTTCAAGAAGGTTGTCATTTTCCAGTTGTTTATGAAGCACCAGCAGCTTTTTGACTCTATTAGATATTCTGCAATAGACTCTATAAACCGTGCGATCACGAGTGCGACAAAACAGTCTTTGTAACCTCCTTTTGATAAGCAGCAGAGCCTTTAAAGCAGGGGGTAGAATATTTACATGCCTAATACCATGCGACGGCATTGATGCAGAAGCGTCGTGAGCAGCTGAGTGCACCTTGTTAAGAAAGATCGTGTGAGCGTCTTCGATGTCTTCTGGCAGTAAGATTTCAAGATTCAGATCCAAAGTTTTCTCCAGTTCCTGACGAAAAATCTTAATATTCGCTCCCCTTTGTAGTAATCGACTCATTTTCATAGTGATAACCGGAGCAGAGTCATATGTAACTACAAGTGGTAGATGATCCGAAGAAAGCTGATATTCTGTCCTTATCTTGAGATGTTCTTGGCGCAGACCATTGTAAGAAAATAAATCGATGTGGCTGGGTGTGCGATTTATGTCAGCAGGATAGTGAGTTGCTTGAACAGTTGCCAGAATTTGAACAGAGGAGCTTTCTACGGCGTGCTGAAGGTTGCTGCCTCTCGCATCTCCCCTAAAACTTCCCCAAAGTCTGCTTTTAGCATTAAAATCGCCGCCAATAATAAATTTACTGCCCAGATTCCTGAATAACTGGTTGAAGTCCGCTTCTGACCATGGGATCATCGGAGGAAGCTAAAGAGAAGAAACTCCCAACTCACCCGAGGCTGTGTCGATTTTAATGCAGGCCATTTGCAGTTGCGTCGTCGACACCGGGTCGCAAGGAAAATGAGATATATCCTGTTTTACTAGGATCGCCGCTCCACCTCTAAGTCTATTGCTGGGATGATCCGGGGGAGATAGATGTGTATATTTTCCTGGAGCCAGGACTCAGTGATAAGCATAACGTCTATGTTATGTTCGGTAAGAAACTGCTTTAGCTCCTCAACATGCCCAGAGATTCCCCGAGCATTCCATAATCCAAGGCTAAGTGTGTGTGGGTTCATTTTTTTAGCGTTCAAAAGACTGAGGCACATTTGTTTAAGAAACTGGTTGGTCTCCTGCATCTCTTTAAACATGGCTTGCAATACATCAACTTTTGCTGTGAGAGCTTCAATAGCCGCCTCCAGTCTTGAGTTTTTAACATCTGGCATTTGCTGCCAGGGTCCTTATTCGGTTGAGTTCAAAAAGTACCTGAGGTTGGAATATTTTTGTTCCGATCTGCACTGATGTTCTGGGACGAAAAAATTTTGCGGGGCTCCATTAAAGCGAAGCGCCTCTTCATAGGAGATATTCCCTTGTACCAATGTTGTTGGCACAAATTGTTGACCATTCGAAAATTTGAAATTTTGTTTTCTTGCATCGATTTTTGGACTCCGTTCATCCATCTTTTCTTTATACCTGCGACAATCCCTAGACCAGGCTGGATGCATTCCCCCACAATTGATACGAAGGTAGTTTTCCACTGCAGTTACCTTGCACTGTGAAGTTGGATGATCTAGAGCACATTTTCCGCAGATGTATGGTCTCCAGCAATAGTTTTTGGTGTGCCCGAAACCTTGGCATCTGTGACAGAGAATGGCGTTTAATGATTTTTTAGGGATTTCAACCATTACTTTCTGATGTCCGATTTTAGTTAATTTAAGTGCATCTTTGTTATTCGCCGCACGATCTAATTCAACAAAGAAAAAGTTTCTGGGTATGGTTTGCTCCTTTCCGTCATTATTAATAACCTTCTGGGGGCGAGGGTTGCTTACACGACGGACGGTATGACCAGACTCAATAAACGCCTTTCTTATTCGATCTTCTGGAGTAGAACTCGATAAGGCTTGTCATCCTTAAGCTGATATGTGTAATGGTGCACATCTATTGTTTTAAGGTGTTCCACAAGTTTACGATATGAATTAGAGTCCCCAACAAAGATTTTAACTGTGTCATTTCGGCCAATCTTGAGGTTGTAGTTGCTTGACCCAATGACGACATCTAAGTCATTTTCCATAACGATCACATCTGTGACGTTTTCAACGTTGATAGGAGGTGGCTTATGAGAATGGTGAGTATTGCTTTGTTCTATTTCCATTTCATCCGCTAATTCACCTGCAAGCGCGATGTCAGCTTCTGTTGGATCATCATTTTCCAGCACATTTGCGAGCAGCTCAAAGCGGTTTGCTGAAGTTGCCAAATTCTTAGTAGTTTGACTACCTAATACAACTTTTTTGCTCTTTTCCGAAGAGGGACGATGGTACATTTTGCGCTTGGGACGAGGATTGTGCCACTTCATAGATTCACCAGCTATTCAAGGTGAAGAATTTGCACCAGTTACGTTAGCTACTAAGTGGCTTATTGCTAAAGGAGTTGTAATAACAGATTCACTTAAAGAGTTTGAAACTGTACCAGTCGACAAATGAGTTGAGGTGGTAGAGGTCACACAAGTAGAACTGCGGTCAGTAGCAGCCTTAAGCTAGGCATACACGGTGCACATGTTGGTGTGATTTGTTGGGCAGCGCTTCGCCATACACGGGCCAACATGTTTATAAACTTAATTTTTTCTGTGAGTGTTGAGAAGACAAGATGAGCGATGCAAGTGCGGACGACGCACTTGCTTTATTAGTGATTTATTTCTGTGGAGAAGAAAAGAAAGAGAAACAAAGAAAAAGGAAATGGATGAACGAATCAAAAGAATCGTCGAATGACGATATTCCATCCAATTGATTTTCTTCTAATCTAATGTTATATTTGGCTCATAATTTTTGGAAATTTCCAGAAGTTCGTTCCACGCTTTAGTTTTTTTTGCAGTCTGTTTTCATAATCATCGCTTTTTACCTTCCACAAAGATGGTTGGTTTTTAAGCGCTTCTATAAAATCTTCGACAAAATTTTTGCTATGCGACGCCATGTTCACCCTATTAAAATTCTTATAAAACTGACGAATTGTTGTAGTACAAGCCCATACACGATGAGCATGTTGGTAAACAAACAAAAACTAGCCCATACACGGCCAACATGTTGGGCAGCAAGTGCGTGGTAATCGAACAAATTCGTAAACCGTGCACATGTTGGCCAACAAGCCCATACACGAGTGATTTTCACCCCAACTCCAACAAATCACACCAACATGTTCACCGTGTATGCCTAGCTTTATTGTTTTCATTGCACCCTGCATTGGACATGTTAATGTTAATTAAACAAAATAAAAAAAAAAAGAGAGGAAAAATTTAAAACAGAAATTCGTAATAAAGTGAAATAAAATTAAAACTCGACGCTGGATTCCAGTTATACAAAACAAACAGTAAAATTTCAATTAAACAATGAGCGAGCCCAGCAATGCGTCACCGGAGGGCTGTGGCAACCCAGTCGTAGCCGTAAGATGGGTGTACCACTGCCGCAAGGAAGAACTTGAGAAGATCGCGCAGGAACTCGGCCTAGAAAAAATTGGAAAGGTAGAAGAACTTCGAAAACGGGTATGTACGTTTATTAAAGAGGGCTTTCATGACTTGGGGACTCAGATTGATAGAATGGGAGTCACAGTTCACGAAAACCTGCGAATCACCCGCTGCGAATAGCCTTTCCACCGGGCGGTTGCAGCAGCGGCAGAAATCGGAGTCCGACCTGCTGACGATATCGGGGTCACCAGGGGGACTATTTCCACCGTTCAGCCAGGTGCAGCAGTTGCCGCCAAAGGAGCAGGATGCTAAAATAGCAATCTCCCCTGGGGTGCACGTAGCGCCAATCACAACCCCGCCTGTGAATAGTACCCAGGTGAGGCAGGTGGACTACAAACCAGATCTGGGCATCGGTTAAGGCGGATTTGAAAACTATAAGCATTGCGTGGTCGTCCCGGAACAAATTAGGAAGTGGGGATGGGTATACGGACCCGCTCGTGTTCATAGATTCCTTAGAAGAACGAGCGAGGACTTATGACATACCCAGGGCAATGAGTGAGGCGTTTACCGACATGGCGGCGTGCTGGTTCTTCTTAGTGACGCAACCTGGGATACTTTCAAGAGAGAATTTTTCGATTTCTTTTTACCCCCGCAGTATTTCAAGCGACTGGAAGATCAGATTAGGGACCGTCAGCAGCGAGCTGGTGAGGGATACAAAAATTACTTGGTTGACTTGAAGAGACTCATGCGCCATGCCCGTTATAGGCCCGACCAGCAGTTAGATAGGGTATACGACAATCTGGCGCGGGAGTACCGATTGAATATCCGTAGAAAGGACTTTTCGACGCTAGCAGAACTGACTCAAGCAGCCGCGGAGTACGAAAATATAACAGGTCCGTGCCACGGGGAGACGGGGTACAGTCAGTCGAGGGGGCCAGGATACCCGAGTCGGTTAGGAGGCGTGGACTCTCCCGCCAGGCAAAATAATCCATTCCGGAGCCCGCCAACCCAGCCGTCGTTGGCGAGGAACGAACCCAATGCTCCCCGAACCAATAAAACGGATGAAATTTCGAACGGAATGGTAGGACACGTACCAAATTTGGTGGCTCTAGCTCCACACGTTTTTGACGAAGCGTTGGGGCGGATGGGGGCGGCTAGGGCAGTGTCGGTGGGCGTGGCATCAAAGCTTTTGATGCAGTTTTTGGGGGGTCATCATCACCTATCTTGGCACAAAATTTGGTGGCTCTAGCTCAAAAACTGTGGGAGATATAGTCATTTCTGATTTCTAAATGCGGGGGAGCTGGAGCGGAATGGGTGGGCGTGGCTCCAAAACTTTGATGCAGATTTTTGGGGGTCGTTGCCAGCTATCTTCCTACCAAATTTGGAGGCTCTAGCATCACAACTCTAGAAGATACACGCATTCCCATTTTTGAAGAAGCGTTGGGGCGGATGGGGGCGGTTAGGGCAGTATTGGTGGGCGTGGCATCCAAACTTTTGATGCAGTTTTTGGGGGGTCATCATCACCTATCTTGGCACCAAATTTGGTGGCTCTAGCTCAAAAACTGTGGGAGATATAGGCTTTTTTGACTTTAAAACGCAGGGGGCTGGGGGCGGAATAGGGGGGCGTGGCTCCATGATGCAGTTTTTTGGGGGTTGCTAGTAGCTATCTTCTTACCAAATTTGGTAGTTCTAGCTGTAAGGATGTGCGAAATATGTGGATTTATTGGTTTTGAGTTATCGAATTTATCGATTTGCCAGCCCCCCAGTTATCGTAGAACCCCCATCTTGACACTTTAATTTACTATCCCATAGATAAATAAAATTTGAAAGTTTCAAGTCTCTAAAAAAAAAATTGGACACATACAGACGGACAGACGGACGGACACCATGACGGACATTGCACAAACTCAATATACTCTTTACCTTCGGTATCGAGTATAAAAATTTAACTCTCCAAATATAATACGGCTATAATTAAATATTTTTTTATTTTATTTTTTTGCTATTTAATTTTTCTGTTATTATAATTTTTAACAACTTAAATTAAACTTAAAATTACGTGTGCTAAGCAACTTATAAAACAATATAAGTATGGTGTTTGAAGTGTATACATTTAAGCTATAACTCTGTTGGGTAAGTCGATGGGGTGCACCCTTCTAAGACGTCTTCTTGAGCGTTGCCTGAGGAGCCTTCTAGCTAGTGCGTTTGGGTGACCACTCAAACGTTGGTGGTAGGCTGCCGATTGCCGGGCGATTATGTCGCCCACTTTATCTACATTTAGATCTTTCTCTATCTGAGTTGTACGGACGTACCATGGGGCACCAGTGAGCATTCTTAAGGTTTTTGCCTGCAGGACTCTCACCTTGTTTAGGTGTGATTTTGCGGCGATACCGTAAACTTGAATTCCACAACGCCAGACTGGTGCAATGACGGTCTTGTAAAGCAGTACTTTATTTCTGAGAGACAGTTTGTTCTTGCAGGTTAGTAGCCAGTACAGTTTTTGGATTCTTTTTTTTAGACAGCTAGTGACATATGTGGTGTGCGCATTGAACGTGTCTAAAATTACACCAAGATATTTTTATTTTAAAAGGTGGGGTACAAGTTCTCCATTTAAGTAAACGCCTGGACAAATAAGTGGTCGAAGAGCATACGTAACCTTAGCGCATTTGCTGGCATTTATGCCAATGTTCCAGTTCGTGGCCCTCTGAGCATACCTGGTTAAATATTCTTGTAACTCATTTGTGGCGGCAAGAACACATCTGTCTTTAGATAAGATTGCCGTATCATCTGCAAATGTGGCTACAATAAAGTCCTGGCTATCAAATCCATTGGGCATGTCATGTGTGAACAGGGAGTGAAGAGTCGGGCCGAATACACTGCCTTGGAGGACACCTGCACGAATCATCTTGACGCTTGATGTAACTCCATTTAAGACCACAGAGAACGTTCTGTCGCAAAGGTAGCTCCGAACAACCAACCAAAGCTGCGGCGGCAGAATATTTTTAAGTTTGGAAAGCAGTCCATCGTGCCAAATTCTATCAAAAGCTTGTCTAATATCAAGAAACGCTGCCACCACGTACTCCTTGGCTTCAAATCCTTCAAGGATAAAATTTACCACTCTGTGTAGCTGTTCTGGAGTTCCATGAGATAAACGGAACCCAAACTGAAAAGGAGGTATACTATTCTTTACTTCATCAATTCTAAGCAACCGAGTTAGTAGACAGCGTTCGAAAAGTTTTGATATGGAGGAAAGCAAACTTATTGGCCTGTAGGAGTCTAATGCATATGGATTTTTCCATTTTTGTAAACCATACAAATTCTGGCATTTTCTCACTGCTTTGGGACGTATCCTAATCTCAGCACCGAATAGAAGGGGAAACGCCTTAAGGGTGTAGTTATCAAGTCCATCTTCACCTGGAGCCTTTTTGGTTTTTAAACCATTTATGTGACAGGATACTTCCTCTGGTGTAATAGGAGCTACAGGGAGGCACAACTGACCAGGAGTGTCAAGAATGGTTTGAACCATTTGCTTGCAGCTTTCTGGTGTGGTATCAAATGGCTGAAACCGTCCTTCCAAGTCTTCAGCAAATGCTTCAGCCAGTTCACTAGGCGAACGAGCCCAAGAACCATCAACTCTCTTAATTGGGAATTCAGCTGACACCTGCCTTTTGTATCTACTCGTCAATTTCCAAAGAGAATGGTTAGCACTATCATTTGGCGAAACTTTTTCAAGAAGGTTGTCATTTTCCAGTTGTTTATGAAGCACCAGCAGCTTTTTGACTCTATTAGATATTCTGCAATAGACTCTATAAACCGTGCGATCACGAGTGCGACAAAACAGTCTTCGTAACCTCCTTTTGATAAGCAGCAGAGCCTTTAAAGCAGGGGGTAGAATATTTACATGCCTAATACCATGCGACGGCATTGATGCAGAAGCGTCGTGAGCAGCTGAGTGCACCTTGTTAAGAAAGATCGTGTGAGCGTCTTCGATGTCTTCTGGCAGTAAGATTTCAAGATTCAGATCCAAAGTTTTCTCCAGTTCCTGACGAAAAATCTTAATATTCGCTCCCCTTTGTAGTAATCGACTCATTTTCATAGTGATAACCGGAGCAGAGTCATATGTAACTACAAGTGGTAGATGATCCGAAGAAAGCTGATATTCTGTCCTTATCTTGAGATGTTCTTGGCGCAGACCATTGTAAGAAAATAAATCGATGTGGCTGGGTGTGCGATTTATGTCAGCAGGATAGTGAGTTGCTTGAACAGTTGCCAGAATTTGAACAGAGGAGCTTTCTACGGCGTGCTGAAGGTTGCTGCCTCTCGCATCTCCCCTAAAACTTCCCCAAAGTCTGCTTTTAGCATTAAAATCGCCGCCAATAATAAATTTACTGCCCAGATTCCTGAATAACTGGTTGAAGTCCGCTTCTGACCATGGGATCATCGGAGGAAGCTAAAGAGAAGAAACTCCCAACTCACCCGAGGCTGTGTCGATTTTAATGCAGGCCATTTGCAGTTGCGTCGTCGACACCGGGTCGCAAGGAAAATGAGATATATCCTGTTTTACTAGGATCGCCGCTCCACCTCTAAGTCTATTGCTGGGATGATCCGGGGAGATAGATGTGTATATTTTCCTGGAGCCAGGACTCAGTGATAAGCATAACGTCTATGTTATGTTCGGTAAGAAACTGCTTTAGCTCCTCAACATGCCCAGAGATTCCCCGAGCATTCCATAATCCAAGGCTAAGTGTGTGTGGGTTCATTTTTTAGCGTTCAAAAGACTGAGGCACATTTGTTTAAGAAACTGGTTGGTCTCCTGCATCTCTTTAAACATGGCTTGCAATACATCAACTTTTGCTGTGAGAGCTTCAATAGCCGCCTCCAGTCTTGAGTTTTTAACATCTGGCATTTGCTGCCAGGGTCCTTATTCGGTTGAGTTCAAAAAAGTACCTGAGGTTGGAATATTTTTGTTCCGATCTGCACTGATGTTCTGGGACGAAAAATTTTGCGGGGCTCCATTAAAGCGAAGCGCCTCTTCATAGGAGATATTCCCTTGTACCAATGTTGTTGGCACAAATTGTTGACCATTCGAAAATTTGAAATTTTGTTTTCTTGCATCGATTTTTGGACTCCGTTCATCCATCTTTTCTTTATACCTGCGACAATCCCTAGACCAGGCTGGATGCATTCCCCACAATTGATACGAAGGTAGTTTTCCACTGCAGTTACCTTGCACTGTGAAGTTGGATGATCTAGAGCACATTTTCCGCAGATGTATGGTCTCCAGCAATAGTTTTTGGTGTGCCCGAAACCTTGGCATCTGTGACAGAGAATGGCGTTTAATGATTTTTTAGGGATTTCAACCATTACTTTCTGATGTCCGATTTTAGTTAATTTAAGTGCATCTTTGTTATTCGCCGCACGATCTAATTCAACAAAGAAAAAGTTTCTGGGTATGGTTTGCTCCTTTCCGTCATTATTAATAACCTTCTGGGGGCGAGGGTTGCTTACACGACGGACGGTATGACCAGACTCAATAAACGCCTTTCTTATTCGATCTTCTGGAGTAGAACTCGATAAGGCTTGTCATCCTTAAGCTGATATGTGTAATGGTGCACATCTATTGTTTTAAGGTGTTCCACAAGTTTACGATATGAATTAGAGTCCCCAACAAAGATTTTAACTGTGTCATTTCGGCCAATCTTGAGGTTGTAGTTGCTTGACCCAATGACGACATCTAAGTCATTTTCCATAACGATCACATCTGTGACGTTTTCAACGTTGATAGGAGGTGGCTTATGAGAATGGTGAGTATTGCTTTGTTCTATTTCCATTTCATCCGCTAATTCACCTGCAAGCGCGATGTCAGCTTCTGTTGGATCATCATTTTCCAGCACATTTGCGAGCAACTCAAAGCGGTTTGCTGAAGTTGCCATATTCCTAGTAGTTTGACTACCTAATGCAACTTTTTCGCTCTTTTCCGAAGAGGGACGATGGTACATTTTGCGCTTGGGACGAGGATTGTGCCACTTCATAAATTCACCAGCTACTCAAGGTGAAGAATTTGCACCAGTTACGTTAGCTACTAAGTGGCTTATTGCTGAAGGAGTTGAAATAACAGATTCACTTAAAGAGTTTGAAACTGTACCAGTCGACAGATGAGTTGACCTCTACGGTCACAAAAGTAGAACTGCGGTCAGTAGCAGCCTTATTGTTTTCATTGCACCCTGCATTGGACATGTTAATGTTAATTAAACAAAATAAAAAAAAAAAGAGAGGAAAAATTAAAAACAGAAATTCGTAATAAAGTGAAATAAAATTAAAACTCGACGCTGGATTCCAGTTATACAAAACAAACAGTAAAATTTCAATTAAACAATGAGCGAGCCCAGCAATGCGTCACCGGAGGGCTGTGGCAACCCAGTCGTAGCCGTAAGATGGGTGTACCACTGCCGCAAGGAAGAACTTGAGAAGATCGCGCAGGAACTCGGCCTAGAAAAAATTGGAAAGGTAGAATAACTTCGAAAACGGGTATGTACGTTTATTAAAGAGGGCTTTCATGACTTGGGGACTCAAATTGATAGAATGGGAGTCACAGTTCACGAAAACCTGCGAACCACCCGCTGCGAATAGCCTTTCCACCGGGCGGTTGCAGCAGCGGCAGAAATCGGAGTCCGACCTGCTGACGATATCGGGGTCACCAGGGGGACTATTTCCACCGTTCAGCCAGGTGCAGCAGTTGCCGCCAAAGGAGCAGGATGCTAAAATAGCAATCTCCCCTGGGGTGCACGTAGCGCCAATCACAACCCCGCCTGTGAATAGTACCCAGGTGAGGCAGGTGGACTACAAACCAGATGTGGGCATCGGTTAAGGCGGATTTAAAAACTATAACATGGCGGCGTGCTGGTTCTTCTTAGTGACGCAACCTGGGATACTTTCAAGAGAGAATTTTTCGATTTCTTTTTACCCCCGCAGTATTTCAAGCGACTGGAAGATCAGATTAGGGACCGTCAGCAGCGATCTGGTGAGGGATACAAAAATTACTTGGTTGACTTGAAGAGACTCATGCGCCATGCCCGTTATAGGCCCGACCAGCAGTTAGATAGGGTATACGACAATCTGGCACGGGAGTACCGATTGTATATCCGTAGAAAGGACCTTTCGACGCTAGCAGAACTGACTCAAGCAGCCGCGGAGTACGAAAATATAACAGGTCCGTGCCACGGGGAGACGGGGTACAGTCAGTCGAGGGGGCCAGGATACCCGAGTCGGTTAGGAGGCGTGGACTCTCCCGCCAGGCAAAATAATCCGTTCCGGAGCCCGCCAACCCAGCCGTCGGTGGCGAGGAACGAGCCCAATGCTCCCCGAAGCAATAAAACGGATGAAATTTCGAACGGAATGGTAGGACACGAACAGCGTAGGCCACACGAAGTCGGCAGGGTACGCTTTAACTGCTCGCAAGGGGGGCACTTTGCCAGAGAATGCCCGAATCCCAGAGTGCTGTTTTGCAGGCAGTGTGGCAATCGGGGCTTGAGTAGTGAAGCATGTTGTGGGAAAAAGGCGTGAAACGAGCAGCGGCGTCATCCGGGGTGGGATCGGATGGGCGCCGATGCGAGTCAGTCCCGGAGTTAGATTACCCTCTTAAAGTCGAGAGGAATGGCATAGTCGCTACGGTAAGGGTCGGGGACCTACTGGCGACGGCGACGGTTGACACCGGGGCAACGAAGAGTTTTGTGGGCAAGAAGTTTTTCGATAGCATAGAGTCAAAAGAGGAAGTGTTGTCAGCGACGGCGAACACATACCTCGCGGATGGTTCGACGATATCAATAAAAACGGTGTTACGAACAAAGGTGAGCCTCATTGACAGGGAGATACCGTTAGATTTGCTTGTCATGCCATCCATGCTAGATAGTTTAATAGTGGGGATGGACTTTCTATGTAAGATGGGGACGACTATGCAGTGCGGGAGAGCAACGTTGATGTTGCAGAGCGCCGAAGCGCCGAACGAGGAGTCAGATGAAGCCAAGGCGGACCCGGCGGGAGAGGAAAAACGTGAAGCATGTGGCTCAGGGAGTGCACAGCGAGGCAATGTCCCGGGGACATCCCACGTTAAGAACGCCGCGGTAGCCCAGCGAGGGGCATGTGAAGACGCAGCTACAGTCGTCAAGGAGCCATCATTGGGCCAACTGGAAAATGCGGGAGTGGAAGCATGTCAGATAGGAGACCCCAAATCAGACTCGAGATCAGAAGGGGACACCGAAGAAAAGCTAGAATGGCCAGCGGACTTGGAGCCGGTCATGCAGGAGTTTTTAAAATCGGAGCTACGACTCTTCGAGAGACTACAGGGTGTGTCCAATGTAGCCGAACACCGGATCGTCATGAAGGACAACAAGCCAATACAGCAGAGGTATTATCCTAAGAACCCTGCGATGCAACGCGTGATCGACAAGCAAATAGACGAGCTGACGGATGTGCGTGGACTATAGGCAGCTCAACGTGCACTCTAAACCAGACGCGTACCCAGTGCCCCGAATCAATCATATTTTGGAAAGACTGAGGCAAGCACGCTATATATCAACGCTGGACCTGAAACACGGATATTGGCAAATCCCCATGGCGGCGGACAGTCGGGAGTGCAAGGCATTCACGGTACCCGGCCGAGGATTCTTCCACTGGAAAGTGATGCCGTTTGGATTGCACTCGGCCGGTGCAACTTTTCAAAGAGCCTTGGACACGGTGATCGGACCAGAGATGGAGCCGCACGCTTTCGCATATCTAGACAACATCATCGTGATCAGCGCTACGAAGGAACAGCACAGGGCAAACCTGAGGGACGTTTTCCGAAGGCTGAGGGCAGCGAATCTGAGGCTGAACATGAAAAAGTGTTCGTTCTTCCAGAGGTAGCTAGTGTACCTGGGACACCTAGTGAGTGAGAAAGGAATCCAGACGGATCCATCGAAGGTGGACGCTATCAGCAAGCTGAAATCCCCGAAGAACATCAAGGAGCTCAGACGTTTCCTAGGGATGGCATCTTGGTACCGACGATTCGTGCCCAATTTCACAACTGTAGTACAGCCGATGACAGACTTGTTAAAGAAAGCCCGAAAGTGGTCGTGGAGCGCAGAGCAGCAGGCGACGTTGGACAGTCTCAAACACTATCTTACGTCCGCCCCTGTTTTGGCATGTCCAGATTTTTCAAAAAGGTTCACACTACAGAAGGATGCAAGCGATTATGTCCTCGGAGCAGTGCTCACCCAAACTGTCGACCAGCAGGAGAGGGTGATAGCTTACGCGAGCCGAAAGTTAAACAAGGCGGAGGAGTACTACTCTGCAACAGAAAAGGAGTGCCTGGCAATAGTGTGGTCGATCCGTAAGATGAAGTGCTATCTGGAGGGATATCGCTTCGATGTTGTCACGGATCACATGGCTTTGAAGTGGTTAAATTCCATAGAAAGCCCGTCGGGAAGGATTGCACGTTGGGCGCTGGAGCTCCAACAATATCAATTCGACGTGCGATACAGGAAAGGGAGACTCAACGTGGTGGCGTACGCATTATCGCGAGACCCGTTAGAGAAACTCCAACAAGCCGTTGTTCAACAATCACCCGGGAAATGGATTCAAGGAATTAGGGAGAAAATTGCCAAAGAGCCGACCAAATACGCAGATTACGTCGAGGAAAACGGGCAGTTGTATCGCCACCTAGGCTACCGAGCAGAAGATGAGGACTACATCCCATGGAAGCTCTGCGTCGACGAGGAGCAAAGAAAACGAGTGCTACAGGAATGCCACGACGCGCCGACGGCAGGACACCAAGGGATCCGCAAAACAATCATGAGGTTATCACAGCGCTACTACTGGCCGGGAATGTTCCGAGACGCAGCCAAATACGTCAAGTGTTGTGGAAAATGCCAGATGTTCAAGACAGAGCAAAGGAAGCCAGCCGGACATATGCTGACCCGTCAGGTGTCAGAGCCGATGGCCATCCTGTGCGCGGACTTTGTGGGCCCCTTACCGCGCTCAAAGCAGGGCAACACGATGTTGTTGGTATTCCATGATGCATTTACCAAATGGGTGGAACTAGTCCCCTTAAGACGAGCAACGGCAGCAACGCTGCAGAAGTCTTGCCGGGAACGAATCCTATGCCGGTTTGGAGTACCCAAGAGATTCGTATGCGACAACGGGGTGCAATTCACGAGTCGAAACTTCAAAGCATTTTTAAATTCACTGGGCGTAGAGATGGAACATACAGCCCCGTACTGCCCACAAGAGAATCCAACAGAAAGAACAAATCGAACGGTGAAGACGATGATAGCACAATATATGATTCCCGAAATATCGTTGGCCGTCAATTCGAGCATTGCAGATTCGACAGGATTCTCCCCAGCGTTCCTAATGCAAGGAAGGGAACCACGCCTGCCAGCAACTCTGTTCGATGAAAAGACGCCAGGTAAAGGAAGCATTCCGCAAACGCCGGGAGAGAAAGCTGACTGGCTGAAAGAGGTGTTTAAAATAGCGCAGAGCAACCAGCAACGAGCATCAGCAGATCAAGGAAGGAACTACAACCTAAGGCGAAGAGAATGGCGTCCCAGAATTAACGAGTGGGTCCTTTTGCGAACACACCAGCTATCCAAAGCGAGTGATGGATTCGCAGCGAAATTAGCCCCAAAATACGATGAACTATTCCTCGTTAAGAAATTTACATCGCCAAACGTGGTACGCCTAACAAAGGAAGGAGAGCGGAAGGGCCGGATCGCTAGGATATCGCAATTAAAACCGTTCCAACGTGAAAATGAGAATCTCGACACAAGCCGCCGGCAGGAAGCGTGGACAAGCGAGAGCCACTTGCCACCTCAAAGAAACCACGAATAAAATCCGCGAACGGGGTTTTTTTGTTTCTCTCTCTCTCTCTCTCGCTAACAAACAACCAACTATAACCGCTATCAACAACACACCACTCAAACAGAATCGTAATAATTTATTTCCAATCTTTCTCTATAGTTGACGAAATATGGACGACACAATAGTCATTAGCAGCGACGACGAGTCGGTAGATACCATAGCAAGGGAACACAAGGACGGTGCCCACGAAGACGACCCGGAAGTTCGTGTGGAACACCCCGACACCGAGAGTGACGATGAGGAGGACACTAACCCCGAGGAGAGCGAAGCAGGTGGTCAGAGTTGTGACGATGAGCAAGACACTACCTCCGAGGAGAGCGTCAGAAGCGACTCCAATTGCGACGAGGAGAAGGAAGCCAGCTCGCAGAAGAGCGAGCACAACGTGGAGTTTCGGATCGAGGACGATGATGGAAGCGACGACTTCGAAGAGGACAAAGAGCGACACAATCGTTTGCGAGACCCAAGACGGGACCACCCGCGCTACCGACACACCTGGGAGTCGTCACCCCCCAAATTCAAGCACACGGTGTTTGGACACACGGAGGTGTCGAGGGCGGTCGTGGACGGCGCTTGCATTTTTAAAGTAATAGAGGTGACCACAATAATAGTCGAGATGCCACACGCAAGGGCTTCACAGCCATGGGTAGAGGAACCGGCTTCACCACCGACTTTCCCAGACTTGGAAGCAGTAAACGCTGAGGGCGGACTGACACAAGAGGCGCCACAGACACCACCACCGCCGTTGAAGATTGGCCAAAAGGAACCCGAGGAGGCACAACAAAACAACCCAAGTGCGTTGGAGCCGATGGTAGAATTTGAAGGGATAGAAGGTTGGGAAGAAGGCCTCGAGGTAGGATTGGTTGTAGAAGACACCCCGCTCAACAGCCAAGAAGCAAAAGCACAGCCAACGGGCGTGGATCCTTGGAACATCCCTAGTTTGTGGACAGTACACCCAAACGAATCGATATTGACGACGAACGCGATAAAGTCCATCGAGGAGCAGTTAAAGAGGCGAGGGCGCAGAGGACGGCGTGACCGATTCACAGTTTTGGTGGGGACGGACCAGTTCAACGTGACCAAACACCAGAAGGGCATGGTCACGATCACGATGAAGGGGGGGTAGGTAGGGGTGAGGTAGGCCAAATGCCGGCCTCCCCACAATAAATTTATGGAAACAGCAGTATTATTATTTTGTATCAATACATACTATTATTATTATTATTTCAATCATTAAGATATTAAGACAAATGTGAAATACTATGAAGTAAATGTTAATGGAAGAAATGCAATGTCAAAGTTAACAGACCTTAAGTTTAACATGAGTATGGTATGGTGAAGGGCATAGAATAAGCATAGCATAAGATAACTTAAAAGAGCAGCGCAAGAAGAGCGGAGGTCGTGTGCGCACTCACACGATCCAAATGTCGCGACCCACAAAGGCGAAAAAGGGCACGCTCAGGCCGAGCGCGAAACGATGAAATCAATCGAGAAGTAGGAGCGAATGTGAACGGACGTGAACGCGGGTGTCACGACAAAAGAACGTAATAAGCGAAGACAAATTAAGTGATAGAGTTATTTCCCAGACTAGAATTATAGTGGCGTGGACGCGATTCCCCCCTAAGGTCTTGAGGACAAACCATTATTGGAACCGAGTAGAGTGAGTTATCCAATAAAAGTTATGATTATTCCAAATCCTCGTGTTTTCATTTTCGCCCCGAGAGGCGCTGAACGTTGAACGCATACGCGCGCTCGGCACATGGCTAGGCGCGTCTTTGGAATTATTTTTGGTTAGAATCTGAATGATCAGCGGCACGCGTGCTGTGGCTCGCCCCGCACGCTTCCCTTATCACTCGGTCGGTTCGGTAACGGAGCTTTGGCATCCGCGTGACCTTAACTTTTGAGGGAACATAACCTGTGCTATCGGTGGTACTTGTACTGTGGCTTGTCCCGTACGCCTCCCTGATAGCCGGCCGTCGCGAAATCTTAACTCCGGGGTTAAGGCGAACTATCTTGCCTCCAACTTGCGAATACGTTTTCAGCAAATTTAAATATTTCTTGTAACGTTGAATCTTGGCCGGACTGAGCTTCATACCCCGGCCAAAATCATACTTTACAAATCGTTAAGGTAAAGTAACGTAAGCAAGTATAAATAATATGTCTCAGCCAAACCTTGGTCAGCGTGTACAAGTAATGGGCAAGAATCAACGTGTCGCGTTTGTGGGACGCACCAGTTATGTTGAGCGCATAGAGAAGCAACTAGTGATATCTTCATTGGACAGTCTTTCATTGCAATCTTAGCGGGCAACACACAATGCAACTTCAGCCACAACAAAACAGCTGCAAATGACAAAAAATGCTATCTCACAGTCAAAAGGTTCTCAACTTCTAGGGCTGGCCAAGTGCAACCAGGCTGGGGAACGATTTTGAAGACATCAATATAAACATGCAATCAGCGTCCCTCCACCACCTATACACTGTTGCGACCAACAAGAATCAGTCAGAATCCTATGACAGCCCAGGTGCAGAGCTCGATAGCACAGCTGACTCTGGCTATGCCATTGGCTCTTGCATTGGCCCCTAAGCGCAGCTAGACAAGAATGAGTCCTACGAGCAGCGGGCTTGCACCTGCTGCGTTTGTGGAAGCTGGCTTTTTGGAGATACTGGGTCCACAATGAACGCACTGTTTCACCACATGTGGCCTATGTAGACAGTGCGGATCATCGCCAACTTCGTGAAGAGTTACAAATGCTACGCGTTCAGAGGACTGAGGACAAGTTTAAGCTGATAGAACTAGACCAAATACCAAATACAGAATTAACAGCTTCTGGAGTTTAAGGCTCAAATTATGACGCATCGAGAATAGCAGCGCTGCCGTCACGAGCAGTAGAGATCCCAGGAAATTGCAGAAATATATAAAGGGGAACTGAATGATGTGGCCGAAAGCGTGGAGCTACTTATACTGGACAAACAAATGGCCGAGGAGCGCTTAGATACGCTGCAAATGGAGCTAGAGGAGGCACAGGAATGCAACCATGAGCTCAGTCTGCGTGTCGAGCAGAATCACCATTGTCTTCAGGAGCCTGGAAAGTGGGCGGGAAGGCAAGAGAAGAAAACGACAATGCATACATCGGGTGAACTATTGCGCTTGGAGCAGTATAATCTAAGAATGCGTAAGACGGTGGTTGGACTGCGTGATACCCTGGCACACGATAAGAAGATGGCACAGCGAACTCACAAGGAGCTGGAGTCGAAGCAATCGCAAATCAATTAACTTAAGAGCATCAAGGAATTGCAAAGCCAATTGGAAATGCAGCTAATTGAACTGAAGGAGCAGGTGGATGCCAACTAGGTGCAGACTCCTTGGTAACACAGCTGGCCACGATTAAGCTTGAGCGTGAGAAGCATGTAAAACTCTTGGAAGATGAGGTTGTTGAACTGGAGGCACTTGACCAAATCTAGGAACAGTTTATTGCAAGCAATCAAGACTTGGAATTAGACTTGCGTATCGAAGTTGACAAGCTCAGTGGCAAGGTTAAATATTTGGAGCAGCAGAAGAATGGGGCTTTGGAAAGTCTTTACGATCATGATGTCACTATAATAAAATTTAGAGATCTTGTGCGTCAGTTGCAGGATCAGCTTTTTGGGCGGTCATCACCTATCTTGGCACCAAATTTGGTGGCTATAGGTCAAAAGCTGTGGGAGATATGGGCTTTTTTAACTTTAAAACAAGTGCGGCATAGTTAATTTTGGCTATGCCAAGACTATGATACCCTTCACACATGTATTAATTTTTTTTTTCGCTCCTATTTTTACTCTTGAGCGTAATTAACTTGTTCGTGTGCGACAACAACAACAACAATTTGAAAATTTTTTTCGCTATACCACTTTTGAAGCAAATGAGCTATATGTAGGTACTTGAAAGTGCAGGACAGCAACAACAATTGATAGTACGACATGGTCAATTTGTATGGTGGCTATGTCGAAGAATGGTCCGAGCGGGATGAAATTTCATAGTGAACAAACCCGAAATGATCTAAGCAATCTGTGAAAGTTTCATCCAGATCGGTTCAGCAGTTTTGCCGGAAATCGTGTTGAAACAGTACGATATGGTCAATTTGTATGGTGGCTATGTCGTAGAATGATCCGAGTGGGATGAAATTTCATAGTGAACAAACCCGACATGATCTAAGCAATCTGTGAAAGTTTCATCAAGATCGATTCAGCAGTTTGGCTCATTCCATTCCATTATTTTATGGATATGGATTGTTCTTTGAAATAGGGTTATTTGAGTGCATGATACGTTTCTTAATTGTTTTTTAGTTTAGCAATACTTTGTAAATATATTTTGTGTGAATTTTTTTTTTTTTTTTTTATCTGTATATTTATTTAAAAGTGTTTTTATTTTTATACTCGATACCGAAGGTAAAGAGTATATTGAGTTTGTGCAATGTCCGTCATGGTGTCCGTCCGTCTGTCCGTCCGTATGTTCGCAACTTTTTTCCACACCCTTCAAGCTAGAGACTTGAAACTTTCCAATTCTCTTTATCTATGGGATAGTAAATTAAAGTGTCAAGATGGGGGTTCTACGATAACTGGGGGGCTGGCAAATCGATAAATTCGATAACTCAAAACCGATAAATCCACATATTTCGCACATCCTTACAGCTAGAACTACCAAATTTGGTAAGAAGATAGCTACTAGCAACCCCCAAAAAACTGCATCAAAAATTTTGGAGCCACGCCCCCATTCCGCCCCCAGCCCCCCCGCCTTTTGAAATCAGAAAAGCCTATATCTCCCACAGTTTTTGAGCTATGGCCACCAAATTTGGTGCCAAGATAGGTGATGATGACCCCCCAAAAACTGCATCAAAAGTTTGGATGCCACGCACACCAATACTGCCCTAGCCGCCCCCATCCGCCCCAACGCTTCGTCAAAAACGGGAATGCGTGTATCTTCTAGAGTTGTGATGCTAGAGCCACCAAATTTGGAAGGAAGATAACTGGCAACGACCCCCAAAAATCTGCATCAAAGTTTTGGAGCAACACCCACCCAATCCGCCCCCAGCCCCCCCGCATTTTGAAATCAGAAATGGCTATATCTCCCACAGTTTTTGAGCTATAGCCACCAAATTTGGTGCCAAGATAGGTGATAATGACCCCCCAAAAACTGCATCAAAAGTTTGGATGCCACGCTCACCGATACTGCCCTAGCCGCCCCCATCCACCCCAACGCTTCGTCAAAAACGGAAATGCGTGTATCTTCGAGAGTAGTGGAGCTAGAACCACCAAATTTGGTAGGAAGATAGCTGGCAACGACCCCCAAAAATCTGCATCAAAGTTTTGGAGCCACGCCCCCCTTTCCCCACCTTTTACAAACTTTGAGCTAGATTCACCAAATTTGGTATGAAGATAGCAATTGACATTCCACAAAGATCTGCATCAAAAATTTGGATGCCACGCCCACCCATACCGCCCCCAGCCCCCCATTTCCCAACTTTTACAAACTTTGAGCTAGAGTCACCAAATTTGGTATGAAAATAGCAATTGACATTCCACAAAGATCTGCATCAAAAATTGGGATTCAACTACCACCCATACCGCCCCCAGCCACCCCTTTCCCAACTTTTACAAATTTCGAGCTACAGTCACCAAATTTGGTATGAAGATAGCAATTGACATTTCACAAAGATTTGCATGAAAAATTGGGATGCCACGCCCATCCATACCGCCCCCAGCCCCCCTTTCCCCACTTTTTACAAACTTCGAGCTAGAGTCACCAAATTTGGTATGTAGATAGCAATTGACATTCCACAAACATCTGCATCAAAAATTTGGATGCCACGTCCACCCATACCACCCCCAGCCCCCCTTTCCCCACTTTTTACACTCTTTGAGCTAGAGTCAACAAGTTTGGTATGAAGATAGCAATTGACATTTCACAAAGATCTGCATCAAAAATTTTGATGCCACAACTACCCATACTGACCCCAGCCCCTTTTTCCCCACCTTTTACAAACTTTGAGCTAGTCACCAAATTTGCAACGAAGTCAGCTTGTGGCATCCCCATCTGCATAGGAAAATCTTTAAGGCAGCGTACACCCCTGCCGCATCCGTACCCTCTGCAATCAGGCCTCTTATTACCGGTTTAATACTGGTATCGAGTATGCCGCAGTCGGTTGCGTCCGACTGCAACGTTTCCACTTGTCTTTTTAGTAGACACAGGTGCGCACATTTCAATAGTTAAAGAAAATTCTGATGTTTTTCATGACATAGAAATTAATTATATTATAGACATAAAAGGAATAAGTCAAGAAGTAACCAAGTCCAAAGGGTTAACATCTATTGAGATACAGACCAATAATTACATAATCCAACACGATTTTCATATCGTGGATCTACAATTCGCTATTCCTTGTGATGGCATATTAGGAATCGATTTCATTAAAAAATACAACTGTCAATTAGACTTCAAGCCATCTGAAGATTGGCTTATAATTAGACCTAATAGCTTAAAATTTCCAAAATATGTTCCAATAACATACAGTTCTTGCAACAACTCAATACTTCTGCCAGCAAGATCCCAAGTCATTCGAAAAATCGAGCTAAATTCAAATGAAGACAGTGTATTGATTCCAAATCAAGAAATTCAGCATGTATTTACATAGCAAGTACCATAGCAACATAGCAACATATTTTCGGATTGGAATCTGAACCAATCAGCACAAATAATTTTTACAAACAAAAACTGAGATTAAAAGATGAAGAACCAGTATATATAAAAAATTATAGAAGCCCACACAGTCAGGTAGACGAAATACAGAAACAAGTCGGAAAATTGATCACCGACGGGATAGTAGAACCATCTGTATCTGAATATAACAGCCCATTATTGCTTGTCCCTAAAAAAACATCTCTAGGTTCAGAACAAAAGAAATGGCGATTAGTAATTGACTATCGCCAAATTAATAAAAAAATTACTGTCCGATAAATTTCCACTCCCCAGAATTGATGAAATTTTGGATCAACTTGGGCGAGCGACATATTTTTCATGCCTTGACTTAATGTCGGGATTTAATAAAATTGAACTCGAAAAGAGTTCAAGAGATATAACGTCATTTTCAACGAGCAATGGCTCGTATCGCTTCACGCGACTTCCATTCGGTTTAAAAATAGCGCCTAATTCATTTCAGAGAATGATGACTATAGCATTCTCTGGTTTAGAATCCTCACAAGCATTCCTTTATATGGATGACTTAATAGTTATAGGTTGTTCCGAGAAACATATGCTTAAAAACTTGACAGATGTTTTTGAGAAATGTAGGAAATACAATCTAAAGTTACATCCAGAAAAATGTTCATTCTTTATGCATGAAGTGACTTTTCTCGGTCATAAATGCACAGATAAAGGAATACTTCCAGATGACAAGAAATACGATGTCATTATGAATTACCCTACGCCGCACAATGCGGACAGCGCTAGACGTTTCGTAGCATTTTGCAATTACTATAGACGTTTCATAGAAAATTTCGCCGACTATTCACGGCACATAACAAGATTATGTAAAAAGAATGTTCCTTTTGAATGGACAGATGAATGCCAAAATGCATTCCAATATTTAAAAACAAAACTAATAGAACCAACTTTGCTACAATATCCTGATTTCAGCAAAGAATTTTGTATAATTACTGACGCAAGTAAGCAAGCGTGTGGAGCGGTTTTAACTCAAAACCATAACGGACTCCAACTTCCCATTGCATACGCGTCAAAAGCTTTCACTAAAGGAGAAAGTAATAAAAGAACAACTGAGCAGGAATTAACTGCAATTCACTGGGCAATATTACATTTTCGACCATATATTTATGGAAAACACTTTAGAATCAAAACAGATCACAGACCTTTAATATACTGTGCTCAATGATCAATCGCAAGTCCTACCCCCACAATACATTAGCATGTAGAATATACGTTAACCTTTAACATAATAAACAGCATAGCATATTATTGCATTAGAACTTAACCATTAACATAGAACATAGATATAACATGGACATAAGGGCAAAGGTAAAGAGTAAAGCTAAGTATAAGAGCGGCGAGACCAGCGTAAGAACAGCGAAGGTCGGGCGCGCGTTCGCGACCCACGATCAAGGTGTCGTGATCCACGAGTTAAGAGGAATATCGCGCTCAGGCTAACGAGCGCGAGACTGGCGAATGGTAGTTCCGTGGTGGGAATTGCAAAAGCGTGCGGTTGTGTCCCATTTCAATTGAGGAAGTCGGTATCCGGGATCTATAAAGGCGCGGTGATGTCCCACGGAAGGGAATCGAGCAAAACCGTAAGAAAGTAGTGAAACGCGGCAAATGGCCGGCAAGATTAGCATAAGACATTTGGAAGTGTAAATCCGTGTGGACGAATTCCCACTGGAAACCGGGGAACAATCGTGTGTAGATATAAGATCAGGGTTGAAAGTTCAAGTGGAAGTCTTTGTGAAATTTAAAAAGCAGCATAACCTTTTTAAAAGGGCACGTGTGTCTTTATTCCGACCTGAGGATCATTAAATATACAAGCATACGAGCATACACGCATGCACGCATATGTGCACGCAGGTCGGCATGTTACAAGGTGCGTTTCGAATTTGTGTGGCTTTATGAATTTGAGTGAATAAGCGGCACGCGTCTCTGGCTTTTGTCCCGTAGAACGCCTCAGCGCTGATCGCCGGCTGCCGCGAAATCTAAGCCCCGGGCAAATATTAAAGACGCTAGTTTGTCTACCAACTCGCGAGTACGTCTCGGCAAATTTAAATATTTCTTTTATTACGTGGAACCTTGGCCGGACTGAGTTCATACCCCGGCCAAAATCACTACTTTACAATACCTATTCTCAATGATCAATCCAAGTTCTAAACTGACACGTATGAGGCTAGAATTGGAAGAATATGATTTTACAGTTGAATATTTAAAGGGAAAAGACAATTATGTAGCAGATGCGTTATCAAGAATAACCATCAAAGAACTACAAAACATAACAGGAAACATAATGAAAGTCACTACCAGATATCAAAATAGACAGAAAATCCGCGCGGATAATAAAGAAATAGAATTGCCTAAGCAATCTATGCATGTAAAAGATATGCCATGTTTATTTAAGCATGGTAAAGAAATTACTGCAAGATATGATGTTAGCGATTTATATACCAATGGGATCTTAGACCTAAGTCAATTTTTCCAAAGGCTTGAAATGCAAGCCGGTATAAACAAAATCAGCCAACTCAAAATGGCACCGTGGGAAAATATCTTTGAACATGTTTCAATAGATAATTTTAAACAAATGGGCAATAAAATATT
The DNA here is from genome assembly GCA_018904305.1 of Scaptomyza montana. Lineage (NCBI taxonomy): Eukaryota > Metazoa > Arthropoda > Insecta > Diptera > Drosophilidae > Scaptomyza > Scaptomyza montana. The sequence continues at coordinate 821,019 of JAEIGR010000053.1, forward strand.
GAATACATTAAGAGTAGCGCTACTCAACCCGGTGACCTTTATAGAAAAAGAAAAAGAAAAATAAGCAATACTGTCTAAATACCATAACGATCCAATGCAAGGAGGTCATATTGGCATTGCAAAAACCTTGGCCAAGGTCAAAAGACATTATTTTTGGAAAGGTATGACTCGGAATATTACTGAGTACATACGAAAATGTCAAAAATGTCAAAAAGCTAAAACAACCAAGCACAATAAGACTCCTATGATTATAACAGATACACCATTAAATGCTTTCGACAGGGTGATAGTAGACACTATTGGTCCACTACCAAAATCAGAAAATGGCAACGAATATGCAGTCACTCTAATATGTGACCTAACTAAATATTTAGTTGCATACCAGTTCCAAATAAAAATGCGAGCACTGTCGCTAAAGCAATTTTTGAATCATTTATTCTGAAGTACGGTCCAATGAAGACGTTCATTACGGACATGGGAACAGAATATAAGAATTCAATTATAAATGATCTGTGCAAATATTTAAAAATTGAAAATATAACATCAACAGCACACCACCACCAAACAGTTGGAACAATAGAACGTTGTCATAGAACATTCAATGAATACATACGCTCATATATATCGGTTGATAAAACTGATTGGGACGTATGGCTTCAATACTTCGTTTTCTGTTTCAACACGACCCCCTCAATGGCACATAATTACTGTCCATATGAGTTAATCTTTGGTAAAACAAACAACTTACCACAACAGTTCAATAGTATAACAAATATAGAACCATTCTATAATATAGATGACTATGCTAAAGAATGCAAGTATAGATTAGAATTAGCATATAAAAGAGCAAGAATAATGCTCGAAGAAAATAAGAATAAAAATAAAGAATTATATGACCAAACAGTAAATAATATGAATATAACAGTAGGCGATAAGGTCCTACTAAAAAATGAAACAGGTCATAAGCTAGATTATAAGTATACTGGTCCGTATAAAGTAACGGAAATAAAAGATAGAAATAACATAATAATAACAAATATGAAAAATAAAAAACAAACAGTACATAAGGATAGGTTAAAAATGTTTATTTCGTAATTGTATTTAGTATGGCCATGCTAAGAAAAATAAAATAAATTTTTCTTTAAACTTGAATATTATATATATACATAAAAAAAAAAAAAAAAAAAAAAAAAAAATAAATATGTTAATTAAAAATTAATCCTTTAAATACTTATATCTTATAAAATAACTTCATAATATTACGTCATTTTTCAAAAGGAGGGAGATGTAGTATGCATACATATTGAATATCAACTGTACCAAGAGTACTTAAAGAATACACACTGTAACACTTTGTTGCAATGTTTACATAAACATAGTCCCGGTCTTCAACCCATGGACGAAATATGAGTCGATCGGCGGCCGCACAGAATGTGCAAGTGTCAGCATTCTGCCTGCACTCGCCGACCGCGTGATCAAACTCAAGTGTATGCATATACCCTTGCGCAACAGCTTAAGTGGGCATAGATACATATATACTCTACATACATATGTAATAATACATAGAATATATATAACCGTCTCTCTCTGCTGTCCAACTGAGGGCAGCGCAGCAATGAGATTTAGTCTTCCTTAGAACCTAAATAAAATGTTTAAGATCAGAAACAACTGAACGTTGGAAGCGGCACCATTGCTGCTCCAGTTCCTAATAAAGACTCCACTTATTACAAATAAAGACTCCACTTATTACATTGGAGCCACGCCCACCAATACCACCCCCAGCCTCCCCACATTTTGAATTCAGAAAAGCCTATGTCTCCCACATTTTTTGAGCTATAGCCACCAAATTTGGTGCCAAGATAAGAGATGATGCCTCCCAAAAACTGTGTCAAAAGTTTGGATGACACGCCCACAAATACTGCCCTAGCCGCCCCCATCCGCCCCGACGCTTCGTCAAATACGGGAATGCGTGTATTTTCCAAATTGTGGAGCAAGAGCCACAAAATTTGGTAGGAAGATAGCTGGCAACGACCCCCAAAAATCTGCATCAAAGTTTTGGAGCCAAGCCCACCCATTCCGCCCCCCTTTCCAGGCCATTTACAAACTTTGAGCTAGAGTCACCAAGTTTGGTATGAAGATAGCAATTGACATTTCACAAAGATCTGCATTAAAAATTTTGATGCCACACCCACCCATACCGCCCCCAGCCCCCCTTTCGCACCATTTACAAACTTTGAGCTAGAGTCACCAAATTTGGTATGAAGATAGCAATTGACATTCCACAAAGATCTGCATCAAAAATGTTGATTACACGCCCACCCATACCACCCCCAGCCCCCCTTTCACTTCATTTTACAAACTTTGAGTTAGAGTCACCAAATTTGCAACGAAGGCAGCTGGTGGCATCCCCATCTGCATCGGAGAATCTTTAAGGCAGCGTACACCTCTACTGAATCCGTACCCCTTTGCAATGAGGCCTCTTTTTACCGGTTTTAATACTGGAATCGAGTATACCGCAGTCGGTTGCGTCCGACTGCAACGTTTCCACTTGTTATATTCAGTTCCCATGTCCGTAATAAACGTCTTCATTGGACTGAACTGTAATATAAAAGATTCAAATATAACTTTAGCGACAGTATTTGCATTTTTATTTGGGATCGGTATGGCAACAAGATATTTTGTTAAATCGCAAATAAGCGTAACTGCATATTCGTTACCATATTCAGATCTTAGTAATGGACCTACTGTGTCAACTATTACCCTGTCGAAAGCACTTATTGGTGTGTCGGTAATTGTTAAAGGGGTTTTAGTATGTGTTGTTGTTTTTGACATTTGGCATTTTGGACACTTACGAACGTACTCTTTTATATGACGAGTCATATTTTTCCAATAGTAGTGTCTTTTTACTTTGGCCAAAGTTTTTGTTATGCCCGTGTGTCCTCCTTGTATGGGATTATCATGAAATGTAAACAAAATTGCTTCTTGTTCTGTATCGCTTGATACAATGGTCACCGGCTTGAGTAGCGCTACTCTTAATAATCTCAATGTATTATTTCCCATATTTATGAAATTATCTATTGAAACTTGTTCAAAGATGATTTCATGCGGTGCCACTTTTAGTTGGCGTATATCATGCATACCGGCTTCCTTTTCGAGCCTTTGGAAAAATTGACCTAAGTCGATAACTCCATTAGTATACAGATCGCTAACATTTATTCTTGAAATGACTTTATTTCCGTGTTTAAAATAACAAAACTTTTCTTTCATATGCAAGGCCACTACTTTTCGTACATCGTCATTTGTGATGACTTCATATACGTTGGGCTTAGAAGCTTTTTCAAGATTTTGCCTAAGCAAAGGTTCTTGTTTATTTCCTGCGCAGGATATATTTTGTCTACTTTGTTGCCTGGTAGTGACTTTCAGGACTTTATTTTGAATGTCTTTTAATTCGGATATGGTTATCCGGGATAGGGCATCTGCCACGAAATTGTCTTTACCCTTTAGATATTCGACTGTAAAGTCGTATTCTTCTAATTCGAGCCGCATGCTTGTAAGTTTGGAACTTGGATTGACCATAGAAAATAAATAAGTTAATGGTCTGTGGTCAGTTTTTAACTGTGAAGTGTTTTCCATAAATATATGGTCTAAAATGTACTATTGCCCAGTGGATTGCTGCTAATTCTTGTTCTGTTGTGCTTTTATTACGTTCACCCTTTGTAAATGAACGAGATGCGTATGCAACTGGAAGCTGGAGTCCATTATAGTTTTGAGTTAAAACTGCTCCACACGCTTGCTGAAGTTGGGTATTGTAGTAATGTTGGTTGAATTAGCTTGTCTTTGAGGTATTGGAATGCATTTTGGCATTCAACTGTCCATTCAAAAGGAACATTCTTTTTACATAATCTTGTTATGTGCCGTGAATATTCGGCGAAATTGTTTATAAATCGTCTATAATAGTTGCAGAATGCAACGAATCGTCTCGCGCTGTCCGCATCATGTGGGACTGGGTAGTTTTAAATGACGTCGTATTTATTGTCGTCTGGCAAGATTCCTTTATCCGTGCATTTGTGACCGAGGAAAATTACTTCATGCATGAAAAACGAACATTTTTGTGGATGTAACTTAAGGTTGCATTTCCTACGTTTGTCAAAAACATCAGTTAAGTTTTTAAACATATGTTTTTCGGGGCAACCAATAACTATTAAATCATCCATATAAAGGAAAGCTTGCGAAAAATCAAGGCCAGAGAACGCTATAGTCATCATTCTCTGAAATGAATTTGGCGCTATTTTTAAACCAAATGGTAATCGCGTGAAGCGATATGAGCCATTGCTCGTTGAAAATGAAGTTATATCCCTTGAACTTTCTTCAAGTTCGATTTGATGAAAACCTGACATTAAGTCAAGGCATGAAAAGTATTTTGCTCTGCCTAGTTGATCTAATATGTCATCAATTCTAGGCAGTGGGAATTTGTCGGACAGTAATTTCTTATTAATTTGACGATAGTCAATTACTAATCGCCATTTTTTAATTTCTGAGCCTGGAAGGGCTTTCTTTGGGTCAAGTAAGAGTGGGCTGTTGTATTCTGACACAGATGGTTCGACAATGTTGTCGCTGATAAATTTTTCAACTTGTTTTTGTATTTCTTCTGTCTGGCTTTGCGGGCTTCGATAGTTCTTAATGTACACTGGTTCATTATCTTTTAGTCTCAGTTGTTGTTTATAGAAGTTATTTGTTGTGATTGATTCGGTTTCTGACTTGAATTGTGGAGGCAAATATTTTGCTAGCTGAGATATGACAGTTTTTTTCTATATTCTTGATTTGTGTGAACTACATCGTAGTTCGAAAGTGATTCATGTTTTAAATTATTTATTGTAACTAATTGGTCGGTACTAGTTGTATTTAGTAAACGGACAAACGTATTTTGAGATGTTGCAATTGTGTTTGCAACATATACACCAGGTTGAATTTCCTGATTTGGAATAAATACACCATCTTCTTTTGAAGTTAGCGTGACTTTTCAGACAACTTTAGATCTTGCTGGCAGAAGTATTGAGTTTTTACCAGAGTCATATGTTATTGGGACATGGATCCGATATTTTAGATTATTGAGTCTAATTATAAACCAATCTTCCGATGGTTTGAAATCTAGTAGACAATTGAATTTTTTTATAAAATCAATGCCTATTATTCCATCACATGGTATAGCGAAATCTAAATCAACTATGTGAAAATTGTGTGGAATTATATATTTTCCTGTCTGAATCTCTATTGATGCTAGACCTTTGGATTTTAAAATCGCTTTACTTATGCCTTGAATGTTTATTACATTTTTAGGCTGGATGTCATGAAAGACATCAGAAGTTTCTTTAAGTATTGAGATGTCTGCACCTGTATCTATTAAGAAGATAAGTTTTTTACGTGTTGACACATGGTCAAATGAAACAAATATATTGAGACTAAAATTTATTGTATGAACTCTGGTGTTTATTGTTGGGTATCTAAAGGAGTTTGGGAGTTTCCCGAGGCTTCTTGGGTTACTGTGACATTATTTGTGTTGTGGCCTCTATTTGAGTTGCCACGGCCACGGCCTCTAGAGGTTCCTCTATTTTGGCCTCGCCCCCTGTAATAATTTCGGTTACCGCTTTGATGGTAATTACCTCTTCCCCGGTAGTTACCTCTATTATATCCAGGGTTTGATTTTTCCTGATAGTACAGAACAGTTTTCTGTCCTGTAGCCTCAACGCAACTATTTACAAACTTGGAAATGGCATCGTTCATATTATTGAACGTGCCTGCCTGCATGATAAGTTTTACCTTATCTATTGTGCAGTTCTTTGTCATTGCCTTTACAGCTTGTGTAGTGATGTATTTGTTAGCTAAATCCATTGACAAACCGTCGTTAATGTAAGCTCCTTCAAGTGCTTTAGTCAATTTTTCCACTTCTTGGGTGTATTGACCGGCTGTTTTTCCCTTTTGCTGAAGGTTAAGGAGTTTAGCAGATATGACTTCTACCGATTCTCCCTTAATTGAGCTTGACAACTTTGAGTTGATAGCATTGATACTCTGCTCGTCACTTATTAAGTTTCTAGCATAGCCTTTCAGTTTTGTTTTTATTAGGCTCACCGCATTAATTTCATGGGCGCCTTTCAACGATTCTACTAGGACTAATGCATCAAGGAAACTTATTAAGTTTTGAGCTTGTCCATCGAATTTGGCAATAGAGAAGAGGCTAGTCTCAAAAATTCAACTAAATTTTGTGCCATGATGGGTTTGTCTGAATCTGTATCTTTGCCTTCTATTTGCTCCATTAGCTGAGATTTGTCAAATGTGGCTATTTTATTTACTTCATTTGGGAGAAATATGACAAGCTCATGCCTCTCCGAAATATATACAAGATTTTCTTTTAATCGCTTAAGATTTCTTGACCTTGCGTAATTTGAAGTGAATCAGCTTTGTGAGCGTTGGTAATTATAATTTTTCTAACGTGTTATAAGTGTTTACCAACAGCTCTAAATGTTTTGACTTCGTTTCATTTAAAATCTGTGCACTTTTGTTAAGGCACTTGAAAGATTTATCAAATTCTGTTCTTTGGTTTATAACGTATTTACGTATATGATCCCAGTCCATTAAATTCGTTATATAAGAATTTCATTAAACTTTATATACGAGAATGTTCGTTACTTCACCCAGTATTGGGTTGAATGTTATTGAAGAAGTAACTCCAACATTTGGTAGGGATTTGAGCACTTGGAGTTTTTGTTTTTTAGTACAATTTATTAGTGGTGAAAATACACTATTGTAAGTTGCTATGAATAAGTGTTCCAATTCGTAAACACTTATTGGGTGTTCGGAGAGCAAGAACAGAATTCTACTAGCAAATACTGGGTCTCTTTTTATACCCTTAACCCATAAAATGGGTAAATAAGGGTATAATGGTTTTGTGCAAAAGTATGTAACAGGCAGAAGGAAGCATCTCCGACCCTATAAAGTATATATATTCTTGATCAGCATCAATAGCCGAGTCGATTTAGCCATGTCCGTCTGTCCGTCTGTCTGTCCGTCTGTCCGTCTGTCTGTCTGTCTGTCTGTATGAACGCGTGGATCTCAGAGACTACAAGAGCTAGAGACTTCAGATTTTGGATATAAGTTCTCCTATACCATGAGCAGAACAAGTTTGCTTCAAACTATCGATAACTATTCTGGTTTCCGATATACACATAATATCGATAACAAAAAAATATCGAATTCGGAAAATTTAAAAATTAGGGTTGAAAGAATGGGTAACGATAGATCTTTTCTGAAATTTTCGTCCAAATCGGTTAAGAAACACCGGAGATATCGTATTTAATCGATTGAAGTTAAGTCAGTATACCAAAGTCTTATATAAATTTAATTTATTTATTGCAACTGGGTTCAGGGTATCTTCTAGTCGGGCTGTCCCGACTAGAGCCTTCTTACTTGTTGTTATTTCTTTTAGTAAGGTTTTGTATTCATTTTACTGTTATTTTATATATTTTTGAATATTTATACTCGAGCTAAGTCGTTGGCCCTACATTGATATCTTCTTTTCATGCTATTTCGGTGCAATATATAAAGTTTAACTACTGAGTTTATTATCATTATTGCGGCTATTATTGCAACTAAAATAAGCATGTATTGCATATCTGGTGGATTAACGTCAACTTTATTAATAACGTTGGCGGTCGAATCCACCGATTTCACATCTACAATGCCCATTATGTTTCCTTGTGGAACTGTTTTAACTTTGAAAGTGTCTATTTTGTTTCTTACTGCTCTATTCCAACTTATGATCGAATATTTATACTCGATACCGAAGGTAAAGAGTATATTGGTTTTGTGCAATGTCCGTCATTGTGTCTGTCCGTCTGTCCGTCCGTATGTGTGCAAGTTTTTTCCACACCCTTCAAGCTAGAGACTTGAAACTTTCCAATTCTCTTTATCTATGGGATAGTAAACTAAAGTGTCAAGATGGGAGTACAACGATAACTGGGGGGCTGGCAAATCGATAAATTCGATAACTCAAAACCGATAAATCCACATATTTCGCACATCCTTACAGCTAGAACTACCAAGTTTGGAAAAAAGAAAGCTACTAGAAACCCCCAAAAAACTGCATCAAAAATTTTGGAGCCACGCTAAACCATTCCGCCCACAGCCCCCCCCCCGCATTTCAATGTCAAAAAAGCCTATATCTCCCACAGTTTTTGAGCTATAGTCACCAAATTTGGTGCCAAGATAGGTGATGATGACCCCCTAAAAACTGCATCAAAAGTTTGGATGCCACGCCCACCGATACTGCCCTAGCCGCCCCCATCTACCACAACGCTTCGTCAAAACGGGAATGCGTGTATCTTCCAGAGTTGTGGAGCTAGAGCCTCCAAATTTGGTGGGAAGATAGCTGTTAACGACCCCCAAAAAACTGAATCAAAGTTTTGGAGCCACGCCCACCCATTACGCCCCCAGCCCCCCACATTTTGAAATCAGAAATGGCTATATCTCCACAGTTTTTGAGCTATAGCTACCAAATTTGGTGCCAAGATAAGAGATGATGACCCCCAAAAACTGTGTCAAAATTTTGGATACCACGCCCACCAAAACTGCCCTAGCCGCCCCCATCCACCCAAACGCTTCGTCAAAAACGGGAATGCGTATATCTTCCAGAGTTGTGGAGCAAGAGCCACAAAATTTGGTAGAAAGATAGCTAGCAACGACCCCCAAAAATCTGCATCAAAGTTTTGGAGCCAAGTCCACCCATTCCGCCCCCCTTTCCCCACCATTTACAAACTTTGAGCTAGAATCACCAAATTTGGTATGAAGATAGCAATTGACATTTCACAAAGATCTGCATCAAAATGTTGATGCCACGCCCACCCATACTGCCCCCAGCCCTCTTTTCCCCACATTTTACAAACTTTGAGCTAGAGTCACTGTCGGGAGCAGCCGTCAGATAAATAATATCAATGTTGTATCACTACACGCGCCACCACTGTTAATTTGCATGCGCATCTCTTATAATTATGTAAATAGTCAAACGTTTGTCGGCAGCGCTGTCCATACGGCTGCGCATGCTTCTTACTTTCGGCTATCGTAGTTAAGTCGTTGTTTATCTATTCTCACATACGGTTGCGCGATTCTGAATTTGGGCGAAGCTGACACTTGGTCAAGCCACAGCCAATTATACATACGTATTTACATAGTTACATATCTGCATACATATGTGCTATAGTCAATAAAGTGTTTTATATATTGAACTCATTCTTGTTGTTTATATGAACAATTATAGTTGCCAAAAAAGCTTGGTAACTCAACATTTGGAGGCCCCGACGAGATACAATAAAACTCGTATTCGCGTTGTTGCTTATTAAAGTGCATTTAATAAGCAAAGTGACCTATGGTGCTGTGATTGAGCAATAAAAGTGCATAAGCATATAAAGCTAAATTATAATTTGCACACGCGTGGTGTGAAAATTATAATTGTGCGTTCGCTTTGGGCTCATTCGTTGCTTGTGCGCGCGCAGAATCACCGATACGGTTAATGACCCTTGCTTCTCTTTGTGCTTATCGCCGTTAACTGCTTGAGCTTTTACGCAGCTGCATTGGCGAGCTTTCGGCGCCAAATCGTGAACAAAATTTACAGTGATTATACCCTCATACATATCTGCGTGCGCGTGCAGTATATGAGTTGCTAACATAAGCAAACATACTTAATCGCCGCGGATCAAATCGAACAATTTCATTTAAAATAAAAAATCTTTGTCATGAATTCTGATCAAATGCCAACGATCGAGTCTCGCGTTAAGTTTCTTAAGCGCAAGCTGGTTTCCATGTTTGAGAGCTTGCAAAGGCTTGAGGCAACTGTTGATGCAAACACCACAGCTAACCTCAACTCAGCTGAGCTCAATGTGCGGCTAGAGTTGCTCGATCAGACTCAAGCTTCATTTAACATTACCCACGATGCATTAGAAGAGCTGCAGTTTGACGAAATAGGAAGTGATGTGCGCATTCAATTCGATGAGCTGTTTTTAAATTTGAAGTCGCGGCTGCGAGGGCAAGTGGATATTTGCAAAGCGCATACACACCGCTCATCTACATTGCTCCTTAATGAAACGACAGTGAATTATGTTGCTGAACGTGCGCATAGGATTCGCTTGCCCGAATTTAAGCTGCCCACATTTACTGGAGGATATACTGAATATGCCAGCTTCTTCTCAGTGTTTAATTCGGTCATCAATAACGATCCCGATTTATGTGACATTGAAAGGCTGCATCACTTGCGCTCGTGCTTAGGTGGATCTGCGCTGGACGCAATTCGATCTTTGGAAACGTCAATTTCCAACTACAGTCTAGCACTAGACATATTAAACAAGCGGTATAGTAACAAAAGACTTGTATTTCAGGCGCCCGTTAAGGAGATGTTGAGTCTCAAGAAGGTGGAGGCATCTGCAGCTGGAAAACTTCGTGAATTTGCTGACAAAATCAATTCACACATGCGTGCTTTAGAGTCATTGGGCAATAGGGAGCAGATTGCTGACAGCATGATTATACACATGCTACTGCAAAGGCTGGACGTTGCCACTCAGTCGTTGTGGGAAGAGCATACCTGTTTGGAAAAATTTCCAAAATCAGCAGAATTCTTCGAGTTTTTGGACAAACGATGTCAAAAACTTGTAAAGGAGTAATTTAGCCAGGGTATAAACTCGGTCTGGCCAGGTACACCTCACAAGAATATTTATATATTTTTGGTGAGACTTTAACGTGCGCGGTTTTACAAGTTGGAAGGGGAAATGCCGGCGTCGACATCAACGCGACGGCCGACACACTCAGCGGCCAGAGTATAAAGCGACTCAGCTTGACTCGCGTATGCGCGTGTACAAAAAAAAACCAAAGCAGAGAAATAGAACGAAAGAAAACACACAGCAATTGCACTCCACTGAGTCGCGGACTTACCGGCGACCAATTTATTCAGATTATATTAAAAATTATATGCACGAGTAAACCTAAACCTAATTACATATATATAAACTCGTATGGATGAACTATGGCGAACTATCCCCTCTTACCTTATCCTTATTCGAACCCTATACCTTTGCTGCGAACACGCTGCCTCTCTTTTCTGTTCTTATAACCTAACCATTTTCTTTCTCACTGCCGCGTACGCGTCTGCTCACTCGCGGAGGCTAATCACCACTCCTTCGCCCACGCTACGGCTTCGGCCCGCGTTGCAGACTTCCCCACTCCCCACACTTGCTCATGACCGTGGTGGTGTAAAAAATTAAATGATTTTTTTGGGAAAAAAAATAAAGTGTAATAAAAAAATTTTTTTTCCTTGTTAACTGGTCACTGTTTATTGCGGTTATTTTATTTTATTGCCAAATTAATTTAAATTTTTTTGCAGTGTAATAAAATTTTTCCTGTTAACTGGTCACTGTTTATTGCGGCTACTCTATATTTTTTTTAATACTCGATACCGAAGGTAAAGAGTATATTGGTTTTGTGCAATGTCCGTCATTGTGTCTGTCCGTCTGTCCGTCCGTATGTGTGCAAGTTTTTTCCACACCCTTCAAGCTAGAGACTTGAAACTTTCCAATTCTCTTTATCTATGGGATAGTAAATTAAAGTGTCAAGATGGGGGTTCCACGATAACTGGGGGGCTGGCAAATCGATAAATTCGATAACTCAAAACCGATAAATCCACATATTTCACACATCCTTACAGCTAGAACTACCAAATTTGGTAAGAAGATAGCTATTAGCAACCCCCAAAAAACTGCATCAACAATTTTGGAGCCACGCCCCCCTTTCCGCCCCCAGCCCCCCGCATTTTAAAGTCAAAAAAGACTATATCTCCCACAGTTTTTGAGCTATAGCCACCAAATTTGGTGCCAAAATAGGTGATGATGACCCCCCAAAAACTGCATCAAAAGTTTGGATGCCACGCCCACCAATACTGCCCTAGCCGCCCCCATCCGCCCAACGCTTCGTCAAAAACGGGAATGCTTGTATCTTCCAGAGTTGTAGAGCTAGAGCCTCCAAATTTGGTGGGAAGATAGCTGTTAACGACCCCAAAAAACTGCATCAAAGTTTTGGAGCCACGCCCACCCATTACGCCCCCAGCCCCCGCATTTTGAAATCAGAAATGGCTATATCTCCCACAGTTTTTGAGCTATAGCCACCAAATTTGGTGCCAAGATAGGTGATGATGACTCCCTAAAAAACTGAACCAAAAGTTTGGATGCCACGCCCACCAATACTGCCCTAGCCACCCCCATCCACCCCAACGCTTCGTCAAAAACAGGAATGAGTGTATCTTCCAGAGCTGTGGAGCTAGAGCCACCAAATTTGGTAGAAAGATATCTGGCAACGACCCCCAAAAATCTGCATCAAAGTTTTGGAGCCACGCCCTCCATTTCACCACCCTTTGCCCACTTTTTACAATTTTCGAGCTACAGCCACCAAATTTGGTATGAAGATAGCAATTGACATTCCACAAAGATCTGCATCACAAATTTGGATGCCACGCCCACCCATACCGCCCCCAGCCCCCTTTTCCCCACTTTTTACAAATTTCGAGCTAGAGTCACCAAATTTGGTATGAAGATAGCAGTTGATATTTCACAAAGATCTGCATCAAAAATTTTGATGCCCCTCCCACCCATACCGCCCCCAGCCCCCCTTGCCCCACTTTTTACAAACTTCGAGCTAGAGTCATTAAATTTGGTATGTAGATAGCAATTGACATTCCACATAGATCTGCATCAAAAATTTGGATGCCTCGCCCACCCATACCGCCCCCAGCCTCCCTTGCCGCACTTATTACAAATTTCAAAGATCTGCAAAAAAAATTTTGATGACACAACTACCCATACATGATGAGAAAAACGCATTTCCCATTGGCTCTGATGCACTCTTTCGAGACTTTTATGTTGATGACTTCATCTCTGGAGGAGATTCAGTAGCACAGGCCGTTGATAAAATGAATCAAACTGCTGGTATACTATCTCGAGGCAACTTCAAGCTCAGGAAGTGGTGTTCCAGTCATCCTGAGGCCCTTTTCAATGTAGCTGAAGACGATAAGAAGAAATTCGTAAAGTTTGATGATGGTAGCACTATAACCAAAACTCTTGGTCTTGCTTGGGACCCAATAGTCGGCTGTCTTCTCTTCTCTTTAATGCCGCTGCAACCATCGAAAAAACCGTGCAGGTGCTCTGTGCTATCAACAGTCGCGCGGTTCTACGATCCCCTTGGACTTGTTGGGCCCGTTATCATAAAGGCCAAAATATTTCTTCAACAACTGTGCAAGGACAAACTGGATTGGGACGAGAACCTTCCTGTGGCGAGGAATACAGCTTGGACGGACTTATGCAGCGATTTTCACAATGTTCGTCAACTCTCATTTCCCAGGTTCCTAGTCGGCTCAGGAGGTGATGTTGAATGCGATGCTAGCTTGGGTGCCTACGGAGCCTGCGTGTATGTGGTATCCGAAGGCCTTACATCCACCGCTCACCTTCTCTGCGCAAAGTCTCGAGTTGCACCACTGAAAACGCTTTCAGTACCAAAGATTGAATTGTGTGGAGCTGTGTTGCTGGCCAAACTGATGCGCGAAATCATGGAGTTGGAGTTGGACATTTTCAATGCGCAGTTCTTTTGCTGGTGTGACTCATCTGTCGCTTTGTCCTGGATCAGTGATGAACCTTTCCGCTTCAATGTATTTGTAGCTAACCGTGTGGCAGCTATACAAGAGCTGACGCCCAGCATGAAGTGGTTACACGTTGCAACAGCATTAAATCCGGTGGACATCATTTCGAGAGGCGCTTTTCCCGAAGTATTTGTCCATTCTGAGTTATGGCTCCATGGTCCATCCTACTTACGAGAGAATGCTGCTGATTGGCCCACATCCAGTATTCCAGAGAAATCGAGCCTCGAATTGCGAAAGACAGCGTTGCTTGCGCTCTCTCCGCACGTTGACATAACGCAGACTTGCTTTTGCTTACGTTTACAAATTTATTAAACGCATACGGCATGCCGATCTCACCGTTTCAGACTTACATAATGGAACTCGTCTCCTGGTTCGAATGGTTCAATTAGGACATCTATGGGAGGATATAAGAGACCTGCGTGCAAAGGGAGTCGTTAAAAGGTCCAGCTCTATTGCCTCTTTACTACCCTTTATTGACGAATTTGGGCTCGTGCGTGTTGGTGGCCGGCTCAAGAATTCATCGCTACCGTTTGATGCAAGGCATCCGATAATCACACGTCACCCCATCACTCATGCTCTGATCGACCACGCTCACAAAAAGAATCTGCACACTGGATCCCGTGCACTGTTGGCTAAAATCCGGCTCGAGTATTGGCCAATAGGTGGGCTGAGAACCGTCTCCAAGGCAGTCAGCAGATGTGTGACCTGCTTTAGAGCCAAGCCAAGATTTCTGGAGACAATAATGGCGCAAATACCAAGCGAACGCTTACATGGAGCTCGCCCCTTTGCTGTTACTGGGATTGATTATTGCGGTCCATTTTTCTACAAATCTGAAGTGCGCAATCGATCACCTATCAAGGCCTACATCAGCGTCTTCATATGTTTCACAAGCAAGGCTATACATATGGAGCTTGTGAAAGACTTGTCTACAGCAACGTTTCTCAGCGCGCTGAAGCGTTTCATTGCTCTTCGCGGGAAACCCAGCCAAATTTGGTCGGACAATGGGTGTACTGACGCCGGCACACTTGTTGCTTGGTGGTCCTGCAACAGCCATCATCGAGCCTGACTTGACGAAACTCAATTATGATCGTTTAGACGGCTGGCAGCGCGTCACACAACTGCAGCAACAGTTTTGGAGCCGTTGGCGTGAGGAGTACCTGATGCTTCTTCAGCAACGGTCTAAATGGCGCAGTCCCTCGCCGTCCGTGCAGATCAACGATGTGGTCCTCGTCAAAAAAGAAAATTTGCCGCCAATGCGTTGGCCACTAGCGAGAGTGGTCACTATCTTTCCTGGCCATGATGGAGTAGTCCGGGTAGCAGACCTAAAGACTGAGGCTGGTGTCATCAGAAGGGCTGTGAACAAACTCTGCCTGCTGCCCCTTTCTGACGTAGTTGAAAGACAGGCTTCCAACGGGGGGAGTATGTCGGGAGCAGCCGTCAGATAAATAATATCAATGTTGTATCACTACACGCGCCACCACTGTTAATTTGCATGCGCATCTCTTATAATTATGTAAATAGTCAAACGTTTGTCGGCAGCGCTGTCCATACGGCTGCGCATGCTTCTTACTTTCGGCTATCGTAGTTTAGTCGTTGTTTATCTATTCTCACATACGGTTGCGCGATTCTGAATTTGGGCGAAGCTGACACTTGGTCAAGCCACAGCCAATTATACATACGTATTTACATAGTTACATATCTGCATACATATGTGCTATAGTCAATAAAGTGTTTTATATATTGAACTCATTCTTGTTGTTTATATGAACAATTATAGTTGCCAAAAAGGCTTGGTAACTTGTGAGGGTGCGAATATAGCAACCAAGAATTAAGTATTTTTGGGCAGACCCTTTTATACAGACGTGACTGTGACAAAAGCAGTGCAAAGCGTCTTTATCAGCATCAGTAGGGCAAAGCTTCAGTGTTAGTACCAGAGCAAGTCACAAGGCTTAAAAGCTCTTATATCAATGCACATGCACCCCTGATACAAAGAAAAGCTCGATCTGTCAAATCGAAGCTTGTTCCAATTGACTCATACTTCCGCTCTGCGCATGCCCATCATTCTTTGGAGTAGTAGGAGAATGGGGGTTCTAACTCAATTTATGACTTTTTATTTTTGACAGTTTTATTACCCCCATCAAATTTTATGACCCTTTTTTTTGACACTTTTATTACCCCCCAATACTATAATTTATGACCCTTTTTTCCCATGATCGTGCCCGCATTAATTAGACTAGGTATTAAGGACAAAGGCATGACATTCCTAGGCCGCATTGTTATGGTTGCGAGAATCAGTGATCATAGAATCTGGTGTCAAGTGTACATCTGTTTGCACGTGCGTTGTCTTTTTTCCCCCTGCAAGCAAGCCACAACATGCATTGTTATTGTCAAGAGCAACATCAACAACAGCATCCTTGAGAATCAGTGATCATAGGATCTGGTGTCAAGTGTGCTCCTGTTTTAAGTGCGTTGCCTTGAACACGTGCAAGCAAGCCACAGCATACATATTTTTTTCCAACAACAACAATAACAGTCATGTGGGTTTGTGAGCAAGGGATCGGGTGTCAAGTTGTGAAAATCAGTGTTCACACTATCAGTTTTGGCTATGTAAGCAATTTGTATTAGAGTCAAGTGTGCTCCTGTTTGACAAGCAGGCCATAAACATTGATCTTTATGGTTGTGATAATGACAGGATCAGTTTTAGCTATTTAACCATTTAGTGCTAGAGTCAAGTGTGCTTCAGTTTTAAATACATTGCTCTGCACACGTGCATTGTTATAGCATCATCAACAACAACCTTCGTGGGGGGGTTATGTGTGCAAGGATGGGAGTTTTCTGTCGCAGCAGCAGCAGCAAGATCAACACATTGTTTTTAAACAAGAGTATTGATTCTTGTAGATTAAGATTATAAAGAGTTAGAGGGAGAAAGTGATAGAGGGAGAAGGTGTAAGAGGGGGAAAGGATAGAGGGGGAAAGTGTTAGAGGGAGAAGGTGTTAGAGGGAGAAAGTGATAGAGGGAGAAGGTGTAAGAGGGGGAAAGTGTTAGAAGACTTAGAGACAAGTTTGTGCATGCTTGAAGTGCGCTAGTCAAAGGTCAAGTACATTAGTTGGCTAATGTGTTATAGATATCACCGTCCATGAGGATCAGTGAGTCAAGTACATTGCCTTTGAAACTATTAAGGTTTCTTAGCTACAAGTTAGTAGATAAGAGAGAGAGAGAGAGTCAACTGTGCGCAGGTTTCTTAGCTACGAATAAGTAGATAAGAGAGAGTCGAGAGGGCGCCTGTTTGACGTGCGTTGCCTTGCACACCTGCAGGAAAAACATAAACAATTAATGCTTATGGTTATGAGGAGCAGTGTGCAAAGGAAGAAAGGATAGAGGATAAAGAAAAGCGAGCGCTTGTTCGATGTACGTTGCATTGTTATGGTCAACAGCAACAACAACAACAACCTTCGTGGGGGGTTATGTAAAGAAGGGATGGGAATTTTCCTACGCAGCAGCAGCAGCAGCAAGATCAACACATTGTTTTTAAACAAGAGTATTGATACTTGTAGATTAAGATTAAAATATGTTAGAGGAGGAAAGAGTTAGAGGGGGAAAGTGTTAGGAGGAGAATGTGTGTAAGAGGGGGAAAGAGTTAGAGGGGAAAGTGTTAGAGGGAGGAAGACTTAGAGACAAGCTTGTGCATGCTTGAAGTGCGCTAGTCAAAGGTCAAGTACATTAGTTGGCTAATGTGTTATAGATATCACCGTCCGTGAGGATCAGTGAGTAAAGCACATTGCCTATGAAACTATTAAGTGCTAGAGTCAAGTGTGCACAGGTTTCTTAGCTACAAGTTAGTAGATAAGATAGAGAGAGTCAACAGTATACAGATTTCTTAGCTACGAATAAGTAGATAAGAGAAAGTCGAGAGGGCGCCTTTTTGACGTGCGTTGCCTTGCATACCTGCAGGCAAAACATAAACAATGAATGTTTATAGTTATGAAAATCAGTGATCCAAAGGATAAAAGGGTGGAGACAAGATTGTGCTTGTTTGAAGCACGCTAATCAAAGGGCAGTACATTCGTAGGCCACATTCTTATGATCAAAAGCAACACCAACAACAACATTCGTGAGGGTTATGTAAGCAAGGGATGGGAATTTTCTTTCGCAGCAGCAGCAGCAAGATCAAAACATTGTTTTTAAACAAGAGTATTGAGACTTGCAGATTTAGATTGGAATGTTAGAGGGGGAAGGTGTAAGAGGGGGAAGGTGTTAGAGGGAGAAAGAGAGAGAGTTAGTGTTAGAGAGAGTAAGTGTTAGAGGGTGAAAGTGTTATAGGGGGAAAGCGATCCTGCTTATATTATTATATTAAAGCACGCTCCTTTATGCGATTCTATACACGAGCGTCTATGAAATGCAGGTGGTATGTTAATTGATTGTCCCTCCTTCTAACGCACACCCAACTTGTTCGCTACTTACGTTTCTAACCTTTATTTGCATACATCTGTTTTGATTATTGCACTGACTTCTCTTACTTTTATAGAGCTAATTAGTATAACTTTTTAATTTTTTTTTTACTTTGTTAATAAACTATCAAATTATGTTTTTCTTATAGGTATGTTTCAATTTTATTTTATTTTTTTTTTTTTTTTCATAGATTTTTGCAGTATGTTAAATTTGAGAATTATATTAAGCTTGTTCCGTTGAGGGATTAAGCAAACACAAACACCGTACATTTATATTAATAACATATAGTTATAGCCGGTAGAACACACAAGTTATACTCCATGATTTTGTTTCGGCTTGATAAAAAGCTTTTTTAAGTCTATATTATAAGCCTAAGTTCTAGTACTCACTATATACATATCTAAGAATGCTTTTATGTATGTCACTATTTAGAAAGCTTAAAGAAGTTCGTGTAGCTGGTATAAAAAATCATGTTTTAACAAAATAATTTAGATCTTAATATATATACTTCATCGTTTATTGAATTTATTATTATTATTTTTTTTAATCCCCATATATTCGATTCTGTTCTATCTCTCTTGCTTTGCTTGTTTCTCTCTCTTATTTTCCTTTTACATTCTTTAAATTCTTTAAGGTAATCTTTTAGGCTTAACAAATAATCTTTTCCTTAACTTTCCCTCTGCTCGCTAAAAGATTTTCGTCAAATGACACTTTTCATATTTAAGATATCCGTCAAACTATTTCTTATACTCGACTAAAATTATTTCATCAATCTCACATATCAAATAAATTTCTAAAATAAAGAAAATGAAAACAGTAAGATGTTCTAAGCAGCTGAATTTTTTTTTTTGTTATACAAACGGTTTTTACTATTCTCTTTCCCAGTATGCTACTTACGATAAAAATGTATAAAGAATGTGTTTTGTACTCATTTACTGACTTCAAAAATTCTTCTATTGATGTTGTCTGATACCCTATCTTAATTTGTGTAATACTTAATCGTTTTCATCAACTTATTATTCTTTTGATTTTTAAAAATTTTATGTTATGTAGTTAGCTATTTTCACTAGACTTTACGCTTAAAACGAGATAGATTGTATTATTGTCCTTAACACGTTAGCTTAATTTTAACAGGGAAATCGATCGGACATTGATTTTTCACTTTATAATTGATTGCTTTAATATATTTTAACTGTCAACCTATATACCTTTCTACTTTTTTAGTGATTATGTTAGATTTTTATATTTCCAAACTCATTGCTTAAACTAAGAAAATTTCGTTATTAATTTCTTTTAATTGATGGATGGTAATTTTTTATTTCATTATTCTCCTCATTTTTATTACATTTAATAAGGAAGTGCATTGAACTAGCTTAACAGTTCGAGATATGAGTCTTAAAATGTTTCAGAAATGATGATGACTTCGTTAGCTGTTTTAATTTAAGGGTTAAATATCTACTACTACTGTTCCATAACTGTGATAGTTTTGTTACATCTCACTTCCATTTTTTTCTTTCTTTTATTTTATTTATTTATTTATTAATTTTTTTTTTGTAGGTTCTTTATTAATTTTAATAAGAACAAAACCTTTTTGTTCTAGATGCCATGTTATTAGGTCTTATTTTTTCATTTAATTATTATAATTATTTCTTAAGGAGATTTATTTTCTTTAGAGCTCAAAACTTATTGTCGCTAAAGGATTTGTTTTTCCTTGATCTGAGATATTTCATAAATTCATGAAACCATTGTACTGTGCTCTATTCTTCTTGAACCTTGCATTAATCTTGAATTTGGATGGCCAAATAAGGTTGTGATGTACTAAAGCTCGAGATGACGTTAAATTCAGTATTTTGCATAGCGGGCATAAAATAATGTACGTTAACTATCACCGGCTTGGTTTATACCCATCAAATATTGGTATTTTCAGTTTTTTTTTTCTTTTTTTGTATTAACCGTTTTGTACACCCTAGCTCTTGATCTTGTGTTTTGATTTTAGATTAGGGTCTGATTTTATTGTATACTGTTTGTGGAGGAGGCTCCAAAGAATAAGATTTGATTTGGTAATTGTATGATATGATTTATTCTTTTTTTTTTTGTGGTTGTATTGTAGAGCACTTTTTGTGTGTATGTTAAACTAATAAAAAGAGCGCAAGCAAGTCATTTACAATAATTTTCACTAGCTAAGGATTCATGGTCTTAAGACCGTTTAGACTTCATGGTAAGATGTTTTTGCTAGGCTATTTTCTATTATGATTCTTGTGGGTTATAATTCATACACTAAAAGAACGAGATAAAGTTGTTCTTGTTTAGGTCCACAATCTATTTTCTTGGTCCATTTACCTTGCTATATAATACAGCAGGGACTAAGATTTAAAAATAGTATGTCGTTCCATTCTAGTAATATTTTTATTTTGTTTTCATTTTAAATTATATTCTTTTATGTTATTTGACTTTATATATTGCCTTTAAATTTAAGGGTTTTGCCTCTCAATTTTTGAACCGAGACATAGTATTTTTTTTCTGTAATGCATAAACGAAAGCATCCTTGATCCCAGATAGTATGTTTATTCTTGATCAATATTTAGATCAGCACCGTAGGCTTCCTAGATCTGTATGTCTGTATCTATGCAAACTATTTTATCAGCTTTTAGGTATCGAGATTAAATTTTGCTCAGAATCTAAACGCTGCCTTAAACACATGAGTGTTACAACTTTCACACTTAAGGAGCATTAGATCTTTTCGTTTTAAAGAGTTTACTATTTGACGCTTTTAAGAACAATTTGCTTGCCTGAGCTTGGTAGGTTATACACTTAAAACAATTAGTGGAAAGATGGAACTGTCTTATAGAATTTCTTATACATTATTAGTTGCTTCTTTCCCTATCGCTTTTTCTCACGCACTTTGAGATTATAACATTACTTAATGGAATGTGCTGTATGTTCCTGATTGTTTGCTGATTATTGTTGTTAATTATTATTTTGTTTATTTATTTCTTTTACATCTCATATAGTATTTTTCTCTTATGTTTCTTTTTTCGCTTCACTTCTATACTTACTTTAATAATTTATCATATGTTTCCTCTAATTTATATTAAATTTTAATCTTTAATTGACAAAAACTGGGTGGCGGTAAGCTGTTAAAAACGGAAGGCAAATAATCTATAAAACTGATGGAACGGAATAGTTGTGATTATTTTTCATTTAAAAATAAAAGTAGGCTGTTAAAATAAATATTTACTTATATTAAATTAAAATTTGAATTGATTTTTAGTAAAGCGGCTTTTTTTTTCGAAAATGTAGCTTTTAAAAGAATATATTAAGCTCATATCATATTTATTTAGGATTTTCACATTGAGGTAACATCAGCCCAAGTCCCTCGATAGTGAGCTGCCGTTTACAGACGGTGAAGTAAATGGGATGCCGCTTTGTCGTTTCTCATAATCACAATTAAGCTGCCCAACGATGAAAATGAGTTCCTTTACGATTTACGTACTGTCACTGTTTGCAGCAGCCTGGCGTCCTCCAAAGAGTCAAACACTCATCA
Source organism: Scaptomyza montana (assembly GCA_018904305.1). Lineage (NCBI taxonomy): Eukaryota > Metazoa > Arthropoda > Insecta > Diptera > Drosophilidae > Scaptomyza > Scaptomyza montana. The sequence continues at coordinate 842,733 of JAEIGR010000053.1, forward strand.
TCATCATTTGCCCCCCTACGGCGAAGCGATCCTCACCTGAACCATCACTCGTACACACATAAGTAACTTTTACCTAGATTAGGTACGGTTTGCGTCTAGCCGTCTTATTTGAATAGTTCTGTTCTACTCTGCACCGATTTTGAATCCTCTGATTTCTATTATTCCCAGCTACTTTCCTAGGCTCACACCTTTAACTTCTAACACACCAGCCCACATAACATATTATTTGGATATAAAAACATTAGACAATGACTATCAAGTACCAAGAGCTATTAAAAAAATTTATAAAGTATTCGGGGGAAATTTGATCGAACAATGCAACACCCAAAATTGTTATTATGGCTTACATTAAATCGTGAAGTCATAGTCGAGTCTACTACGTACTAACCATTTTTCCATGAGTTGTTCCCATTTAAAGCCCCTATCAATTTATCCGTTTTTTCTTATTATTATTTTTTCAACTAAGTGTGTGCGTACCTGTTTTTTTCAATTTTCTCTTTCTAGAAAATGTCTTTAAGTTCGGCACCCTCATCGTCATTCAATATGTATGTATGTTATAGGGATTTTATTTTGTATTTCTATTATTGAAAAGTTTAAGTTTTCCGGTTTGGTGAGCAGCCCTTCTCATTAAAATATTATGTTTGCTTATACACACATAATCATTTGCAAAGATTTTTATATGACTAAAGACAATGTCTTAAAACATTTTAACAATTATAAGATTTACTTTTATGTATGTAATTTTAGCTGTCCTATTATATTGCTGATTGTTCTAACTAAACAATTGATTGAACATTACCTCCATAATGTCTTTTAAACGTATCTTTGATTGAGTTTTCGATAATCACTACTTATTCAATTTTCTAGATCGTACCCGAGTCACGTTAATATAGCAGGGTACGACAAAATAAGCACGCAAGCAAGGTTGAGGGCAGTGACACTCCTAAAAGGGTTTGAGCCGAAGTGTGACGTAGAAAAAGGCACAATAAGGTAGGAGCTAACGAAAAGCGAGAGTCTTTGGCGGGAAGCGAGCTAAACGAAGACATCTGATCTCAGGCAAGACAAATGTTTATCGGGAGAGAGAATCCTCCTTTCACATTATAGCAGTATGCGTAGCCTTTACAAGGAAACGAAGTTTCTTTTCTTAGAACAACATATCAAACGTATTAAAGGCTAAGAAACCCTCAACTCATCAAAAAATACTTGCTCTCGTACAGTGTCCATGTCCGATGGAAGAGTTATAGAACTAGAAGGGGGCACAACAGACCTATCAGGTACCAAATCATTCATCGACGATGAAGGTTTATACAGGCAGGAGACATATTATTCTATTATTAATTCCCCTTTATATTTTTTTTATTTAAAAGAACATATCAATAAAGTTGTTATTTTTTACGGACTTTTACTGATTTTTTTTATTAATTTTTTATTATCTTGGCTCAAATTTAATTTCCGTTTTTTTTCCCCCTACAAAGTAATTTACATCTGTCAGCAATGTCAATTCATGATTTTTTTCGAAAAAATTTATGAGAACCGAATCTATTTTTTAAAAAGTGCTATAAATTTTATTTTTTTTTTTTTCACCAAAAGCCAACGAATGTACTGACGCAATACTGCTGCGTTTCGTACTATAACTTTAATTTAACATCCAAATGAAAGAACAAGTCCACAGTCGTGTCGATAAAAAACCGGGACTTAAAAAGTACACTATTGAATAGAGTTTAAATCTGTCAGCAATATCAATTCGTGCTTTTTCGGTAGCCAACTGGCGTTCCCCAGGCAAATATTTTCTCTTTCAACTCCAATTCTAGAACCCATCCAATAATATTGAAAAGAGGTAAGCCAAGAAAACATAGAACAGGTGGCAGTTTAGGTGTAAAAACCTGGTTTTTCGGTTTTAGGAACAGGTAATTGTTTTGATGTTTAAAACAGGGATCTGTTATTTTTGCGGTTTTAAAACAGGGACTGTTTTATTTTTTTGACTGGTTGTCAAAAAACAGGATGTTAAACTGGTGGTGTCTGTTTAAAGGGGTATTTTGTTTATATGCACATATAACAGCCCCTCTCCGTTTAAACATATATCAACAACCTGTTTTTTTAACCCTGAGAAAATCCCTGTTTTTTAACAGCAAAACTGACACCCCCCCCCCAAACTGTTTTTAAACCGGAAAAAATAACAGTCAAACAACAACCTGTTTCTTGAAAACCACAAAAATAACAGCTTAACAGACCCAGTATTTAAAACCAGAAAAAATAACAGCTCTCTATTTTAAACAGCAAAACAACCACCGGTTTCTAAAACCGAAAAACCAGTTTTTAACAGCTAAACAGCAACCTGTTTTTTGACAACCACAAAAAAATAACATCAAAACAGCCCCTGGTTTTTAAAAACCGGAAAAAATAACAGATCCCTGTTTTAAACAGCAAAACAATTACCTGTTCCTAAAACCGAAAAACCGGGTTTTTACAGCTAAACTGCCACCTGTTCTATGTTTTCTTGGCTTACCTCTTTTCAATATTATTGGATGGGTTCTAGAATTGGAGTTGAAAGAGAAAATATTTGCCTGGGGAACGCCAGTTGGCTACCGAAAAAGCACGAATTGATATTGCTGACAGATTTAAACTCTATTCAATAGTGTACTTTTAAGTCCCGGTTTTTTATCGACACGACTGTGGACTTGTTCTTTCATTTGGATGTTAAATTAAAGTTATAGTACGAAACGCAGCAGTATTGCGTCAGTACATTCGTTGGCTTTTGGTGAAAAAAAAAAAAATAAAATTTATAGCACTTTTTAAAAAATAGATTCGGTTCTCAAAAATTTTTTCGAAAAAAATCATGAATTGACATTGCTGACAGATGTTAATTACTTTGTAGGGGGGAAAAAAAACCGAAATTAAATTTGAGCCAAGATAATAAAAAATTTAATAAAAAAATCAGTAAAAGTCCGTAAAAAATAACAACTTTATTGATATGTTCTTTTTAAATAAAAAAAAAATATAAAGGGGAATTAATAATAGAATAATATGTCTCCTGCCTGTATAAACCTTCATCGTCGATGAATGATTTGGTACCTGATAGGTCTGTTGTGCCCCCTTCTAGTTCTATAACTCTTCCATCGGACATGGACACTGTACGAGAGCAAGTATTTTTTGATGAGTTGAGGGTTTCTTAGCCTTTAATACGTTTGATATGTTGTTCTAAGAAAAGAAACTTCGTTTCCTTGTAAAGGCTACGCATACTGCTATAATGTGAAAGGAGGATTCTCTCTCCCGATAAACATTTGTCTTGCCTGAGATCAGATGTCTTCGTTTAGCTCGCTTCCCGCCAAAGACTCTCGCTTTTCGTTAGCTCCTACCTTATTGTGCCTTTTCTACGTCACACTTCGGCTCAAACCCTTTTAGGAGTGTCACTGCCCTCAACCTTGCTTGCGTGCTTATTTTGTCGTACCCTGCTATATTAACGTGACTCGGGTACGATCTAGAAAATTGAATAAGTAGTGATTATCGAAAACTCAATCAAAGATACGTTTAAAAGACATTATGGAGGTAATGTTCAATCAATTGTTTAGTTAGAACAATCAGCAATATAATAGGACAGCTAAAATTACATACATAAAAGTAAATCTTATAATTGTTAAAATGTTTTAAGACATTGTCTTTAGTCATATAAAAATCTTTGCAAATGATTATGTGTGTATAAGCAAACATAATATTTTAATGAGAAGGGCTGCTCACCAAACCGGAAAACTTAAACTTTTCAATAATAGAAATACAAAATAAAATCCCTATAACATACATACATATTGAATGACGATGAGGGTGCCGAACTTAAAGACATTTTCTAGAAAGAGAAAATTGAAAAAAACAGGTACGCACACACTTAGTTGAAAAAATAATAATAAGAAAAAACGGATAAATTGATAGGGGCTTTAAATGGGAACAACTCATGGAAAAATGGTTAGTACGTAGTAGACTCGACTATGACTTCACGATTTAATGTAAGCCATAATAACAATTTTGGGTGTTGCATTGTTCGATCAAATTTCCCCCGAATACTTTATAAATTTTTTTAATAGCTCTTGGTACTTGATAGTCATTGTCTAATGTTTTTATATCCAAATAATATGTTATGTGGGCTGGTGTGTTAGAAGTTAAAGGTGTGAGCCTAGGAAAGTAGCTGGGAATAATAGAAATCAGAGGATTCAAAATCGGTGCAGAGTAGAACAGAACTATTCAAATAAGACGGCTAGACGCAAACCGTACCTAATCTAGGTAAAAGTTACTTATGTGTGTACGAGTGATGGTTCAGGTGAGGATCGCTTCGCCGTAGGGGGGCAAATGATGATGATGAGTGTTTGACTCTTTGGAGGACGCCAGGCTGCTGCAAACAGTGACAGTACGTAAATCGTAAAGGAACTCATTTTCATCGTTGGGCAGCTTAATTGTGATTATGAGAAACGACAAAGCGGCATCCCATTTACTTCACCGTCTGTAAACGGCAGCTCACTATCGAGGGACTTGGGCTGATGTTACCTCAATGTGAAAATCCTAAATAAATATGATATGAGCTTAATATATTCTTTTAAAAGCTACATTTTCGAAAAAAAAAGCCGCTTTACTAAAAATCAATTCAAATTTTAATTTAATATAAGTAAATATTTATTTTAACAGCCTACTTTTATTTTTAAATGAAAAATAATCACAACTATTCCGTTCCATCAGTTTTATAGATTATTTGCCTTCCGTTTTTAACAGCTTACCGCCACCCAGTTTTTGTCAATTAAAGATTAAAATTTAATATAAATTAGAGGAAACATATGATAAATTATTAAAGTAAGTATAGAAGTGAAGCGAAAAAAGAAACATAAGAGAAAAATACTATATGAGATGTAAAAGAAATAAATAAACAAAATAATAATTAACAACAATAATCAGCAAACAATCAGGAACATACAGCACATTCCATTAAGTAATGTTATAATCTCAAAGTGCGTGAGAAAAGCGATAGGGAAAGAAGCAACTAATAATGTATAAGAAATTCTATAAGACAGTTCCATCTTTCCACTAATTGTTTTAACTGTATAACCTACCAAGCTCAGGCAAGCAAATTGTTCTTAAAAGCGTCAAATAGTAAACTCTTTAAAACGAAAAGATCTAATGCTCCTTAAGTGTGAAAGTTGTAACACTCATGTGTTTAAGGCAGCGTTTAGATTCTGAGCAAAATTTAATCTCGATACCTAAAAGCTGATAAAATAGTTTGCATAGATACAGACATACAGATCTAGGAAGCCTACGGTGCTGATCTAAATATTGATCAAGAATAAACATACTATCTGGGATCAAGGATGCTTTCGTTTATGCATTACAGAAAAAAAATACTATGTCTCGGTTCAAAAATTGAGAGGCAAAACCCTTAAATTTAAAGGCAATATATAAAGTCAAATAACATAAAAGAATATAATTTAAAAATGAAAACAAAATAAAAATATTACTAGAATGGAACGACATACTATTTTTAAATCTTAGTCCCTGCTGTATTATATAGCAAGGTAAATGGACCAAGAAAATAGATTGTGGACCTAAACAAGAACAACTTTATCTCGTTCTTTTAGTGTATGAATTATAACCCACAAGAATCATAATAGAAAATAGCCTAGCAAAAACATCTTACCATGAAGTCTAAACGGTCTTAAGACCATGAATCCTAAGCTAGTGAAAATTATTGTAAATGACTTGCTTGCGCTCTTTTTATTAGTTTAACATACACACAAGAAGTGCTCTACAATACAACCACAAAAAAAAAAAAGAACAAATCATACCATACAATTACCAAATCAAATCTTATTCTTTGGAGCCTCCTCCACAAACAGTATACAATAAAATCAGACCCTAATCTAAAATCAAAACACAAGATCAAGAGCTAGGGTGTACAAAACGGTTAATACAAAGAAAGAAAAAAAAACTGAAAATACCAATATTTGATGGGTATAAACCAAGCCGGTGATAGTTAACGTACATTATTTTATGCCCGCTATGCAAAATACTGAATTTTACGTCATCTCGAGCTTTAGTACATCACAACCTTATTTTGCCATCCAAATTCAAGATTAATGCAAGGTTCAAGAAGAATAGAGCACAGTACAATGGTTTCATGAATTTATGAAATATCTCAGATCAAGGAAAAACAAATCCTTTAGCGACAATAAGTTTTGAGCTCTAAAGAAAATAAATCTCCTTAAGAAATAATTATAATAATTAAATGAAAAAATAAGACCTAATAACATGGCATCTAGAACAAAAAGGTTTTGTTCTTATTAAAATTAATAAAGATACCTACAAAAAAAAAATAAATAAATAAATAAATAAAATAAAAGAAAGAAAAAAATGGAAGTGAGATGTAACAAAACTATCACAGTTATGGAACAGTAGTAGTAGATATTTAACCCTTAAATTAAAACAGCTAACGAAGTCATACTATCTGAAACATTTTAAGACTCATATCTCGAACTGTTAAGCTAGTTCAATGCACTTCCTTATTAAATGTAATAAAAATGAGGAGAATAATGAAATAAAATATTACCACCCATCAATTAAATGAAATTAATAACGATCACTAAAAAAGTAGAAAGGTATATAGGTTGACAGTTAAAATATATTAAAGCAATCAATTATAAAGTGATCAATCAATGTCCTATTGATTTCCCTGTTAAAATTAAGCTAACGTGTTAAGGACAATAATACAATCTATCTCGTTTTAAGCGTATAGTCTAGTGAAAATAGCTAACTACATAACATACAATTTTTAAAAATCAAAAGAATAATAAGTTGATGAAAACGATTAAGTATTACACAAATTAAGATAGGGTATCAGACAACATCAATAGAAGAATTTTTGAAGTCAGTAAATGAGTACAAAACACATTCTTTATACATTTTTATCGTAAGTAGCATACTGGGAAAGAGAATAGTAAAAACCGTTTGTATAAAAAAAAAAAAACAATTCAGCTGCTTAGAACATCTTACTGTTTTCATTTTCTTTATTTTAGAAATTTATTTGATATGTGAGATTGATGAAATAATTTTAGTCGAGTATAAGAAATAGTTTGACGGATATCTTAAATATGAAAAGTGTCATTTGACGAAAATCTTTTAGCGAGCAGAGGGAAAGTTAAGGAAAAGATTATTTGTTAAGCCTAAAAGATTACCTTAAAGAATTTAAAGAATGTAAAAGGAAAATAAGAGAGAAACAAGCAAAGCAAGAGAGATAGAACAGAATCGAATATATGGGGATCTAAAAAACCAATAATAATAAATTCAATAAACGATGAAGGATATATATTAAGATCTAAATTATTTTGTTAAAACATGTTTTTTATACCATTTACACGAATGCTTTAAGCTTTCTAAATAGTGACATGCATAAAAGCATTCTTAGATATGTATATAGTGAGTACTAGAACTTAGGCTTATAGTTTAGATTAAAAGGTGTGAAAAGGGGGCTCAAGGCGGTATGGGTGGGCGTGGCATACCAAATTTTTGAAGCAGATCTTTGTGGATGAATGTCAATTGTTATCTTCATACCAAATTTGGTGACCCCTAGCTCAAAGTTTGTAAATGGCGGCGAAAGGGGGGGCTGGGGTGGTATGGGTGGGCGTGGCATCCAAATTTTATTGAGCAGATCTTTGTGGAATGTCAATTGTTATATTCATACCAAATTTGGTGACTATAGCTCAAAGTTTGTAAAAGGTGGGGAAAGGGGGGCTGGGGGCGGTATGGGTGGGCGTGGCATCCAAACTTTTGATGCAGATCTTTGTGGAATGTCAATTGCTATCTTCATACCAAATTTGGTGACCCTAGCTCAAAGTTTGTAAAAAGTGGGGAAAGGGGGGCTGGGGGGCGGTATGGGTGGGCGTGGCATCCAAATTTTTGATGCAGATCTTTGTGGAATGTCAATTGCTATCTTCATACCAAATTTGGTGACTCTAGCTCAAAGTTTGTAAAAAGTGGGGGAAAGGGGGCTGGGGGCGGTATGGGTGGGCGTGGCATCTCAAATTTGTGATGCAGATCTTTGTGGAATGTCAGTTGCTATATTCATACCAAATTTGGTGACTCTAGCTCGAAAAGTTTGTAAAAAGTGGGGAAAGGGGGCGGGGGCGAAATGGGTGGGCGTGGCTCCAAAACTTTGATGCAGATTTTTGGGGGTCGTTGCCAGCTATCTTCCTAACAAATTTGGAGGTTCTAGCTCCACAACTCTGGAAGATACACGCATTCCCGTTTTTGACGAAGCGTTGGGGTGGATGGGGGCGGCTAGGGCAGTATCGGTGGGCGTGGTATCCAAACTTTTGATGCAGTTTTTGGGGGGTCATCATCACCTATCTTGGCACCAAATTTGGTGGCTCTAGCTCAAAAACTGTGGGAGATACAGCCATTTGTGATTTCAAAATGCTGGGGGCCTGGGGGCGGAATGGGTAGGCGTGGCTCCAAAACTTTGATGCAGATTTTTGGAGGTCGTTGCCAGCTATCTTCCTAACAAATTTGGAGGTTCTAGCTCCACAACTCTGGAAGATACACGCATTCCCGTTTTTGACGAAGCGTTGGGGTGGATGGGGGCGGCTAGGGCAGTATCGGTGGGCGTGGTATCCAAACTTTTGATGCAGTTTTTGGGGGGTCATCATCACCTATTTTGGCACCAAATTTGGTGGCTCTAGCTCAAAAACTGTGGGAGATATGGGCTTTTTTGAATTTAAAATGCGGGGGGTTGGGGGCGGAATGGGGGGCGTGGCTCCAAAATTTTTGATGCAGTTTTTTGGGGGTTGCTAATAGCTATCTCCTTACAAAATTTGGTACTTCTAGCTGTAAGGATGTGCGAAATATGTGGATTTATCGGTTTTGAGTTATCGAATTTATCGATTTGCCAGCCCCCCAGTTATCGTAGAACCCCCATCTTGACACTTTAATTTACTATCCCATAAATAAAGAGAATTGGAAAGTTTCAAGTCTCTAGCTTGAAGGGTGTGGAAAAAAGTTGCGAACATACAGACGGACAGACGGACAGACGGACGGACACCATGACGGACATTGCACAAACTCAATATACTCTTTACCTTCGGTATCGAGTATAATAAGAGAGAAAGCAAAGCAAGAGAGATAGAACAGAATCGAATATAGATTAAAAAATAATAATAATAAATTCAATAAACGATGAAGTATATATATTAAGATCTAAATTATTTTGTTAAAACATGATTTTTATACCAGCTACACGAACTTCTTTAAGCTTTCTAAATAGTGACATACGTAAAAGCATTCTTAGATATGTATATAGTGAGTACTAGAACTTAGGCTTTTAATATAGACTTAAAAAGCTTTTTATCAAGCCGAAACAAAATCATGGAGTATAACTTGTGTGTTCTACCGGCTATAACTATATGTTATTAATATAAATGTACGGTTTTTGTGTTTGCTTAATCCCTCAACGGAACAAGCTTAATATAATTCTCAAATTTAACATACTGCAAAAATCTATGAAAAAAAAAATAAATAAATAAAATTGAAACATACCTATAAGAAAAACATAATTTGATAGCTTATTAACAATAAAAAAAAAAAAAAAAAAAAAAAAAAGTTAACTAATTAGCTCTATAAAAGTAAGAGAAGTCAGTGCAATAATCAAAACAGATGTATGCAAATAAAGGTTAGAAACGTAAGTAGCGAACAAGTTGGGTGTGCGTTAGAAGGAGGGACAATCAATTAACATACCACCTGCATTTCATAGACGCTCGTGTATAGAATCGCATAAAGGAGCGTGCTTTAATATAATAATATAAGCAGGATCGCTTTCCCCCTATAACACTTTCACCCTCTAACACTTACTCTCTCTAACACTAACTCTCTCTCTTTCTCCCTCTAACACCTTCCCCCTCTTACACCTTCCCCATCTAACATTCCAATCTAAATCTGCAAGTCTCAATACTCTTGTTTAAAAACAATGTTTTGATCTTGCTGCTGCTGCTGCGAAAGAAAATTCCCATCCCTTGCTTACATAACCCTCACGAATGTTGTTGTTGGTGTTGCTTTTGATCATAAGAATGTGGCCTACGAATGTACTGCCCTTTGATTAGCGTGCTTCAAACAAGCACAATCTTGTCTCCACCCTTTTATCCTTTGGATCACTGATTTTCATAACTATAAACATTCATTGTTTATGTTTTGCCTGCAGGTATGCAAGGCAACGCACGTCAAAAAAGGCGCCCTCTCGACTTTCTCTTATCTACTTATTCGTAGCTAAGAAATCTGTATACTGTTGACTCTCTCTATCTTATCTACTAACTTGTAGCTAAGAAACCTGTGCACACTTGACTCTAGCACTTAATAGTTTCATAGGCAATGTGCTTTACTCACTGATCCTCACGGACGGTGATATCTATAACACATTAGCCAACTAATGTACTTGACCTTTGACTAGCGCACTTCAAGCATGCACAAGCTTGTCTCTAAGTCTTCCTCCCTCTAACACTTTCCCCTCTAACTCTTTCCCCCTCTTACACACATTCTCCTCCTAACACTTTCCCCCTCTAACTCTTTCCTCCTCTAACATATTTTAATCTTAATCTACAAGTATCAATACTCTTGTTTAAAAACAATGTGTTGATCTTGCTGCTGCTGCTGCTGCGTAGGAAAATTCCCATCCCTTCTTTACATAACCCCCCACGAAGGTTGTTGTTGTTGTTGCTGTTGACCATAACAATGCAACGTACATTGAACAAGCACTCGGCTTATCCTTTCTTCCTTTGCACACTGCTCCTCATAACTATAAGCATTAATTGTTTATGTTTTTCCTGCAGGTGTGCAAGGCAACGCACGTCAAACAGGCGCCCTCTCGATTTTCTCTTATCTACTTATTCGTAGCTAAGAAACCTGCGCACAGTTGACTCTCTCTCTCTCTCTCTTATCTACTAACTTGTAGCTAAGAAACCTTAATAGTTTCAAAGGCAATGTACTTGACTCACTGATCCTCATGGACGGTGATATCTATAACACATTAGCCAACTAATGTACTTGACCTTTGACTAGCGCACTTCAAGCATGCACAAACTTGTCTCTAAGTCTTCTAACACCTTCTCTCTCCAACTTTCTCCCTCAAACACCTTCTCCCTCTAACACTCCCCCTCCTACACCTTCTCCCTCTATCACTTTCTCCCTCTAACTCTTTATAATCTTAATCTACAAGAATCAATACTCTTGTTTAAAAACAATGTGTTGATCTTGCTGCTGCTGCACACATAACCCCCCACGAACGTTGTTGTTGATGATGTTGACAATAACGATGCACGTGTGCAGAGCAACGTATTTAAAACTGAAGCACGCTTGACTCTAGCACTAAATGGTTAAATAGCTAAAACTGATCCTGTCATTATCACAACCATAAAGATCAATGTTTATGGCTTGCTTGTCAAACAGGAGCACACTTGACTCTAATACAAATTGGTTACATAGCCAAAACTGATAGTGTGAACACTGATTTTCACAACTTGACACCCGATCCCTTGCTCACAAACCCACATGAATGTTGTTGTTGTTGTTGTTGGCAAAACCAATGTATGCTGTGGCTTGCTTGCACGTGTTCAAGGCAACGCACTTAAAACAGGAGCACACTTAACACCAGATCCTATGATCACTGATTCTCAAGGATGCTGTTGTTGATGTTGCTCTTGAGAATAACAATGCATGTTGTGGCTTGCTTGCAGGGGGGAAAAAAAAGACAACGCACGTGCAAACAGATGTACACTTGACACCAGATTCTATGATCACTGATTCTCGCAACCATAACAATGCGGCCTAGGGATGTCATGCCTTTGTCCTTAATACCTAGTCTAATTAAAGCGGGCACGATCATGGGAAAAAAAAAGTCATAAATTATAGTATTGGGGGGTAATAAAAGAGTCAAAAAAAGGGTCATAAAATTTGATGGGGGTAATAAAACTGTCAAAAATAAAAAGTAATAAATTGACACAGAACCGCCAGTTCCCTACTACTTTCCATCGATAACTTCTCTCTGTGTGAGAAATTGAAGCAGGTGTTGCAAAAGAAAAGCTGATGCGCGTTACCGGTCACCTGTGAGCTAACAAGTCTATAAATTTCAAAACAAAACAAAATGTATTAGTAAGTACTAAATTTTAAGAAAATTGAAATTTTTACATACCTTGATAAACTTTTTATCCACACAAAATGCGCCCGTCCATCGCTCTCCAAAATCAATAAACTTATATGCCGTTCTTTTTCGACCTCCGTTAAATACAGCGGACCAACAACTTTTCCTTTTTCTTCGTCGAACCCAAAAACGTTGATACTAATAGTGGAGTTCCGTCTTTCGAACACTTTGATTTGTGTAAGCGGAAGCGGAAACTCCAGCTCCTCAAAATCTAATGTAAGTGTATAACTTACATCGATTCTTGAGCTATTAATATTCACATTATAACTCGAAGATCTCTGAGGAAGGCTGGTGTTGAGTGGGGCTTTCAGGGCTGATATTAAAGCCCATTTAAAACAATATTCATCTTGGCTTTGCACATTCACAATCGCCTTTTTAGCCCTCAGCACCTTTGGCGTTTCAATATAATTTGAAACTTTAAGTGGAGTGTATTTGTTAAGATTGCACTCTAGTCTAATAATCTGGGACATTGTCCATCCGCTGTCCCTTTCCTGGAACTCATCCATTTTTTGTCGGATGAGTTCAGCATGCTGATTATAAACTTCTTCTATATTTCTTCCAGCAGTTAGAACAGACATAGGTGTTTGATGCGACTTGACTTGCATCACCATCTCGTCTTGCTGGAATTTTATGTATTCCGCAAATAACTCAAAGTTTATCTTACACGATGTGTGTAAAGACAAAACATTGGTAATTATTGGAATAAGCTCCGATGAGGCATCAGTGATGAATTAAGTACATTAACCTTACATGAGTCACACCACTTTGTTGTGGCATTGGGGGTGGCGGCGATGAGTTGGTGGCGGCGTGGGGTGTATTGTTGTTGGTGGTGTTGGTGCAGGCTGTGTTGTTGAAGGTGGTGTCGTAGGCTGTGTTGCTGTATGTGATGGCGTAGGGTGTATTGTTGTAGGTGACGGCGTAGGGTGTATTGTTGTAGGGAGCGGCGTAGGCTGTGTTGTTGTAGGTGGTACCGTAGGCTGTGTTGTTGTATGTGGTGGCGAAAGGTGCGTTGTTGTAGGTGGTGGCGTAGGGTGTATTAATGTAGGTGACGGCGAAGGGTGCATTGTTGTAGGTAGCGGCGTAAGCTGTGTTGTTGTAGGGTGTGGCGAAGGGTTCGTTGTTGTAGGTGGCGGTGTAGTATGTGTTGCTGTAGGTGGTGGCGAAGGGTTCGTTGTTGAAGGTAGCAGCGTATGGTGTATTGTTGTAGGTGGTGGCGAAGGGTACGTTGATGACATCGCTCCAATTAACTTCCTTTGGGGGGTTTGTATCAACCCCGCAAATCTCTGTTAGAGATTCGCTACCTCGGTGGTGTACACAAATTTTTTACTCGCGTTTAACGTCATATTAATATTTTTTTCTGTAATTATTTTTTTTTGGTTTTGCTTTAAAACTCCAAAACAAACAAGTAGAAACGTTGCAGTCGGACGCAACCGACTGCGGCATACTCGATACCAGTATTAAAACCGGTAAAAAGAGGCCTGATTGCAAAGGGGTACGGATGCGGCAGGGGTGTACGCTACTTTAAAGATTCTCCGATGCAGATGGGGATGCCACCAGCTATATTCCTTCCAAATTTGGTGACTCTAGCTCAAAGTTTGTAGAATGAAGGGAAAGGGGGGGGGGGGGGCCGGGGGCAGAATGGGTAGTTGAGGCATCAAAATTTTTGTTGCAGATCTTTGTGAAATGTCAATTGCTATCTTCATACCAAAATTGGTGACTCTAGCTCGAAGTTTGTAAAAATTGGGGAAAAGGGGGCTGGGGGCGGTATGGGTGGGCGTGGCATCCAAATTTTTGATGCAGATCTTTGAGAAGTATCAATTGTTATATTCATACCAAATTTGGTGACTCTAGCTCGAAATTTGTAAAAAGTGGGGAAAGGGGGGTTGGGGGTGGTATGGGTGGGCGTGGCATCCAAATTTTTGATGCAGATCTTTGTGGAATGTCAATTGCTATCTTCATACGAAATTTGGTGACTCTAGCTCGAAAATTGTAAAAAGTGGGGAAAGGGGGCGAAATGGAGGGCGTTGCTCCAAAACTTTGATGCAGATTTTTGGGGGTCGTTGCCAGCTTTCTTCCTACCAAATTTGGTGGCGCTAGCTCCACAACTCTGGAAGATACACTCATTCCCGTTTTTGACGAAGCGTTGGGGTGGATGGGGGAGGCTAGGGCAGTATCGGTGGGCGTGGTATCCAAACTATTGGTGCGGTTTTAGAGGGTCATCATCACCTATCTTGGCACCAAATTTGGTGGCTATAGCTCAAAAACTGTGGGAGATATTGCCATTTCTGATTTCAAAATGCGGGGGGCTGGGGGCGGAATGGGGGGCGTGGCTCCAAAATTTTTGATGCAGTTTTTGGGGGTTGCTAATAGCTATCTTCTTACCAAATTTGGTTCTTATAGCTGTAAGGATGTGCGAAATATGTGGATTTATCGGTTTTGAGTTATCGAATTTATCGATTTGCCAGCCCCCCAGTTATCGTAGAACCCCCATCTTGACACTTTAATTTACTATCCCATAGATAAAGAGAATTGGAAAGTTTCAAGTCTCTAGCTCGAAGGGTGTGGAAAAAACTTGCAACCATACGGACGGACAGACGGACAGACGGACAGACACCATGATAGACATTGCACAAAACCAATATACTCTTTACCTTCGGTATCGAGTATAAAAACGTTTGAAAAACACGGAGGATAAATTTACAAAAGTCACACTTGAAAACTTCGAGAGCTACTGATCGTTTATTTGACCAAAAATGCCTCTTTTATTGATTTTGAAGTCAGTGCAGGAAATAAAATTTTTCTAGCACTTGACTAATTTTCAAAACAGATATATATATATAGATTGTGAAGTAGGCCGCATC
This sequence comes from Scaptomyza montana, assembly GCA_018904305.1. Lineage (NCBI taxonomy): Eukaryota > Metazoa > Arthropoda > Insecta > Diptera > Drosophilidae > Scaptomyza > Scaptomyza montana. The sequence continues at coordinate 857,805 of JAEIGR010000053.1, forward strand.
GGCCCCTTCACAAAGAGTTATATTTATTATATTTATAGTTTTTAAGTCGCAAGAAGCGCATCGGTTGTTTGAATTACCTGTATTATATTTATAATTGTTAATCGCAAGAAGCGCATCGTGTGTTTAAGCTATAGTTATAATTTTTGTTAGACGCAAGGAATGTGCAGTATTTATATTTAGTAAACGCAAGGAGCGTAAGATATTTGTAGTTAGTGAACGTAAGGAGCGAAAAGTATTTATATTTAAATATAACCGCCCCAAAACGCAGAGTCGCAAGGTGCAGCGCGCCAGCTGCGATCAACAAATCCACCACGGTCACGAGCAAGTGTGGGGAGTGACAAAATCTGCAACTTGGGCCGAAGCCGAAGCGTGGGCGAGGGAGTGGTGATTGGCCTCCGCAAGTGAGCAGACGCGTACGCGGCAGAGAGAAGAAAAATGGTTAGGTTATAAGAACAGAAAAGAGAGGCAGTGTGTTCGCAGCAAAGGTATAGGATTTTATAGAGATAAGGTAAGAGGGGATAGTTCGCGACAACCCATATATATAGGTATATATATGCAATTAGGTCTTAGGTTAGGATTGATTGTACGAGTAATATTTGGTATAATCTGAATAAATTGGTCACCGGCAAATCCGTGACCCAGTGGAGTGCAATTGCTGTGTATTTTCTTTCGTTCTATTTCTTTGCTTTGGGTTTTTGTACCCGCGCGTACGCGATTCAAGCTGAGTCGTTTGATACTCTGGCCGCCAACCGCCGCGTTGATGCTGGCACCGGCGTTCTCCCTTTCCGACTTGTAAGCCGCGCGCGTTAGAGTCTCACCAAAAATATATAAATTTTCTTGTGAGGTATACCTGGCCAGACTGAGTTTATACCCTGGCTAAATTACTCCTTTACAAGTGGCGCCCGAGCAGGGACTCTAAAGTGCAAAGGTGTGGTATAATCTGGAATTAAAGCCCCCAGAAATATCACCAACAAGTGTGGAAGGAGAAGTGCGTAAAAGTGAAGTGCGGGTATACCCGGCGATACCCTGCTTTACAAGTGGCCAGCGAGAACGGTTTTCGAGCGTGGTTTTGTGCAGTCGTCGCGGCACAACGAAAGTGACGGCGTAAGGCAAGTGCAGATAAGAATAACTGTTCGCGTTCGAGAAGCATTGCCTTAGCAACATCTTTCGGCGTAACGAAAGTGACGGTGGAAGAAGACTCACCGATCAAACTAGCGGTTCGCGTTCGAGGCTGTGCAGAAGTGAACACCTGCGGCGCAACGAAAGTGTCGGCAAAGTGCGTGAGCGGTCAACGAACGGCGAGACAGTAGCTGGTACAGGCAGCTGCAAAGTCGCGGTCGCGTCGCACAGTGGGCTTCTACCGCGAAAATCAGCAAATTAAAACTGACTATTGTTCTGAGTGCGGAGTTGTCCCATCGGTTCTGGTCGAGTATCGGACTAATGTGAAGTCGCCGTACAGTGGGCCTCGACCGTATAAACGTACAGTGGAAAAAAAATGAAATGATTTTTTTTTGGGAAAAAAAAATATAGAGTAAACGTGATAAACTTGCTAACAGAATTTTTTTATACACCGGGAAAAAAAAATTTCGTGATACCGTGGAAAGGGAAAAAAAAAAATTCTTTTTATTTTCGCAATAAAATAAAATAACCGCACTAAACAGTGACCAGTTAACAAGGAAAATTTTTTTTTTTATTACACTGCAAAAAAAAATACAGAAAATTCGTAATACCGTGGGCGAAAATTTTTTTTTTGTAATAAAAGGAATAACCGCGACAGACAGTGACAAGTTAAAAGTTTTTTTTTTACACCGAAAAAAAAAATATTTCGAAAATTTTTTTTTTTCATTTCGTAACAAAACGATTACCGCGATAAACCGTGCCAGATTAAGAGTGCAAATTTTTGCGAAGCGGTACATATACGGCTCGAGACTTTCGTTTTTTTGATTAGATGGAGGAACCCAAGATTATCGAGCCTGCCCGATTGGAGGTCGTAGGAAGCCGCAACCCTGGCGTGGGTGTGCAATGGGTCTACCACTGCCATAGGGAGGATCTAGAGGATATCGCCCGGGTGCTCGGATTGGAAAAGTGTGCCACGGTAACTGACTACCGGAAGCTGGTATGTACTTTTATAAGACAAGGTGGTCATACCACCGATATACGGGCCCGGTTAGCGGAATGGCAGTTGCGGTTCGCAAAGATCCCAGTGTCGCCTACCCAGACTGCCGCTTCTGTTGGAGGAATACGACCCAGGCAGAAGTCTGAATCAGATGCGGCAATCCCATCAATACAGACCGGTGGCACGGAACATTTGGGTCCGCCCTCCAACAGTACGGTTTATAATGAATTTTCCCCACAGAATACAGCATGTATCCCCGATATACGAGTAGGGTCACCTCTGGCATCCGGGGAAGATACCCCGGTGAGACAGGTGAACCCCATTCTTAATTCTAGTGATAGCTATAGTACCCCTAGGAACGGGATGGTCGTCCCCGAACTAGTCCGGAAGTGGGGTATCAGGTTCGATGGATGCACCGATCCACTAGTTTTCTTGGAGACAATTGAGGACAGGGCGTGGTCATACGACATAGGCTTAGACCGGTTGCCGAGGGCAATGAGCGAGGCTCTAACGGGTAAGGCAGCGCGGTGGCTAACTATAAGTAGGCTAAGGGACGTGACTTGGGCGGCGTTTAAAGCCGAGTTCTTGGAGTTTTTCTACCGCCCCAGTATTTCGACAGGTTAGAAGACAGTATCCGGGCACGACGGCAACATGATAATGAGCCGTTCAAGGACTACTTGCTCGAGCTGCGGGGTATGATGTACCACGCAGGGTACAGGGCAGAACAAGAATTGCATAGGGTATACGAGAATTTGGCGCCAGAGTACAGGTTGTACATTCGTAGAAGGGACTTCTCCTCTCTGGCGCAGCTGACTCAGATGGCAGCCGAGTACGAGAACGTGAGACAACAAAGTCGCGAGTGTGCAGTACGGGGTAGGACCGGGGGCGGTAGGTATTCGGACGGATTAGCCGGCGAGGCAACCCCCGCTAAACTTTTTAACCCATTCCGGACGCAACCACAGTCAGGGTCAAGCGGTAACGTGGTGAGTGCGCCACCGCTCGGGCATACGGGAGTAATTTCAAACGGGATGATCAGCCAAGAGCGGGCGAAGGCTCTAGACGGGAAGAGGCTTTGCTACGACTGTTCGCAAGAGGGTCATTTTGCCAAGGAGTGCCCCAATCCACGGGTACAGTTTTGTCTGCAGTGCGGGACCAAGGGGGTCAATACCAGCCAGTGTTGTCAGCAGCCAAGGGCGGGAAACGATATGCGGCACCATCTGGGACGGGACCCGATGGGGGCCGATGTGAACCAGTCCCGAACCTAGAGTACCCTTTAAGAGTGGAAGACGGGCGGATAGTCGCTACTGTAAGAGGCGGGGACCAAGTAGTGACTGCAACAGTAGATACAGGGGCGACGAGGAGTTTTATTAGTGAGGAATTTTCCAGTAAGGTGACCAGCGGTGGTGAGATGCTGGCCGCCTGTGCGAAAATTCGCCTGGCCAATGGGTCCACCTTAGAGGTAAAAAAATCTATTGAGGGTAAAGGTTGGTCTGGCGGGGACAGAGGTCACGGTGAGTATGCTCGTGATGCCCTCGATGCCAGACAACATTATACTAGGGATAGAGTTTTGTGCCGGGTGGGGACGACCGTCGAGTGTGGCAAGGCTAGGTTAATTTTGGAAGCTGTAGAAGTACCAGATATAGAGGAGGAGCAGGTCCTGATGGAACGTGAGCCAGCTGTGGGTAAACCGGAGGGGGACGGCGGATCATGGCAGTTGGAGGATGCCCCGGGGCACCTCAGCCCAGCATCACCGTAGGAACGGTTCGAGAAGACAGCGTGGACGCGACGACGGCGGCGGGAGTACAACGGTTCGGCGAGGTAGGAGGGTGCGTCATACCCGGCCTCGCAATAACACCGGTGGAAAATGTCGAAACCAAGGAAAATAAGTGGCCAGAGGATTTGGAACCAAAGATAAAGGAAATATTGAAAGCGAAATTGGCTCTCTTTGATGAGCTGCAAGGGGTGTCCCACGTAGCTGAGCACCGGATCATCATGAAGGACGACAAGCCGATTAAGCAGAGGGACTATAACCTCAGGAGGAGAGAATGGCGACCAGGACTCAAAACGTTGGTGCTACTAAGAGCACGGGGAAGATGGCCAACCCGACCGAGAGCCTGACAAAGAGCGGACTTGTCACAGTTTTAATTAATCTCTTTATTGTTTTTTTATTAACACTAACCAAAGTTGAATTCAGAAGGCTAAGACTAACCGATCGTGTTTATAAATCCCACAGAATACCCAAGATGAGCGACCAATTCCCTTATGTAATCAGCAGCGGCGGCGAGGATGACCGAGCCGCCAACCCAGGGGCAGGTATTACCGCCGAAAATGTGGGCGATACGCCCCGCAAATCGAGCTGTCTTCCCGGACGAGGACGAGCTGACCGACGCCGCGGTCGCGTCCATATCAGAGGCGTTGGAAAATTGTACCCCGTTCCAGGTTCAAGGTGGAGGTGGACGGGGAGCTACACGGCGTGACGAGGAACGCGTACGGACACGTAACTGTCACGCTACCCAAGAGGGGGGGTGGTGAAGTAGGCCGCATCGGCCCCTTCACAAAGAGTTATATTTATTATATTTATAGTTTTTAAGTCGCAAGAAGCGCATCGGTTGTTTGAATTACCTGTATTATATTTATAATTGTTAATCGCAAGAAGCGCATCGTGTGTTTAAGCTATAGTTATAATTTTTGTTAGACGCAAGGAATGTGCAGTATTTATATTTAGTAAACGCAAGGAGCGTAAGATATTTGTAGTTAGTGAACGTAAGGAGCGAAAAGTATTTATATTTAAATATAACCGCCCCAAAACACAGAGTCGCAAGATGCAGCGCGCCAGCTGCGATCAACAAATCCACCACGGTCACGAGCAAGTGTGGGGAGTGACAAAATCTGCAACTTGGGCCGAAGCCGAAGCGTGGGCGAGGGAGTGGTGATTGGCCTCCGCAAGTGAGCAGACGCGTACGCGGCAGAGAGAAGAAAAATGGTTAGGTTATAAGAACAGAAAGAGAGGCAGTGTGTTCGCAGCAAAGGTATAGGATTTTATAGAGATAAGGTAAGAGGGGGATAGTTCGCGACAACCCAATATATATAGGTATATATATGCAATTAGGTTTTAGGTTAGGTTTGATTGTACGAGTAATATTTGGTATAATCTGAATAAATTGGTCACCGGCAAATCCGTGACCCAGTGGAGTGCAATTGCTGTGTATTTTCTTTCGTTCTATTTCTTTGCTTTGGGTTTTGTACCCGCGCGTACGCGATTCAAGCTGAGTCGTTTGATACTCTGGCCGCCAACCGCCGCGTTGATGCTGGCACCGGCGTTCTCCCCTTTCCGACTTGTAAGCCGCGCGCGTTAGAGTCTCACCAAAAATATATAAATTTTCTTGTGAGGTATACCTGGCCAGACTGAGTTTATACCCTGGCTAAATTACTCCTTTACAAGATATATAAACAAAGGTTAGAAAGGGATGGCTCTAAACATTTAAATTACCAGCCTATATGATTGGATGATAGTATTCAACTTAAGAATGAAGGGGACCAATGAATTAGCATTCTCATCTGCTTTTCATAGACACTTGTCCCCTCTATCCTTTTCTCCCTCTTACACCTTCACACTCTAACACCCTCTCCCTCTAACACCACATAACCCACATGAATGTTGTTGTTGTTACTGGTGTTTACAAAAATCAATGCATGTTCTGAGTTGCTTACAGACAACGCACGTTCCACATGTTTGTATACTTGACACCAGATCCTATGATCATACTAGTATAACCCACTTTAATGTTTTTGTGTTGCTGCTTTTGACAAAAAACAATGCATGCTGTGGCTTAGCCTGTATTTGACTCTAATAATAAATGGCTAAATAGCCAAACTGATCCTGTGCACACTGATTTTCCCAATAATTATTATCCATGTTTATGGCTTGCTCGTTTAACAGGCGCATCCTTGACACCAGATCCTAAGATCATATAACCCACTTGAATGTTTTTATGTTGCTGCTTTTGACAAAAAACAATGCATGCTGTGGCTTAGCCTGTATTCGACTCTAATAATAAATGGTTAAATAGCCAAAACTGATTTTCCCAATAACTATGCTCAATTTTTATGGCTTGCTCGTTAAACAGGTGCATCCTTGACACCAGATTCCTTGTTTACAAATTCCACATGAATGTTGTTATTGTAACTGCTCTTTACAAAAAACATTGCATGCTGTTGCTTGCTTGCATGTGTGCAAGGCAATGCACTTAAAACAGGATCACACTTGAGACCAGATCCTATGATCACTGATTCTCAAGTGGGTAATAAAAGTGTAAAAAAGGGATCGCTGATTCTCAAGTGGGGTAATAAATTATGATTGGGGGTAATAAAAGTGACAGCTACATCCTGTTCCAGAACCGGCAATTCCCTACTACTTATATTCTAGTCGGGCTCTCCCGACTAGAGCCTTCTTATTTGTTTTTTTTTTGTAGTTGTTAAAATTAAAGGCAAAGTGGAGCTTCGCATTTATCAGCTCTTTTGCGTTGCTTCGCTCTTTTGGCGAAGTTGTTTTGTCAGGTCATCTATGCGCTGTAGGCAGCGTTGTTGATCCTCCTTGTCTGTATATGTCTGCAACATATCCCGCTCCAGTCGTCTCTGCTGCAGTATGCGTTGAATCCTTCCTCCCCGTTTTGTCTTCTTTGGGAGCTTCTTTGCGTTCCGGGCCTTGTACTCAGCTATCGTGAGTGGCCGTGGTCCATCGGTTGGACACACCTCAAGCGCCTCTTTCAGCGTCGGTGCGTCCCTTTGCTCAACAGTAGCAGCGTTTATAAACTCATTGTTGTCGCTCATAAAAGGTATATCTTGAAATATTATAATTTAATAATTTTTATTATATATATTTTTATTATTATAGTCTGGCTGCTTGCTGCGATTACTGCTGCTGCTGCTGATGTTGTCGGCTCATAAGTTAATCTTTTTTTTTTGTGTTCGCAGAGTCCCACCGTTGCAAATCTTAACCACGTGCGCACACAATAAACAGTCTATTTTCAGGGCCGAATAAAAACTACAAGGCTGTTTAAAAAAAAAAAATAATTTCATTTCTAAGTTCATTGGAATATTTGCTATTGGAATAAAATGAGTTTTTGCATAAATCACGATTTATGATTTTTTGAATTTACGTAAAAAAAAAATGGCTTTGGGACCATAGTGCGTTGGCGCAAAAGGCGGTCCTATGTCTTTCGCACTTTTTAAAAATTTCATTGGCCCAGCTTGATGCGTTGGGCAGCAGTAGGGAACTGGCGGTTCTACCCCAAAGGGATGCCAACAATTTATGACCCTTTGTTTTTTGACCCCTACAATATTATAATTTATGACCCTTTTTTTCCCATGATCGTGTCCCGCTTTAATTAGACTAGGGTGGAGAACAAAGTATTGACACTCCTAGGCCACAACTTTATCAACAGCATCTGTGAGAATCAGTGCTCATAGGATATGGAGTCAAGTGTGCGCCTGTTAAACGTGATCAAAGGATCTGGAGTTTAGAGGGCGCCTCTTTGACGTGCGTTGCATTGTACACCTGCAAGCAAGCCACAATCACTGGTGATATTCTTAAAGACAACAACAGCAAGATTTTTAAGAAGCAGTGATTAGCGGAACAGATTTGGCTATTTAACTAACTAGTGTTAGAGTCGAGTGTCCGCCAGTTTGACGTGCGTTATATTATAAATATAAATAATAACAAGTTGTCTTTCGTTGGTGACGGTCGTGTTTTTTACGTGCTCTCAAGTATTTATTGATCCTTTTGTGTTTACGGTGTTTAAATGTGTTTAATCTGGTAATAATTTAAAAGGATTTAACAGGGATTGCAAATATACGTGTACTTATTTACGTTTGCAAAAAAAAGCTTTGCCAAGTTTTATACACTTTAATTTGCAGTTTAACTGACGCTGCAGTGCCTTACTTAAAGAAAACATACGTTCATACATATATACATATATTTGCATTTGCTTATTCTGTGTCTACTAACAACAAACAGCTTGTCAATTTTATTACTCTCGCTTTTCAGCATCAGTCCTCTCCCGCTTTCGTCCGCTCTTATCCGACGGTTCTATCTGCTGACGCTCTCTTGCTCTCTTTATTTTTTACCGTTTCAACGTACGCATTGCATTGAAACGTTTATACATACATATATTCTTGCACTCTTCATTGTTTTGTTTTAGCATTTCGATTTGCTTATTTCATTGTTTACATTTTTCAATATGTTTACCTGCTGCAGCAAGAATTGTAAAACGGTTGGTACAACCAACCAAGACTTTATTTTATGTAGATTGTGTGACAACGCGATCCATATGAAATGTGCTGGCTTTACTGCCAAAATAAGGGACTGCTTAGTTGCTGACTCTGGCCTGAAATGGTATTGTGAGTCCTGCAATGAGGTTGAGAAAGAAACTGCTCAATTCATAAGGCAGACTCACCTAAGCTTTGTATCTATGAACAAAGCGTTTAATAATCTGCATACGGCTTTCAAGGAGCTTGAGGCGAATTTTAAAAATGGCAAGATCATGACGGAATCTCCGAAGCGCAAAAAGACTTCGGGTCCTTTTCCACCTAGTGTCCCACCTGTCCTGCCAACCAAGCCACTACTGGTGCCAAGTAAGAATCCCACATCGGGGCCTATTGCTGGCCCATTAATGGTTTTTAGCTCGCCAGCTAGAAATCCTATTAATAACTTAACCACAGCTAACAATCCTTTACAAGTGCCCTCTGATCCTACAGCTTGTGTGCCTAGTAATCCTACTGTAGGTACAGCCGGCACTCCCAAGCCTCTTGTGGTTGTGCCTATCAACAAATTTATCTTTGTGTCTAGGCTAGCATCCGATACTTCATCGGATGATGTTAGTGCCTACATTAAAAGTTATATCGAGTCCCCACATATTAGGGTGGAAAAATTTAAATTCAAACACGCCCGAAGCATATCTTCTTTTAAGTTGAGTGTTCCGCCCGAACTTTTCACGACGATTTGTTCTGAAAAGTTTTGGCCGCCACAGCTCGTTGTAAAGGAGTATGTGAATAGGCGTAATGATAATTTAAATAAAAATGGTATTAGGATTACTAGTGCACAGCCTGTAAGCCACCCTGTGGCCTCCACGTCGTCGGCAAAAAACTAATTAGCTTGGCCTACCAAAATGTTAGAGGCCTTAACTCTAAACTTGCCAAATTATATGTAAACAGCCTATCTTTTGATTCACAAATAGTTGCACTTACAGAAACCTGGTTAAAACCCGATATTTCTGATTATTCCGTTTTTCCTTCTAAATATAACTTGTACAGATGCGATCGCACTTCCCGCAAAGGGGGTGGTGTTCTCATTGCTGTTGACTCCTGTATTTCCTCTGAACAGATTCTTTCTCAGGATCTTCCGGACATAGAGTTTTTATGTGTTAAAATATTACTAAACGGCCGTTCACTTTATGTTACTTGCTCTTATATTCCTCCTCAATCTGATATTAACATTTACTCATCCCATCTGAGTGCCCTGCAACTTGTTTCGTCATTTTTGACTGATATGGATAATCTGATAGCGGTTGGTGATTTTAATCTGCCACATGTTGCATGGTCTGTGAATGACACATCTTCGGCGGTGTTACCAGTCACTTCTGATGATTTTATCGATGGCCTACTGGAGTTAGGCCTATCGCAAGTTAACAGGGTGCATAACTGTAGTGGTAGAATATTGGACTTAATATTTGTTTCTGACTCAGATTGAAGTAATGCTTGTAGAATACCCCCTCTAGTGCTTCCGGAAGATACCTACCATCCAACCTTAGAACTATCCATCGAAATTCTTAACCCTAGTTCAATATCTAAGAATACATTAAAAACACGTTGCTTTCGTAAAACTAATTTTACTAAATTAAATTATCTTCTTCAACATACTAATTGGTCTCGCCTTTATTCTTGTAGTGATATAGAAACTGCCATTGCCATATTTTATAGGACCTTGAATTGTGTTCCCCTCACTTGTCCTTCAAGTGATAATAAACCACCTTGGTTTACGAGGGAACTATCGAAATTGAAAAACGCGAAGACAAGAGCACATAAAAAATTTAAAAAATCGGGAACTACCTTAGATTTATCTCCGTTTTTAGTAGCAAAATCTAGTTTTCTTTCTGTTAACACATCTTGTTATAATAATTATCTTAATCGTTGTAGACTAAACTTTTCACGTGACCCTTAACAGTTTTATAAATTTGTTAACTCTAAACGTAAGTCTTCTTGCTTGCCATCCTCAGTATACCTAGATGATACAAAAGCAAGTTCTGATCAGGCAGTAGCCGATCTATTTGCTGAGTATTTTCAATCAGTATATTCAACGAATTTACATAGTTGCAGTAATTCCTATCCTTTTCGAGTTCAATCGTAAAATTGCATATATATCCCAGTTATAACTGAGTGTACGCTTCTAAGTGACCTTAACTCTACCAAACCAGGCTATCTGCCTGGTCCTGATGGAGTGCCAGGTTGTATACTTAGATACTGTGCGGATTCACTTTGTAAACCCTTACATAAATTATTTAACTTGTCGGTTGACTCAACAGTGTTTCCTGCTATATGGAAGGAATCTTTTATTATTCCACTCCATAAAAATTCTTCTAAGTCTAACGTTAAAAATTATAGAGGCATATCCAAGTTGTCCGCCATTCCTAAAGTCTTTGAAAAAATTATATGTTCTCAACTGCAACATACATGTAGTTCAATTATATCGCCTTATCAACACGGTTTTGTTAGGCGTAGATCTACTATCACTAACCTTCTTGAATTCACTTCGCTTGTTATCAAAGGGTTTCAGGAAAAAATGCAAACTGACGTTGTTTACACCGATTTTAGTAAGGCATTTGATTCTGTTAGTCATTCTCTGTTGCTTCAAAAATTAAATATTATTGGATTTCCATCAAAACTCGTATTGTGGCTTTCGGAGTACTTGTGTGGCCGAACACAAAAAGTTGCTTTTAAGTCGTCTGTATCTAAACCTATTTTAGTTACCTCTGGTGTTTCCCAAGGTAGTCAACTTGGTCCTTTGCTATTTAATTTGTTTATTAACGATCTTCCAGCTGTTATTACTAACTCTTTTGTTTATATGTTTGCTGATGATGTAAAACTATGTTTCACCTACAATGATGCTTCTCTGTGCAACTTACTACAGTCGGATTTATGTGCGCTGTCGGCCTGGTGTCGTTTTAACTTACTCAATTTAAACTGTTCAAAATGTAAAGTCATGTCTTTTTGTAGAAGTACCCCTCATACTGCTCACTACTTGCTTGATGCTTCACCACTTGACCGCGTGTTTGAAATTAAAGATTTAGGCATTATTCTTGATCCTAAGCTAAAGTTTGACTCTCATATTTCGTCTATGGTTAATAAGGCCATTAATGTCTTTGGCTTCATCAAGCGGTGGTCGAAAGAGTTCAACGATCCCTACACCACTAAAACGCTTTATACATCCCTAGTACGTCCCATCCTGGAGTATGGATCTTGTGTGTGGTCCCCACAATACTCGATTCACCAGGATAGAATTGAATCTGTGCAGAAGAAATTTCTTCTATTTGCCCTTAGAATTTTTAACTGGGTTCCTGGAGTAGACTTACCCCGTATTCAAGTAGACTCCTTTTGATTAATCTTCCCTCCCTGTTAAACCGTAGAACTATGCATGGAGTATTATTTATTACTAACCTACTTAACCCTCTAAGGCTACTTTCTAAAATAATTGAACAAATGTTGTCAAACAAATTTTTTAAGTAATATTGTTGTCACTGAGTTCAAAAATTACTTCAGAAATGGTGTAGAAGCTTTCGTTTACCTGTAAGTTAAGAAAGAATAAATAAGTGCCTCAAGGCACTTTTGGGTGGTCAAGCGAAAAAAATCGTTATTGCGTAACTGAGAAAGAAATTATGTTTTAATGTGATATTCGTAAAAACTATTTTTGTTAGCTGTGCAGCATAAGTGCAAATTACATTTTGAGCATATACACTGAGTTTGTGAAGTTTTGCAGTGTTTGCACCACTTTCGCCCACTATCTCGACCCAACCAACGAGGAAAATGATTAGGCTGGTCATGCCGCAAATCTGAAATGGGATGCTTACATTTTTCACCACGTTTTAAAGCTGGTTGGAAGGGTTGGTGAGATAATGGATATCGACCCGGTGAAGGTCGCTGACAGGATGGAGACCGTGTTGTTCATTGAGCACTGCGTGGGCGACCTTGCATTTGCTTGTTTTTAAGTGCTACCAATCCAGCTGCAATCGCTTCCCGAAATTCGGGGAGTTCGAGCGTCTTGCTCGTTTTTCCAGTTTCCTGTTTTTCTTTGAATATACGCTAATATAAAATAAAAGCGTTTGTTGCTGCCATATCAATGCAATGATTAAATATTCGAGTGGCGCAATCCTGAGTTTTGGCTCTAATGTGGTAACGGCCCATAAGTCCATCCATTAGATCTACGCCGCCCATATGGGCGTTGTATTCGCGAATAACTTGCGGACAATCAATGTCTAAGTACTGCTTAGATTTTCTTTCGTATCTAGCAATCTTTGATAATCGATCATGCGAACTGTTCGTTATAAATGGCTTGACTCCAACATAGGTGGACAGCAAGCGGACGGCTTTGTTGTCTTTCCACAACACATTGCTTACTTGGACACCATAAGATGTGCCCACATACTCATCCGAAAATCCTCTAGTTTCCTTTTTAATGGAATTATCATTGGGCAGCTTACAATTCGGGATACGATTTTCACGCACAGTGCCAAGGCTATAAATACCTTTGGCACGCAGATAGACCATCAAAGGTAATGACGTGTAAAAATTGTCGAAATAAATTATGTGGTGCTTGAAATTATTTACCGTGTTTGTTAAACGTACAACAATGTTAGCCGCAGCACCAAGATCTGGGTGACCAGGCAGGATTACATTATCACCTGCGCCAGTGTAGACCTCAAAGCAGTTATCATATCCAAAAGAATCGCACAGTACGAATAACTTTATACCCCATTTTTGGGGCTTATTAGGCATATATTGCCGCAGGTGGTGCTTCATTTTCGTGCTACACATCTGTTCGTCGACACAAAGACGTGCTTACTTTGGGATGGAGTTAAACCTTTGGTTAAGATAGTCTACAAAGTCACGCATACGGAACAGGGGATCATATCCAGGTTCGCCTTTTTTGATACGTTTGCTTTCATCACGCATTGAGAAATATTGTTTAATCAGTTCGAATTTGCTTCGTGTAGTGCAGTATCGTATGGGTTCAAACGCATTTCTTCCCCAGTAGCTTTTCAAATCCGGGTAACGATAGATTGACATATATATCAATATCCCAATGTAATTATATATTTCGTCAATGGTCGTTTTGAATTGATTAGCAATGTTAGCTGTGAAAGCTGCGCGAATAGTCTCCTCCACAATCATATTCATGATATTTGTATCGAAAAAGTAACAAAAGATCTGTAATGGAGTTTCGAGATCCATTATATAAGCTGGCAGCTTTGAGTCTCCCTGAATGTCATTGATATGCATCTGCATCGATTGCTTTCGCCATATAATTTTGATTCGATCTTTAAAAATTGATTCAATGCCTATACAAATAAATAAATATGTTGAATATCATTTTACGGCTTAGCGCCGCTTACCCAAACCATTGAAGCCACCATAATAAGGCAAAGGTATAGGTGCTCCATCTTGAAATGATGGCAAGAACGATCGAGTTCTTTTAATGTTTTCTGAGTAGGCTCCTCCAGCGTAGTTTTTGACAGTGTCCAAGTTAATGTCAAGGATCAAGTCCACAGCCGAAGCGTCGTTCAGTGCTGCGTTAAGTGCATTTTCCAAATTTATTTTGCCACCATCCTCGTCACTTGAAACGTTTGACAATTCATCGTCGGTACTAACAGAATCGAACATGTCCAAAAGTTGTTCATCCGTCAAATCCAACAATTTGTAGTGTTTTCGCATTGGTTGAGACATTTTTCTTTTCAAACTCAATTTCTGTGAAGAAAAATTGTGCACTAAACAAAACTTGCCATGTAAAAACGCCTTGTCGATGTGAAATATTTTCGGCAAAAGTACGCCCAACGGCCCAAGAGTGTCTCAAGGCACTTATCGCTATTTCACTGCTCCAACGCACAACTTTTATAGATTCACAAATGTGAAACTTGATTTTGACTAAGAATAAACATACCTTTACGGAAAAAAATACAGGTTACTTATATATTAGTCTTAACACTTTAATAAAACCAGCAATCTGCGGCACGTTCCACGTACAATTTTGCGCGCGGAATAACATATGTTCTGTGCAAGTCAAAGTAAAAGTACCGTTAAAGCTTCAAAAAGCTCTGAAAGCTTTTAAACATATGATTGCCAAGACCTTAGGGACCCACCAAAAGTATTTAGCTTAAATCAAACCCAACCACTTTTTTTAAAGAATATAATGTGATAAGTGTCTTGAGGCACTCTTAAGTGCTAGAGGGTTAATGGTGAAATCGACTCATCAGTTCTTTTGAGTCGAATTAAATTTAATGTCCCAATTAGATCTTCACGTAACTTTTTACCCCTTAGCCTTGATCGTTGCTTCAGCAACTATTTAATTCATGAACCATTTCGTGTTATATGTTCTGACTATAACAAACTTTATTCTCTTGTCTCCTTGGAGGCCTCATCTCCAGTACTAAAAAGATCGATCCTTTTTGCTTTATCTAATCGTAACCACTAACTACTAATCTAATGCTGGTCTGATTGGGTTTTTCTGGGTTTTTCCCAATCCTCGCAACAAATGTTGGACTACTCAATTTTTTATTGAATATCCCAGAGCTTTAACGTTAACTTTTAATTATATTTTCAGATTTATATATTAATCTATATTTTTATTTTAAATTATTTTAACTATTTTTTAATTTAAATTAATTTTGATTTCATTTTAATGTCAGCTGCTCTTAGCTGACAATAAATAAATAAATAAATAAATAAATAAATAAACCTGTGAGCAAGCAATAAAGAATTAATGAGGTGCAGTGTGCAAAGGAAGAAAGGATAGAGAATAGAGAAAAGCGAGCGCTTGTGCGATATACGTTGCATTGTTATGGTCAATAGCAGCAACAACAAGAACAACAAGTGGAAACGTTGCAGTCGGACGCTCCAAACATTGATGCAGTTCTTTGGGGGTCACCATCACCTATCTTGGCACCAAATTTGGTGGTTTTAGCTCAAAAACTGTGGGAGGGTATAGGCTTTTTATACTCGATACCGAAGGTAAAGAGTATATTGACTTTGTGCAATGTCCGTCATGGTGTCCGTCCGTCTGTCCGTCCGTATGTTCAAAACTTTTTTCCACACCCTTCAAGCTAGAGACTTGAAACTTTCCAATTCTCTTTATCTATGGGATAGTAAATTAAAGTGTCAAGATGGGGGTTCTACGATAACTGGGGGGCTGGCAAATCGATAAATTCGATAACTCAAAACCGATAAATCCACATATTTCGCACATCCTTACAGCTATAAGTACCAAATTTGGTAAGAAGATAGCTACTAGCAACCCCCAAAAAACTGCATCAAAAATTTTGGAGTTAAAAAAGCCTATATCTCCCACAGTTTTTGAGCTATAGTCACCAAATTTGGTGCCAAGATAGGTGATGATGACCCCTCAAAAACTGCATCAAAAGATTGGATGCCACGCCCACCTATACCGCCCCAGCCACCCCCATGTGCCCCAACGCTTCGTCAAAAACGGGAATGCGTGTATCTTCCAGAGTTGTAGAGCTAGAGCCTCAAAATTTGGTGGGAAGATAGTTGCTGTAACGACCCCCAAAAAACTGCATCAAAGTTTTGGAGCCACGCCCACCCATTCCGCCCCCAGCCCCACCGCATTTTGAAATCAGAAATGGCTATATCTCCCACAGTTTTTGAGCTAGAGCCACCAAATTTGGTGCCAAGATAGGTGATGATGACCCCCAAAAACTGCATCAAAAGTTTGGATGCCACGCCCACCAATACTGCCCTAGCCGCCCCCATCCACCCCAACGCTTCGTCAAAAACGGGAATGCGTGTATCTTCCAGAGTTGTGGAGCTAGAGCCACCAAATTTGGTAGGAAGATAGCTGGCAACGACCCCCAAAAATCTGCATCAAAGTTTTGGAGCCACGCCCTCCATTTCGCCCCCCTTTCCCCACTTTTTACAATTTTCGAGCAAGAGTCACCAAATTTGGTATGAAGATAGCAATTGACATTTCAGAAAGATCTGCATCAAAAATTTGGATTCCACGCCCACCCATACCGCCCCCAGCCCCCCTTTTCCCCACTTATTACAAATTTCGAGCTAGAGTCACCAAATTTGGTATGAAGATAGCAATTGACATTTACAAAGATATGCATCAAAAATTTTGATGCCACGCCCACCCCTACCGCCCTCAGCCCCCCTTTCCCCATCTTTTTAAACTTCGAGCTAGAGTCACCAAATTTGGTATATAGATAGTAATTGACATTCCACAAAGATCTGCATAAAAAAATTTGGATGTCACGCCCACCCATACCGCCCCCAGCCCCCTTTCCCCACTTATTACAAATTTCGAGCTAGAGTCACCAAATTTGGTATGAAGATAGCAATTGACATTCCACAAAGATCTGCATCACAAATTTGGAAGTCACGCCCACCCTTACCGGCCCCAGCCCCCTTTCCCCACTAAATACAATTTTCGAGCTAGAGTCACCAAATTTGGTATGAAGATAACAATTGACATTCCACAAAGATCTGCATCAAAATTTGGATGACACGCCCACCCAAACCGCCCCCAGCCCCCCTTTCCCCACCTTTTACAAATTTTTAGCTAGAGTCACCAAATTTGGTATGAAGATAGCCGGTGGCATCCCCATCTGCATCGGAGAATCTTTAAGGCAGCTTAACCCCTGCCGCATCCGTACCCCTTTGCATTCAGGCCTCTTTTTACCGGTTTTAATTCTGGTATCGAGTATGCCGCAGTCGGTTGCGTCCGAATGCAACGTTTCCACTTTTTTTACTTTAAAATGCGGAGGGCTGGGGGGTGGAATGGAGGGGCTTGTCTCCAAAATTTTTGATGCATTTTCTTGGGTGTTGCTTGTAGCTATTTGCCCACCAAATTTGGTAGTTCTAGCTGTAAGGATGTGTGAAATATGTGGATTTATCGGTTTTGAGTTATCGAATTTTTCGATTTGCCAGCCTTTTAGTTATCGTAGAACCCCCATCTTGACACTTTAATTTACTATCCCATAGATAAAGAGAATTGGAAAGTTTCAAGTCTCTAGCTTGAAGGGTGTGGAAAAAAGTTGCGAACATACAGACGGACAGACGGGCAGACGGACGGACGCGCAGACACCATGACGGATAATGCACAAACTCAATATACTCTTTACCTTCGGTATCGAGTATAAAAATAACTGTGAATGCAAAAAATTTGTTGTTGCTGTTTTTGTCTTTCGGCTTATCGTATGTCGCTGTATGCACGCACGAAATTGGTTTTCTATGTTTCGAAGCAATTGCAACAACAAAGGAGGACTAAGAGCAATGCGATTGGCTTAAGAGCATGAAAAAAGATTTTGAAAAGCAGTTTAAAAATAATTTTGAAGCTATTAACTTAGAAAAAACAAGTAGAAACGTTGCAGTCGGACGCAACCGACTGCGGCATACTCGATTCCAGTATTAAAACCGGTAAAAAGAGGCCTGATTGCAAAGGGGTACGGATGCGGCAGGGGTGTACGCTACCTTAAAGATTCTCCGATGCAGATGGGGATGCCACCAGCTATATTCCTTCCAAATTTGGTGACTCTAGCTCAAAGTTTGTAGAATGTAGGGAAAGGGGGGGGCTGGTGCAGTATGGGTGTTGAGGCATCAAAATTTTTGTTGCAGATCTTTGTGAAATGTCAATTGCTATTGTCATAGCAGATTTGGTGACTCTAGCTCGAAATTTGTAATAAGTGTGGAAAGGGGGGCTGGGGGCGGTATGGGTGGGCGAGGCATCCAAATTTTTGATGCAGATCTATGTGGAATGTCAATTGCTATCTTCATACCAAATTTGGTGACTCTAGCTCGAAGTTTGTAAAAATTGGGGAAAAGGGGGCTGGGGGCGGTATGGGTGGGCGTGGCATCCACATTTTTGATGCATATCTTTGTGGAATGTCAATTGCTATCTTCATACCAAATTTGGTGACTCTAGCTCGAAATTTGTAAAAATTGTGGAAAGGGGGGTTGGGGGTGGTATGGGTGGGCGTGGCATCCAAATTTTTGATGCAGATCTTTGTGGAATGTCAATTGCTATCTTCATACCAAATTTGGTGAAAAGTGGGGAAAGGGGGCGAAATGGAGGGCGTTGCTCCAAAACTTTGATGCAGATTTTTGGGGGTCGTTGCCAGCTATCTTCTTACCAAATTTGGTGGCTTTAGCTCCACAACTCTGGAAGATACACGCATTCCCGTTTTTGAAGAAGCGTTGGGGTGGATGGAGCCGGCTAGGGCAGTATCGGTGGGCGTGGCATCCAAACTTTTGAAGCGGTTTGTAGGGGGTCATCATCACCTATCTTGGCACCAAATTTGGTGGCTATAGCTCAAAACTGTGGGAGATATGGGCTATTTTGACTTTAAAATGCGGGGGGTTGGGGGCGGAATGGGGGGCGTGGCTCCAAAAATTTTTGATGCAGTTTTTTGGGGGTTGCTAATAGCTATCTTCTTACCAAATTTGGTACTTCTAGCTGTAAGGATGTGCGAAATATGTGGATTTATCGGTTTTGAGTTATCGAATTTATCGATTTGCCAGCCCCCCAGTTATCGTAGAACCCCCATCTTGACACTTTAATTTACTATCCCATAGATAAAGAGAATTGGAAAGTTTCAAGTCTCTAGCTTGAAGGGTGTGGAAAAAAGTTGCGAACATACGGACGGACAGACGGACAGACGGACAGACACCATGACGGACATTGCACAAAACCAATATACTCGTTACCTTCGGTATCGAGTATAAATATGAATGTAAGGTAGACATAAAAAACTTGCAAATTTTGCAAATCTTCTTTGCATTCCTTTTTGATTTCAAATTTCATTGCTTTGAATTTATTTTTATCTTGCAATTCAATTTGTTTTTGTTTTGTTTTGTTGCTGGCGCAACTTTAAATGCTTTAGGGGTTGTTGGTGCTGACGATGCTTTTGTTGTTGTTGTGGCTGACGCTGATGCTACCGCTGGTGTGTCTGAAACTGCTGTTGCTCCTATATTGTGAATTTCCATCGTATTTTACATGGAACAATAAAGAATTTCAAAGAAGAAAACGAGGGCATGATGTGCCAAATTTTCCTGGAGTTTGTGAGGTAGGCCGCCCACGGGCCTCCCGACATTCGAATGCGGCGCATCTTAATATTAAGGGTATTAATAACATAAGGCTCACGGATTACTGTTAAGAGTCAAGGAGACAGAATATTACTCACTGTATAAATAAACATAAGCTACAAATATAACATTAACTCGTAACATAATTAAGACGATAGAATAACAAAGAAGTCCACAACAGTCAACAGAAGGGCCGAGCGACCAGATCAGTAGAAAGAGAACAGTAGGTCGTGCCCGCTCTCGCGACCCACAACCTCAAATAACGCGATCCACAAGCGACGAAGGCAGCGACGAAGGCAGCGGCGAAGGCAGCGACGAAGGCAGTGACGAAGGCAAGCTCAGGTCGAGCGCGAGACTGGCAAGGTAGTTGCCCAGTAGCGTGACGAGTGGACGGACGAGAAGTTGCTGAGAACGGTTCAGAAGTTTTATAGAAGTGGAAGAAGGCACATGAGACGATTTTTGGTGAAAGAGACACTGCACGAGTTACATAAAAATAGAAACTCAGTACATTATTAAAAGAGTAAGTAAGTCTAAGTGAGCCCGATGAAGAGGAAATAAAAGCAACCTAAAACCGAAACGAAACTCAACGTGTTATATTTGTTTTCTGTATAGGACGAGCGGGAACCGCACACATATATATATGCGATCATATATATATACGCGCGCACGGCGTCAGTTGGCGATACGTTCTCCCTCCTCCTTTCCCCAGCATTCCTACTAATCGGCGGATCAAGCCCCGATTCGTACGAAGCAACACTAGCGGAGTTAGCGGAGACTGTACGAAAGTACGTCAAACCCTGACATCCCTGTCTTTCGACGCGTTTCCCCTTCCTTTCCCCGCATCCCTACTAATCGGTGGAACGAGCCCCGATTCGCACGGAGCAGCATTAGTGAAGTCAGCGGAGACTGTGCAAAAGTACGTCAACCCCTGACGCCCCGCTCACCTTTTGGGCCGCGCAACCTCGGGGTTGCATCGTTCATTGAAACTCGCCTCAATGATAGCTAACGCGTTTCGGCAATTTATAAATTCCTTGTAACGCGAGCCTTGGCCAGACTGAGATCTGTACCTCGGCATAATTCACTACTTTACAAGTGGCGCCCGAGCAGGGACCAGTTAGCTAAAGAGGGGTAATATAAATCGGTAATAAATCCCCGAAAATATTACCAAAGTTTAAAGTTTCGCGAAAAAACCGATATACCCCATCATACCCTGTTTTGAACACGCGCATCGAAATCGACGAAAACGCAACGGTGCCGGCGTCAATTGTCGCGGCACTTTGGTTTTTTTTGTAACGGAATCGGGCTAAGCCGACCGAAAGTGACGGTGTAAGCGGACGCACCGATTAAGCGAGCGGTAAACGCAAAGCGATGACTACAATTGTTAGCGGCTAACGGCATGTTGTAGCGCGACAAAAGTGATGTTGGTGTGGACAGCCAACAACCAAACGGGATAACGAGCGCGCGATCAATTCGAGTACAGCACACCCCAAATAACCACAATTGTTTTGTGAAAAGGTATATCTGCGCGCAGTGGGACGAGGATAGAAAAGTTAATGAGCAGTGGAAAAGTGAGGAAATAAAAATAATCAAATTAATAACAAATAAAATTTAATAAAATGAATAATAAATAAAATTTAATAAAATTAATAATAAATAAAATTTGAAAAAAATTATAATAGGTAAACTTTAATAAAACTTAATAATAAATAAAGATTTATAAAATTTAAAAAAAAAAAAAAAAAACATACGCCAGATGGTCATTTGTCGCTCACGAAAGTAAGCAAGTGTCGCGACGTTTTGGTTTTGTAACGGAATCGAGTCAAGCTGAGCGCACGATTCGAGTTGTCGCGGCGCAACGAAAGTGTCGGTAGAAAGGGACGAGCTGATAAAAGAACGGGATTTGCGCACGTGCAAGGCGGGTCGTCGGTATATGCGCCAAATAGTGAAAAGTACAGCGCGCGCCGCAGAACCAAAGCGAAATTGGTTTTGGGCGTGGTGATCGACAGTGTACAGTGGGATAAGTGCACATGAAAAGTGGAGAGCGAACAGTGGGACGAGCACGATTAAGAAACAATAATTAAACACAGTGACAAAAACAAATAAATATTTTATAAACAATCAAGAAAATTTTTAAAGTAGAAAATAAAAAAAAAAAAAAAATAAATACAAATAAAAAAATAAAAAACAAAAACTTAATAATAATTAAATAAATACTAAATAAAAATAAAATAAAAATTTAATAATAATTAAATAAATAATAAATGAAAATAAAAATTTAATAATAATTAAGTTAATAATAAATAAAATAAAGGAAATAAAAGAGATAATATATATATATATATATATATATATATATATAAAACAAAATAAAATCACGCCAAACACCACAAGCAGCAACAATGGATGACACTAACGATTCTGGAACACAGGAGAGCGGCAACCCAGGGGTGGGCACCCGCTGGGTGTACTATTGCCGAAAAGAGGAATTGGAGGGCATCGCACAAGAACTCGGCCTAGACAGATTCGGAAAGGTAGAAGAGTTAAGAAAGCGGGTATGTACGTCAATTAAGGAGGGGAATCATAGTCCGTTAATATGGAACTTGCTGAGGGATTGGGAGCGTAAATCCGCCAGAAGGCCGGAATCGCCCACCCCACCCAGCGTTCATGCTGAAGGGGCGCAGTCACCGCATAAATCGGAATCCGATTGTCTGACTTTATCGGGGCAATCCAGAGGATTTCTCCCGCCACCCAGCCTAAGGGAATATAGGCTGACACCCGACGAAAAGTTTACTAAAGAACCACCCCCTGGCGTACGAATAGTGCCGCCTGTCGACTCACTAATGAGTAGTACCCAGGCGGAGCAAGCGAGCTGCAGACCCAGGATGAGCACCGATAACGCGTTCGTCAACCCTAGTCGCCATTACGTGTTAGTTCCCGAGCAGGTTAGGAAATGGGGAATAAAATTCGATGGGTATGGTGATCCGCTCGTGTTTGTAGAATCACTGGAGGAGCGTGCGAGGACGTACGAGATAGAACTAGATCGCATCCCCAGAGCAATGAGTGAAGCATTCACCGGCATGGCGGCGGATAAGTTTTCGACGAGCGACCTGAGAGACGCAACCTGGGGGGTGTTTAGGATAAACTTTTTGGATATCTTCCTGCCTCCCCAGTATTTTGACAAACTAGAAGACGAGATAAGGACCCGGCGGCAACGCGTAGGGGAAGCTTATAAAGAGTATCGAACAAGAGCTGAATAGGGTGTACGAGAACCTCGCACGGGAGTACCGCTTGTATATTCGTAGGAGAGATTTTACGAGCCTAGCCCAATTAACGCAGATAGCCGTGGAGTTTGAAAATATACCGGGTCAGGGTCACGGGGAAGCGACACGCGGCCAGGCCATGAGTTTCGGACACCCGGGCAGACTAGGAAGCGTAATTGATCCCGCAAGGCAACCGAATCCTTTTCGGACCCCGCCAGCTCAAGTACCGCTGGTGAGGAGCGAACCGGGTAGCTGTCCAGTCGCTGAGCGTGAAGACATCTCAAACAACATGGTGGGTCATGAACAAATGAGGTCGACAGAAGTGAGTCGCGTGTGTTATAACTGCGCACAAGGGGGACATTTCGCTAGGGAATGCGCGAACCCGAAAGTGTTGTTCTGCAGGAGATGTGGCACACGGGGCGTGAGTAGTGAGGCGTGTTGTGGAAGAAGGACGGGAAACGGACAGCCGCGTCATCCGGAACGGGATCGGATGGGCGCCGGCGCGAGTCAGTCCCGGAATTGACATACCCACTCAGCGTCGAAAAGAATCGCATTGTCGCCGCGGTGAGGATAGGCGATCGGATGGCCAGGGCGACGGTCGATACCGGAGCCACGAGAAGCTTCATGAGTGAGAAATTTTTCAGAGAAATTGAGACAAAGGGGGAAGTGTTGGCAATAACCGCGAACACACACTTAGCGGACGGTTCGAAGGTAGTCGTAGATAAGTTATTGCGGACGAAGGTGGGGCTAATTAGCAAAGAAATATTGATGGACATGCTCGTAATGCCATCCATGTTAGATGATCTAATTCTGGGAATGGACTTTCTATGCAAGATGGGTACGACCATACAGTGTGGTCAGGCAAAATTAGTCCTGCAAAGCATTGACGCTCCGGCCGAGCCGAGTTACGGAGCCGAAGTGAAGCCTGAGGTGGAAAAGACTTGCGGTACGAGAGGCGGGAAGCGAGGAAATGTCCTGGGGACACATCGTAAGGAAAACGCCACGCCAGCCAAGCGAGAGGGCGACCGAGGCGCAGTTACAGTCGTCAAGGAGCCATCGCTGAGCCAGTTGGGAAGTACAGGAGTCAAGGAACCCCAAGAAGGAGACCCCAAAGCAGAATCACGGTGAGACGACGCCTCGGAGGAGTCGGAATGGCCGACGGATTTGGAGCCAGATACGCAGGAGTTTTTGAAAGCGGAATTGCAACTCTTCGAGGGGCTGCAGGGCGTGTCGCACGTGGCCGAGCATCGGATCATCTTGAGAAATAATAAACCTATAAAGCAGAGGTATTACCCCAAGAACCCCGCAATGCAGCGCGTGATAAACCAGCAGGTGGACGAGCTGATAGCGGCAGGAGCCATAGAGCCATTACGGAGCCCACACAGTGCCCCAATCGTTCTCGTCCGAAAGAAGACAAACGATTGGAGGATGTGCGTGGATTACAGGCAGCTCAACGCACAGTCAATACCAGACGCGTACCCGGTGCCGCGGATCAACCATATCCTGGAGAGACTGAGGCACGCTCGTTACATCTCAACGTTGGATCTGAAACACGGTTACTGGCAGATCCCCATGGCGGCGGACAGTCGAGAATGCACGGCATTTACGGTGCCCGGTCGAGGGTTATTCCAATGGCGAGTCATGCCATTCGGACTGCACTCGGCCGGTGCAACTTTCCAGAGAGCATTGGATACGGTAATTGGCCCAGAGATGGAGCCTCACGCGTTCGCCTACCTAGACGATATCATAGTGATAAGCGCAACGAAGGAACAACATTTAGAGAATTTAAAGGAAGTCTTTCGCCGGCTGAGGGCGGCAAACTTGAAGCTGAACAGGAAAAAGTGCTCGTTCTTCCGCAGGAAGTTGGTCTACCTAGGGCACTTGGTAAGCGCCGAAGGGATTCAGACGGATCCATCGAAGGTCGAAGCAATAAGCAATCTGAAGGCCCCGACGAACTTAAAGGAGCTCAGACGTTGCCTAGGGATGGCGTCCTGGTACAGGCGCTTCGTGCCCAACTTCACGACGGTGGTACAGCCGATGACACTCCTGCTGAAGAAGGCTAAGAGATGGTCGTGGAACGCGGAACAGCAAACGGCATTAGACAGCTTAAAACACTGTCTTACGACCGCTCCCGTTCTCGCATGTCCCGATTTTTCCGAGAAGTTTACGTTGCAAACGGATGCCAGCGACTACGGCCTAGGAGCAGTGTTGACGCAGACCATCGACCAGCAAGAGCGAGTCATCGCCTATGCAAGCCGGAAGCTATCCAAGGCCGAGGAAAACTATTCGGCAACCGAGAAGGAATGCTTGGCAATAGTTTGGTCGATTCGGAAGCTGAAATGCTATCTAGAAGGATATCGGTTCGATGTAGTGACGGACCATATGGCACTAAAGTGGTTGGATTCAATAGAGAGCCCGTCGGGAAGAATCGCACGCTGGGCGTCAGAGCTTCAGCAGTACCAATTCATTGTACGGTACAGGAAATGAAAGCTCAACGTGGTAGCGGATGCAATGTCGCGAGATCCCTTAGAAAAACTCCAGCAAGTCGTATCCAGGGAAGTGGATTCAAGGAATGAGGGACAAAATCGCTAAGGAACCAGCTAAGTATGCAGATTACGTCGAGGAGAATGGACAGCTGTACCGACACCTGGGCCACCGCGCGGACGATGAGGACTACATCCCATGGAAGTTGTGCGTCGACGAAGAACAAAGGAAAAGAGTGTTAAACGAATGCCACGATGCACCGACGGCAGGACACCAAGGGATCCGCAAGACGATAATGAGGCTATCGCAGCGTTACTACTGGCCGGGTATGTTTCGGGACGCAGCCAAATACGTCAAATGCTGCGAGACATGTCAGAAATTCAAGACGGAGCAGAGGAAGCCAGCCGGATACATGCTGACCCGCCAGGTGGCAGAACCAATGGCCATTCTGTGCGCGGATTTTGTGGGCCCCCTACCGCGATCAAAACAAGGCAACACGATGTTGTTGGTGTTTCACGACGCGTTTACGAAGTGGGTAGAATTGGTTCCCCTGAGACGGGCGACAGCGGCCACGTTGCAAAAGGCCTTTTGCGAGCGCATTTTATGCCGGTTCGGGGTACCCAAAAAGTTTGTCTGCGACAACGGAGTGCAGTTCGCAAGTCGGAATTTCAAAGAATTTTTGAGTTCGCTGGGAGTGGAGATGGAACATACCGCCCCGTACTGCCCGCAGGAAAACCCGACTGAGAGGACTAACAGGACAGTGAAGACGATGATTGCCCAATACATCTCTGGAAATCAAAGTTCGTGGGATCAGTTAATTCCAGAAATCTCACTAGCCGTCAACTCAAGCATTGCGGATTCGACTGGATTCTCCCCAGCATTTTTGATGCAAGGAAGGGAACCGCGTCTGCCAGCCACATTATATGAGGAAAAGACACCAGGCACAGGAAATACGCCGCAAACGCCGGAGGAGAACGCAAATAGGCTGAAGGAAGTGTTCGACATAGCGCGAAGTAACCAGCAGCGAGCATCAAAAGACCAGGGTAGGAGTTATAACCTAAGGAGGAGAGAATGGCGCCCTATCCTTAACGAGCTGGTATTGTTGAGAACACACCAGTTGTCCAAAGCTAATGATGGATTCGCAGCGAAATTGGCCGCGAAATACGACGGACCCTTCATCGTGAAGAAATTCGTGTCACCCAACGTTGTACGTCTCGCAAAAGTCGGAGAAAGCAAGAGGCAAACTGCCAGCATCTCACAACTAAAACCCTTCCACCGAGAAAGCGACGACTTCGAAACGAATCAACAACAAGAGAAGGAATCAGGCGAAAGCCACTCAACGACCTAAAAACACTACGAAAATCGTCAGTAGCGGGTTTTTTTTCCTCGTCGCTTTCGCGAATTTTTTTTCTCTATAAAAAAAAAAAAAAAAGTCACTAACAACTAATCTTGCCAAATGTATAAAATTTGTAGCAATTTCATCAACATTTCAGATAAAGATGGACGACATCATATCGATTAGCAGCGGCGACGAGTCGGACACGGCAGAAAAAAAGAGCCGGAAAAAAAAAGGGGGAAAGGGGAGGGGGGGAAAGTAGCGTGTGGAGTTGCCTCGGACGAGAGTCACGCGCGGAGAACGACGAGGAAAGGAAGAGTCGGACACGACAGTCGAGCGTGTCGACGAAACGGGTGCCCACGGACGAAAGTCAGGTGCGGAGAGCGGAGAGGAGTCGACGACAGACGACGACACAAGAACCCACGAGCAAGACGCCCGTGTGGAAGACGTCACCGACGAGGAGTCGGATACCACGGATCGGCGAGAAGCTAAAACGGGTGCCCACGGACACAACGTCCGTGCGGGAGGAGGATGAAGAGGGTAGCGAAGCCGCAAGCGACGACCCGAGCGCATACCAGCGTTCGCGAGATCCACGCAGAAATCACCCGAGATATCAACAAAATAATAGAGAAAACTCGCCTCCCACCTTCTTACACCCGATGTACGAGAACGAAGAGGTAGTTGCGTACAGGGTTGACGGTGCGGTCATCCTAAAGATGACAAAAACAACAACGGTCATCATCACGACGCCGCACGCAAAGGCACCATCTCCATACGTAGAAGAGCCGGCATCACCAGAGCGACCCCAGGCGATCGAAGACGGGAACGCATACACCGAGAACCTGGCGACACCCAGCACAATAGACAGCCCGACGCCCAACAACGGGAAACGCAGGTGGAGCGACACGGACCGGTCAGAGGAACTTTTCGAAGGAGTGTGCGGATGGGAGGAGGGATTAGAGGCACAAGTCGAGACAGACAACACGCCGTCCAGCAGCCATAATTCACGCCCACGAAATGTGTGCCCCGCAATCAGGTGGGAATTCCCGGACGAGTGGGAAGTTCTCCCTAATGAAAATATCTTGACGGCTATGGCGATACCAGCCATCACGCGCGAACTAGAAAACCGATGAAGGAGGGGCAAGCACGGATGGTTCAAATTAACCGCGGGAGGAGAATATTACATAGTAAACCCCATCAAAACCGGCCGAGTCACAATAACCAAAGACTGCGCAAAGCCACAGGTCGCGGAAATAAACACCGCATACGCCGACAGCAGGAAAACACAGCCCGAATATCGACAAACAGCGGAAACACCGGATCCACAACCGCCACACACTTGGCAGGTACTACCGGAGGGTGAAGAGCTGCCGATAGCAGCAATATGGAAGGTCGAAAGATGGCTCATAGGGAAAGGCCCAGGTAGACGAGAGAGGACGAATATAAAAGCGGGACAGCAAGTCTACAACGTGACAAAACACCCCGACGGGAAAGTTACAGTCTCGTGGAAAGGGGGGGGGTGTGAGGTAGGCCGCCCACGGGCCTCGAATGCGGCGCATCTTAATATTAATATTAGTGATAAGCATAACGGATTACTGTTAAGAGTCAAGGAGACAGAATATTACTCACTGTATAAATAAACATAAGCTACAAATATAACATTAACTCGTAACATAATTAAGACAGAATTAACAGAAGGGCCGAGCGACCAGATCAGTAGAAAGAGAACGTAGGTCGTGCCCGCTCTCGCGACCCACAACCTCAAATGTCGCGATCCACAAGCGACGAAGGCAGCGACGAAGGCAGCGACGAAGGCAAGCTCAGGTCGAGCGCGAGACTGGCAAGGTAGTTGCCCAGTAGCGTGACAAGTGGACGGACGCGAAGTTGCTGAGAACGGTTCAGAAGTTTTATAGAAGTGGAAGAAGGCACATGAGACGATTTTTGGTGAAAGAGACACTGCACGAGTTACATAAAAATAGAAACTCAGTACATTATTAAAAGAGTAAGTAAGTCTAAGTGAGCCCGATGAAGAGGAAATAAAAGCAACCTAAAACCGAAACGAAACTCAACGTGTTATATTTGTTTTCTGTATAGGACGAGCGGGAACCGCACACATATATATATGCGATCATATATATATACGCGCGCACGGCGTCAGTTGGCGATATGTTCTCCCTCCTCCTTTCCCCAGCATTCCTACTAATCGGCGGATCAAGCCCCGATTCGTACGGAGCAACACTAGCGGAGTTAGCGGAGACTGTACGAAAGTACGTCAAACCCTGACATCCCTGTCTTTCGACGCGTTTCCCCTTCCTTTCCCCGCATCCCTACTAATCGGTGGATCGAGCCCCGATTCGCACGGAGCAGCATTAGTGGAGTCAGCGGAGACTGTGCAAAAGTACGTCAACCCCTGACGCTCCCCTCACCTTTTGGGCCGCGCAACCTCGGGGTTGCATCGTTCATTAAAACTCGCCTCTATGATAGCTAACGCGTTTCGGCAATTTATAAATTCCTTGTAACGCGAGCCTTGGCCAGACTGAGATCTGAACCTCGGCATAATTCACTACTTTATAAGTGGCGCCCGAGCAGGGACCAGTAAGCTAAAGAGGGGTAATATAAATCGGTAATAAATCCCCGAAAATATTACCAAAGTTTAAAGTTTCGTTTCGGAAAAAACCGATATACCCCATCATACCCTGTTTTGAACACGCGCATCGAAATCGACGAAAACGCAACGGTGCCGGCGTCAATTGTCGCGGCACTTTGGTTTTTTTTTGTAACGGAATCGGGCTAAGCCGACCGAAAGTGACGGTGTAAGCGGACGCACCGATTAAGCGAGCGGTAAACGCAAAGCGATGACTACAATTGTTAGCGGCTAACGGCATATTGTAGCGCGACAAAAGTGATGTTGGTGTGGACAGCCAACAACCAAACGGGATAACGAGCGCGCGATCAATTCGAGTACAGCACACCCCAAATAACCACAAGTGTTTTGTGAAAAGGTATATCTGCGCGCAGTGGGACGAGGATAGAAAAGTTAATGAGCAGTGGAAAAGTGAGGAAATAAAAATAATCAAATTAATAACAAATAAAATTTAATAAAATGAATAATAAATAAAATTTAATAAAATTAATAATAAATAAAATTTGAAAAAAATTATAATAAGTAAACTTTAATAAAACTTAATAATAAATAAAGATTTATAAAATTTAGGAAAAAAAAAAAACATACGCCAGA
Organism: Scaptomyza montana; assembly: GCA_018904305.1. Classification (NCBI taxonomy): domain Eukaryota; kingdom Metazoa; phylum Arthropoda; class Insecta; order Diptera; family Drosophilidae; genus Scaptomyza; species Scaptomyza montana. Next base: position 887,606 of record JAEIGR010000053.1, read on the forward strand.
TGGTCATTTGTCGCTCACGAAAGTAAACAAAGTGTCGCGACGTTTTGGTTTTGTAACGGAATCGAGTCAAGCTGAGCGCACGATTCGAGTTGTCGCGGCGCAACGAAAGTGTCGGTAGAAAGGGACGAGCTGATAAAAGAACGGGATTTGCGCACGTGCAAGGCGGGTCGTCGGTATATGCGCAAAATAGTGAAAAGTACAGCACGCGCCGCAGAACCAAAGCGAAATTGGTTTTGGGCGTGGTGATCGACAGTGTACAGTGGGATAAGTGCACATGAAAAGTGGAGAGCGAACAGTGGGACGAGCACGATTAAGAAACAATAATTAAACACAGTGACAAAAACAAATAAATATTTTATAAACAATCAAGAAAATTTTTTAAAGTAGAAAATAAAAAAAATAAAAAAAATAAATACAAATAAAAAAATAAAAAACAAAAACTTAATAATAATTAAATAAATACTAAATAAAAATAAAATAAAAATTTAATAATAATTAAATAAATAATAAATGAAAATAAAAATTTAATAATAATTAAGTTAATAATAAATAAAAATAAAAGGAAATAAAAGAGATAATATATATATATATATATATATATATATATATAAAATAAAAATAAAATCACGCCAAACACCACAAGCAGCAACAATGGATGACACTAACGATTCTGGAACACAGGAGAGCGGCAACCCAGGGGTGGGCACCCGCTGGGTGTACTATTGCCGAAAAGAGGAATTGGAGGGCATCGCACAAGAACTCGGCCTAGACAGATTCGGAAAGGTAGAAGAGTTAAGAAAGCGGGTATGTACGTCAATTAAGGAGGGGAATCATAGTCCGTTAATATGGAACTTGCTGAGGGATTGGGAGCGTAAATCCGCCAGAAGGCCGGAATCGCCCACCCCACCCAGCGTTCATGCTGAAGGGGCGCAGTCACCGCATAAATCGGAATCCGATTGTCTGACTTTATCGGGGCAGTCCAGAGGATTTCTCCCGCCACCCAGCCTAAGGGAATATAGGCTGACACCCGAAGAGAAGTTTACTAAAGAACCACCCCCTGGCGTACGAATAGTGCCGCCTGTCGACTCACTTATGAGTAGTACCCAGGCGGAGCAAGCGAGCTGAAGACCCAGGATGAGCACCGATAACGCGTTCGTCAACCCTAGTCGCCATTACGTGTTAGTTCCCGAGCAGGTTAGGAAATGGGGAATAAAATTCGATGGGTATGGTGATCCGCTCGTGTTTGTAGAATCACTGGAGGAGCGTGCGAGGACGTACGAGATAGAACTAGATCGCATCCCCAGAGCAATGAGTGAAGCATTCACCGGCATGGCGGCGGATTGGTTTTCAACGAGCGACCTGAGAGACGCAACCTGTGGGGTGTTTAGGATAAACTTTTTGGATATCTTCCTGCCTCCCCAGTATTTTGACAAACTAGAAGACGTGATAAGGGCCCGGCGGCAACGCGTAGGGGAAGCTTATAAAGAGTATCGAACAAGAGATGAATAGGGTGTACGAGAACCTCGCACGGGAGTACCGCTTGTATATTCGTAGGAGAGATTTTACGAGCCTAGCCCAATTAACGCAGATAGCCGCGGAGTTTGAAAATATACCGGGTCAGGGTCACGGGGAAGCGACACGCGGCCAGGCCATGAGTTTCGGACACCCGGGCAGACTAGGAAGCGTAATTGATCCCGCAAGGCAACCGAATCCTTTTCGGACCCCGCCAGCTCAAGTACCGCTGGTGAGGAGCGAACCGGGTAGCTGTCCAGTCGCTGAGCGTGAAGACATCTCAAACAACATGGTGGGTCATGAACAAATGAGGTCGACAGAAGTGAGTCGCGTGTGTTATAACTGCGCACAAGGGGGACATTTCGCTAGGGAATGCGCGAACCCGAAAGTGTTGTTCTGCAGGAGATGTGGCACACGGGGCGTGAGTAGTGAGGCGTGTTGTGGAAGAAGGACGGGAAACGGACAGCCGCGTCATCCGGAACGGGATCGGATGGGCGCCGGTGCGAGTCAGTCCCGGAATTGACATACCCACTCAGCGTCGAAAAGAATCGCATAGTCGCCGCGGTGAGGATAGGCGATCGGATGGCCAGGGCGACGGTCGATACCGGAGCCACGAGAAGCTTCATGAGTGAGAAATTTTTCAGAGAAATTGAGACAAAGGGGGAAGTGTTGGCAATAACCGCGAACACACACTTAGCGGACGGTTCGAAGGTAGTCGTAGATAAGTTATTGCGGACGAAGGTGGGGCTAATTAGCGAAGAAATATTGATGGACATGCTCGTAATGCCATCCATGTTAGATGATCTAGTTCTGGGAATGGACTTTCTATGCAAGATGGGTACGACCATACAGTGTGGTCAGGCAAAATTAGTCCTGCAAAGCATTGACGCTCCGGCCGAGCCGAGTTACGGAGCCGAAGTGAAGCCTGAGGTGGAAAAGACTTGCGGTACGAGAGGCGGGAAGCGAGGAAATGTCCTGGGGACACGTCGTAAGGAAAACGCCACGCCAGCCAAGCGAGAGGGCGACCGAGGCGCAGTTACAGTCGTCAAGGAGCCATCGCAGAGCCAGTTGGGAAGTACAGGAGTCAAGAAACCCCAAGAAGGAGACCCCAAAGCAGAATCACGGTCGAGTCGGAGGAGTCAGAATGGCCGACGGATTTGGAGCCAGATACGCAGGAGTTTTTGAAAGCGGAATTGCAACTCTTCGAGGGGCTGCAGGGCGTGTCGCACGTGGCCGAGCATCGGATCATCTTGAGGGATAATAAACCTATAAAGCAGAGGTATTACCCCAAAAACCCCGCAATGCAGCGCGTGATAAACCAGCAGGTGGACGAGCTGATAGCGGCAGGAGCCATAGAGCCATCACGGAGCCCACACAGTGCCCCAATCGTTCTCGTCCGAAAGAAGACAAACGATTGGAGGATGTGCGTGGATTACAGGCAGCTCAACGCACAGTCAATACCAGACGCGTACCCGGTGCCGCGGATCAACCATATCCTGGAGAGACTGAGGCACGCTCGTTACATCTCAACGTTGGATCTGAAACACGGTTACTGGCAGATCTCCATGGCGGCGGACAGTCGAGAATGCACGGCATTTACGGTGCCCGGTCGAGGGTTATTCCAATGGCGAGTCATGCCATTCGGACTGCACTCGGCCGGTGCAACTTTCCAGAGAGCATTGGATACGGTAATTGGCCCAGAGATGGAGCCTCACGCGTTCGCCTACCTAGACGATATCATAGTGATAAGCGCAACGAAGGAACAACATTTAGAGAATTTAAAGGAAGTCTTTCGCCGACTGAGGGCAGCAAACTTGAAGCTGAACAGGAAAAAGTGCTCGTTCTTCCGCAGGAAGTTGGTCTACCTAGGGCACTTGGTAAGCGCCGAAGGATTCAGACGGATCCATCGAAGGTCGAAGCAATAAGCAATCTGAAGGCCCCGACGAACTTAAAGGAGCTCAGACGTTGCCTAGGGATGGCGTCCTGGTACAGGCGCTTCGTGCTCAACTTCACGACGGTGGTACAGCCGATGACACTTTTGCTGAAGAAGGCTAAGAGATGGTCGTGGAACGCGGAACAGCAAACGGCATTAGACAGCTTAAAACACTGTCTTACGACCGCTCCCGTTCTCGCATGTCCCGATTTTTCCGAGAAGTTAACGTTGCAAACGGATGCCAGCGACTACGGCCTAGGAGCAGTGTTGACGCAGACCATCGACCAGCAAGAGCGAGTCATCGCCTATGCAAGCCGGAAGCTATCCAAGGCCGAGGAAAACTATTCGGCAACCGAGAAGGAATGCTTGGCAATAGTTTGGTCGATTCGGAAGCTGAAATGCTATCAAGAAGGATATCGGTTCGATGTAGTGACGGACCATATGGCACTAAAGTGGTTGGATTCAATAGAGAGCCCGTCGGGAAGAATCGCACGCTGGGCGACAGAGCTTCAGCAGTACCAATTCAATGTACGGTACAGGAAAGGAAAGCTCAACATGGTAGCGGATGCATTGTCGCGAAATCCCTTAGAAAAACTCCAGCAAGTCGTATTCAAACAATCCCCAGGGAAGTGGATTCAAGGAATGAGGGACAAAATCGCTAAGGAACCAGCTAAGTATGCAGATTACGTCGAGGAGAATGGACAGCTGTACCGACACCTGGGCCACCGCGCGGACGATGAGGACTACATCCCATGGAAGTTGTGCGTCGACGAAGAACAAAGGAAAAGAGTGTTAACGAATGCCACGATGCACCGACGGCAGGACACCAAGGGATCCGCAAGACGATAATGAGGCTATCGCAGCGTTACTACTGGCCGGGTATGTTTCGGGACGCAGCCAAATACGTCAAATGCTGCGAGACATGTCAGAAATTCAAGACGGAGCAGAGGAAGCCAGCCGGATACATGCTGACCCGCCAGGTGGCAGAACCAATGGCCATTCTGTGCGCGGATTTTGTGGGCCCCCTACCGCGATCAAAACAAGGCAACACGATGTTGTTGGTGTTTCACGACGCGTTTACGAAGTGGGTAGAATTGGTTCCCCTGAGACGGGCGACAGCGGCCACGTTGCAAAAGGCCTTTTGCGAGCGCATTTTATGCCGGTTCGGGGTACCCAAAAAGTTTGTCTGCGACAACGGAGTGCAGTTCGCAAGTCGGAATTTCAAACAATTTTTGAGTTCGCTGGGAGTGGAGATGGAACATACCGCCCCGTACTGCCCGCAGGAAAACCCGACTGAGAGGACTAACAGGACAGTGAAGACGATGATTGCCCAATACATCTCTGGAAATCAAAGTTCGTGGGATCAGTTAATTCCAGAAATCTCACTAGCCGTCAACTCAAGCATTGCGGATTCGACTGGATTCTCCCCAGCATTTTTGATGCAAGGAAGGGAACCGCGTCTGCCAGCCACATTATATGAGGAAAAGACACCAGGCACAGGAAATACGCCGCAAACGCCGGAGGAGAACGCAAATAGGCTGAAGGAAGTGTTCGACATAGCGCGAAGTAACCAGCAGCGAGCATCAAAAGACCAGGGTAGGAGTTATAACCTAAGGAGGAGAGAATGGCGCCCTATCCTTAACGAGCTGGTATTGTTGAGAACACACCAGTTGTCCAAAGCTAATGATGGATTCGCAGCGAAATTGGCCGCGAAATACGACGGACCCTTCATCGTGAAGAAATTCGTGTCACCCAACGTTGTGCGTCTCGCAAAAGTCGGAGAAAGCAAGAGGCAAACTGCCAGCATCTCACAACTAAAACCCTTCCACCGAGAAAGCGACGACTTCGAAACGAATCAACAACAAGAGAAGGAATCAGGCGAAAGCCACTCAACGACCTAAAAACACTACGAAAATCGTCAGTAGCGGGTTTTTTTCCTCGTCGCTTTCGCGATTTTTTTTTCTCTATATAAAAAAAAAAAAAAAAGTCACTAACAACTAATCTTGCCAAATGTATAAAATTTGTAGCAATTTCATCAACATTTCAGATAAAGATGGACGACATCATATCGATTAGTAGCAGAGAAGAGTCGGACACGACAGTCGAGCGTGTCGACGAAACGGGTGCCCACGGACGAAAGTCAGGTGCGGAGAGCGGAGAGGAGTCGACGACAGACGACGACACAAGAACCCACGAGCAAGACGCCCGTGTGGAAGACGTCACCGACGAGGAGTCGGATACCACGGATCGGCGAGAAGCTAAAACGGGTGCCCACGGACACAACGTCCGTGCGGAGGAGGATGAAGAGGGTAGCGAAGCCGAAAGCGACGACCCGAGCGCATACCAGCGTTCGCGAGATCCACGCAGAAATCACCCGAGATATCAACAAAATAATAGAGAAAACTCGCCTCCCACCTTCTTACACACGATGTACGAGAACGAAGAGGTAGTTGCGTACAGGGTTGACGGTGCGGTCATCCTAAAGATGACAAAAACAACAACGGTCATCATCACGACGCCGCACGCAAAGGCACCATCTCCATACGTAGAAGAGCCGGCATCACCAGAGCGACCCCAGGCGATCGAAGACGGGAACGCATACACCGAGAACCTGGCGACACCCAGCACAATAGACAGCCCGACGCCCAACAGCGGGAAACGCAGGCGGAGCGACACGGACCGGTCAGAGGAACTTTTCGAAGGAGTGTGCGGATGGGAGGAGGGATTAGAGGCACAAGTCGAGACAGACAACACGCCGTCCAGCAGCCATAATTCACGCCCACGAAATGTGTGCCCCGCAATCAGGTGGGAATTCCCGGACGAGTGGGAAGTTCTCCCTAATGAAAATATCTTGACGGCTATGGCGATACCAGCCATCACGCGCGAACTAGAAAACCTATGAAGGAGGGGCAAGCACGGATGGTTCAAATTAACCGCGGGAGGAGAATATTACATAGTAAACCCCATCAAAACCGGCCGAGTCACAATAACCAAAGACTGCGCAAAGCCACAGGTCGCGGAAATAAACACCGCATACGCCGACAGCAGGAAAACAAAGCCCGAATATCGACAAACAGCGGAAACACCGGATCCACAGCCGCCACACACTTGGCAGGTACTACCGGAGGGTGAAGAGCTGCCGATAGCAGCAATATGGAAGGTCGAAAGATGGCTCATAGGGAAAGGCCCAGGTAGACGAGAGAGGACGAATATAAAAGCGGGACAGCAAGTCTACAACGTGACAAAACACCCCGACGGGAAAGTCACAGTCTCGTGGAAAGGGGGGGGGGTGTGAGGTAGGCCGCCCACGGGCCTCGAATGCGGCGCATCTTAATATTAATATTAATAACATAACGGATTACTGTTAAGAGTCAAGGAGACAGAATATTACTCACTGTATAAATAAACATAAGCTACAAATATAACATTAACTCGTAACATAATTAAGACAGAATTAACAGAAGGGCCGAGCGACCAGATCAGTATAAAGAGAACGTAGGTCGTGCCCGCTCTCGCGACCCACAACCTCAAATGTCGCGATCCACAAGCGACGAAGGCAGCGACGAAGGCAGCGACGAAGGCAGCGACAAAGGCAAGCTCAGGTCGAGCGCGAGACCGGCAAGGTAGTTGCCCAGTAGCGTGACGAGTGGACGGACGCGAAGTTGCTGAGAACGGTTCAGAAGTTTTATAGAACTGGAAGAAGGCACATGAGACGATTTTTGGTGAAAGAGACACTGCACGAGTTACATAAAAATAGAAACTCAGTACATTATTAAAAGAGTAAGTAAGTCTAAGTGAGCCCGATGAAGAGGAAATAAAAGCAACCTAAAACCGAAACGAAACTCAACGTGTTATATTTGTTTTCTGTATAGGATGAGCGGGAACCGCACACATATATATATGCGATCATATATATATACGCGCGCACGGCGTCAGTTAGCGATACGTTCTCCCTCCTCCTTTCCCCAGCATTCCTACTAATCGGCGGATCAAGCCCCGATTCGTACGGAGCAACACTAGCGGAGTTAGCGGAGACTGTACGAAAGTACGTCAAACCCTGACATCCCTGTCTTTCGACGCGTTTCCCCTTCCTTTCCCCGCATCCCTACTAATCGGTGGATCGAGCCCCGATTCGCACGGAGCAGCATTAGTGGAGTCAGCGGAGACTGTGCAAAAGTCGTCAACCCCTGACGCCCCCCTCACCTTTTGGGCCGCGCAACCTCGGGGTTGCATCGTTCATTGAAACTCGCCTCTATGATAGCTAACGCGTTTCGGCAATTTATAAATTCCTTGTAACGCGAGCCTTGGCCAGACTGAGATCTGTACCTCGGCATAATTCACTACTTTACAAGTAAAAAGAGATTCAGCTTTGGGAAGAGTTTACACTATTCATCCCAATAATACAGAATGTTTTTATTTAAGACTTTTACTACATTTTGTAAGAGGGTTAATGGTATAGCATACGCATCATTTCAATTGGCGTGTAAAGCTCTAGGATTACTAGAAGATGATAAGCACTCGGATTCAACTATAGCCGAAGCTGTCATATGTCAAAATCCTACAAAACTGAGGGAACTTTTGCAATAATGTAAGTATTTTGTCAAACTTCGGATGCTCTTAAACTTTGGAATATTTATAAAGAGAGTTTCTAAGAAGATATTTTAAAAGTCTTTCATATTTCACAAGACAGAAATATTGATCAAAGTATTCTGAATAATGTATTAAATAAATGTCTTATGTACATTGAAGATACTGTACTGTCTATTGGTGGTCAAAACTTGACTTACTATGGACTTCCACTACCAATTAGATCCGAGAAATTGTTCCAAATATTGAATATCATAGAGAAACAAATTATGAAAATTGCGATAATTTTGTTGTTAATAATGAGCTACTCCTTACTGCTGAGCAAAAACAAGTATACGAAAAGATACTACATAGCGTTGAAGCAGAAATGGAAGAAATCTATTTTTTAGATGCACCTGGTGGAACAGGTAAAACGTATCTTTGAAATTAATTATTGGCAAAGGTACGGCAAAGTAAAAAAATTGCGTTTGCCGTTGCTTCTTCCGGTATCGCAGCCACTATTTAATTTGATTCGTTTAGAAACACCACATTGCTCAATATCAAAGCAATCTAATATTGCTGCTGTGCTCAACGATTGCAAGCTTATTGTTTGGGATGAGTGTAATATGGGCCATAAATGTGCTTTTGAAGCTGTAGATCGATCTTTGAAAGACATTCGAGATAGTGAATACTTAATGGGTGGCATAAGTGTTCTCTTAGCTGGTGATTTTCGACAAACTCTCCCAGTGATCCACAGAGGAACAAGAGCAGATGAAATAAGTGCGTGCGTAAAGTCTTCAATTTTGTGGCCCAAAATACAGAAAATTGCATCAACGAAGAATATGCGAGTGCACTTAAAAGGTGATAGCAAAGCTGGTGAATTAGCAGAACCAACCCATGATGGCAAAATAACTTTACCATCAACTTTGTGTCATGTTGTGAAAAGTATTGAAGAACTAACTCTAAAAATATTTCCGGATATTACAAATATCTCTCAAAAATCACTCGAATGGTGTTCAGAACGTGCTATTGTAATATGCCGCTGGTCGCCTCTATTTGATTTTAGGACAAGCCCTAAAAGTAGGCCAGCCGTACATCCCAACTTCTGCTCAAGTGCTTGTAAAACTGTATGCGCTTTTATTTATGTTTTCGTTTGCAAATAACCAAACTGATATTATTTTCTTTTGGTGTTTCGTAAAAACAAAAATAAGCTTGGCTAGACGGCAATCCGTTTCGGTAAATGGTAAATGTTTGTTAGTATTTTCTTTGGTTATCTTCGCTATGAGCAGTACACTCGCCACCTAGGAGTGATGAAAATGTCAACCGGTACAGGGCTGTGAGTAACTGTGAGTAATTGGTTTGTAGCAACCAAATTTCTGACCGCATGTTCTTTTCTCTCAAAGACTTGTCAGGGAGAAGGTGTGCGCGATTTAACGTGCTCTATTGAAGCACAGAAACCGAAAAGTGATCCTTTAATTGGTTTAGTAAATCAAAGAAAAAAATAAAGAAAAGTGCCACTGGATCAGTTTAAAGACGTAAGCGAAGAGATTGATTAATTAATTTTTTTTTATTCGAATAACTGGAACATTTATATTTTTTGGTTAGGATTATACTTGGATTTAAAAGCCGTAATCTGCAAAATTATTTGAGTGCTGATTCTCAACTTAATAGGTAATTATAAGTTAATTTTTTTTGCGTTCGCAATTCTGATTATTTTTCCAATCTATATATTTATCAGAATTGTCGGGTAGTTTTGGCCATAACTTCATTTGCCTCGATATAAATCCCCTTTGTGTTGGTTATTATCGTATCGGTTGAATAGATCTACTATTTTTCTTGGCATTAAGAACCATTTCAATTATCCAACTGCCGAATAAAGGCCCAACAATATTCGTCTTGGGACTCAACAGATCAGCTGTCCCCAACAACTCCAGCCAACCAGCGCTCTCTTATTCTACCGCTCCATATGGGCTTCACTCACCAGTCCGCAGTTGAACTCGCAAGCAGAGCAACCCCAGCGTGAGGAAGTTGCAGAATTAACTTAAATATGTGGTCGCGAAGAACTACAAAATAGTCTTGTTCTAAATAAGAACAACATTAGCGACGTGGAGAAGTTTTCTTTTGTATTATGGTTTTTTTTTATTGAGTGAATTAGTGCCCGAAATCGTACATAACCCTCTACCTGTTATGTAACAGACCGGCCACGACTAAAGTAAAGAAAACAAGTGGAAACGTTGCAGTCGGACGCAACCGACTGCGGCATACTCGATACCAAAATTAAAACCGGTAAAAAGAGGCCTGAATGCAAAGGGGTACGGATGCGGCAGGGGCTTACGCTGCCTTAAAGATTCTCCGATGCAGATGGGGATGCCACCGGCTATCTTCATACCAAATTTGGTGACTCTAGCTAAAAATTTGTAAAAGGTGGGGAAAGGGGGGGCTGGGGGCGGTTTGGGTGGGCGTGTCATCCAAATTTTTGATGCAGATCTTTGTGGAATGTCAATTGTTATCTTCATACCAAATTTGGTGACTCTAGCTCGAAAATTATATTTAGTGGGGAAAGGGGGGCTGGGCCGGTAAGGGTGGGCGTGACTTCCAAATTTGTGATGCAGATCTTTGTGGAATGTCAATTGCTATCTTCATACCAAATTTTGTGACTCTAGCTCGAAAATTGTAAAAAGTGGGGAAAGGGGGGCGAAATGGAGGGCGTGGCTCCAAAACTTTGATGCAAATTTTTGGGGGTCGTTGCCAGCTATCTTCCTTCCAAATTTGGTGACTCTAGCTCGAAGTTTAAAAAAGATGGGGAAAGGGGGCTGAGGGCGGTAAGGGTGGGCGTGGCATCAAAATTTTTGATGCATATCTTTGTAAAATGTCAATTGCTATCTTCATACCAAATTTGGTGACTCTAGCTCGAAATTTGTAATAAGTGGTGAAAAGGGGGGCTGGGGGCGGTATGGGTGGGCGTGGAATCCAAATTTTTGATGCAGATCTTTCTGAAATGTCAAATGCTATCTTCATACCAAATTTGGTGACTCTAGCTCGAAAATTGTAAAAAGTGGGGAAAGTGGGGCGAAATGGAGGGCGTTGCTCCAAAACTTTGATGCAGTTTTTTGGGGGTCGTTACCAACTATCTTCCCACCAAATTTGGAGGCTCTAGCTCTACAACTCTGGAAGATACACGCATTCCCGTTTTTGACGAAGCGTTGGGGCACATGGGGGTGGCTGGGGCGGTATTGGTGGGCGTGGCATCCAATCTTTTGATGCAGTTTTTGGGGGGTCATCATCACCTATCTTGGCACCAAATTTGGTGGTTCTAGCTCAAAAACTGAGGGAGATATGGGCTTTTTTGACTTTAAAATGCGGTGGGGCTGGGGGCGGAAAGGGGGGGCGTGGCTCCAAAATTTTTGATGCATTTTTTTGGGGGTTGCTAATAGCTATCTCCTTACCAAATTTGGTAGTTCTAGCTATAAGGATGTGCGAAATATGTGGATTTATCGGTTTTGAGTTATCGAATTTATCGATTTGCCAGCCCCCCAGTTATCGTAGAACCCCCATCTTGACACTTTAATTTACTATCCCATAGATAAAGAGAATTGGAAAGTTTCAAGTCTCTAGCTTGAAGGGTGTGGAAAAAAGTTGCGAACATACAGACGGACAGACGGACAGACGGACGGACACCATGACGGACATTGCACAAACTCAATATACTTTTTACCTTCGGTATCGAGTATAAAAATCAATGTCCGATTTATTTCCCTGTTAAAATTAAGCTAACGTATGAAGGACAATAATACAATCTATCTCGTTTTAAGCGTAAAGTCTAGTCAAAATAGCTAACAACATAACATAAAATTTTTAAAAATCAAAAGAATACTAAGTTGATGAAAACGATTAAGTATTACACAAATCAAGATAGGGTATCAGACAACATCAATAGAAGAATTTTTGAAGTCAGTAAATGAGTACAGAACACATACTGCTTAGAACATCTTACTGTTTTCATTTTTTTTATTTTAGAAATTTAATTGATATGTGAGTTTGATGAAATAATTTTAGTCGAGTATAAGAAATAGTTTGACGGATATCTTAAAGGCCTGTACGCAGTCGCCTGTACAGCTCCCGTACAGCAAAAACTTCATATAAAAAAAATGGTCCCGTACAGCTTCTGTACAGTACGTACATTTAAGGTCTGCAGTTCTGTTAGCTTCTGCTGGTACGGTAGTGTTGAACAATGAAAATGTTAAAATGTTATGTTAAAATGCTACGGGCAGTAAATAGCTTCCAGCAGCTATTTACAGTCGTAAAAAAAAAACAACATGTCGGGACGCAAGAGTCGGTTCAAAAATTTTGAGGAATATGGTGACAAATTAGCACTTATTCAGGCAATTGAGCGTCGGCCACTCTTGTGGGACCTAACTAGCAAGCTGCATTCTAATATTGTATATATAAAAAACGCTTGGGAGGAAATTGGCGCCGATTTGGGAAAAGACGGTAAATAGCTTGAACAAAATAACCAACATAATTATATATTATATATATATATATATGCGTGTTTACATTGCAGTTGATGATTGCAAGATGGCATGGGCGGGACTACGCGATAGCCACAGGTACCACCTGAAACAAAGGCGCAAACGGGCAAAGAGTGGGAGTGCTGGCGGCAGTGTGCTTAGTTCCCCAAATATAGGCGAATGGGAGTTTGCCGCGCATATGGCTTTTTTGCCTGACATGTCAGAACAGAGAACGTAAGTCATTTTAAATTTGTATTATTTTAGTTTCATATTATTAACAATTCAAGTATTTATATTTCAGAACGATGGGCTCGTGTTGCAGTGGAGATGAGGATGCGAACGCTAGCGTAATGGAGCCGTTTCTGTTCGATGTTGATTTGGATGCGTCCACTAGCTCGACGAGCCAGCAACAACAGTATTCGTATGTAAGTAATATAACACAGCAACTTCTTTAGCATATTAAAAACATACATATATTATTACAGAAACCAAAGAATGCAAAAAAGCGAAAGGTTGCTGAGGTTGCTGACGACGACCAGTTGATTAAGGACATGCTAGAATCGCAAAAAACTTTAATTGAAAAGATTTCCAATCATAGTCCCACGGAGCCGTACCTATTGTTTTGGCGTTCAATAATTAGCAACATTGACGAGAACAACAGGAATGATGCAGTGGTGAAAGTCACTCAGTTTTTGTTTAATTTGCAACAATCTTACAATGATGCAAATAAAAATGAATGAAAAATAACACATTGTATGTTTTTAATTTGTTTATTGTGGCACTCTCGCCGACTCGTACTGCCAGGGTACAGATCCACTTGCAGAATTAACATAGTCCTTTAAGTGGTTCCTAATGAGTTTGGCATAGTCCCTCGCTCGTCCGTGTGAGGGATTTGCGTTTGCTTCAATAACGCTTTCCGCGACATTTATGTCGGTCGGGTTGCCATAGCTTTGCGGACTCCTTTTATTAGAAAATTGTGCAGCAGACAGCATGCATAGACAATTTTTGGGCTCTGCTGGGGTTGCACAACAGCGTCCGTTGCACCGCAATCCACCTGGCCGTCAGGATTCCAAACGCATTTTCAATACAGCGGCGAGCTCTACTCAACCGATAATTAAAAATGCGTTCCACCCGAGTCAAGGTCCGGGACCCGAACGGCTTCATTAAGTGCTCATGCAACGGAAACGCGTCATCACCAACAAGGTAATACGGCGTGAGCAGACCGTTTACCATGCTGTCATTTGGAAATTTAAAAGTGTCCGCGAACATAGCCTTCCCAAATTTGGAGTGTGAAAACGCGTTCATGTCACCCTCGCTTCCATAAGCGCCGACATCAACATATGTGAACACATACGATGCATCACAAATGCCGAGAAGGACGAGTGAAAAAAAGCCCTATAAAACATAACATAAATAATTAAATTAGTATAGCAAAAGAAAACATTATTTGCATACATATACCTTGTAATTATAAAACGCGCTGCCACTATTAGGGGGTGCGCGAATTGCAACATGTTTGCCATCTATAGCTCCAATGCAGTTTGGAAGGTTCCACTTCTCTTCGAACCCCTTAGCAAACTCAAGCATATCTCCCTTGTTCCATTTTGGAATCTCGCCAGATAAGGCCTGGATAATTCCGTTGCAAACCAGATCTACAGTAGTCCCCATGTGCTGTTTGCTGACACGGTAGGTCGACCCTATGTGCCGTTGCAAATCACCTGAAGCTAAATATCTGTAAGGCAATTGATAAATTAATTGAAATTAATTTCAATAATGCAATGGATTTTGCGATGTACTTACTCCAACACAATTGCAAACTTCACTTTGGTTGGTATTGAATCTGGCCTTGTGAGCCGTTTCGGTACCAAATACTGCTCCACGAGTCCAAACAAATCCGAAAAATGGTTCGACGACATATGAAAGTTTTCATGGAAAGCTGCCGGCTCCTTGCACAAATTTTCAAACTAAAATTAAATTGCAAAATAAATATACTTGCATTGTTTGGTCGTATAATAAAAGTACTTACATCTCTTATAAATCGTCCATGCTCAGCCCTGCCCATCAAATATTGATTTACCCAAATCCGTTTCTGCGGCTTAGCTTTTGCAGCGTCCCTGCTTTTTTTTATTATCGCCAACATTGTGTTGTTTGCGCACATTATTGCAATTAAATTCAGTTGTTCACAATCCATTTTACTTCACTTTAATTATTTTCCAAATGTAAACAAACAACAAAACACAGTTGCATTTCCGATTTATTTACAAAAAACAATTAGCCTACCGCCACAATATGTGAATTTTTCAACACTTGTCGTTACAGTCGTAAAACTCATGTATACGGTACGGAAGCTGTACGGGTCTCATGCGTACAGGCCTTAAATATGAAAAGTGTCATTTGACGAAAATCTTTTAGCGAGCAGACGGAAAGTTAAGGAAAAGATTATTTGTTAAGCCTAAAAGAATACCTTAAAGAATTTAAAGAATGTAAAAGCAAAATAAATTATAACTGAGATAGAACAGAATCGAATGTATGGGTATTAAAAAAAAAAATTAATAAATAATAATAAATTCAATAAACGATGAAGTATAAATATTAAGATCTAAATAATTTTGTTGAAACATGATTTATTATACCAGCTATATGAACTTCTTTAAGCTTTCAAAATAGTGACATACATAAAAGCATTCTTAGATATGTATATAGTGAGTACTAGAACTTAAGCTTATAATATAGACTTAAAAAGCTTTTTATCAAGCCGAAACAAAATCATGGAGTATGACTTGTGTGTTCTACCGGCTATAATTATATGCCATTAATATAAATGTTCGGTGTTTGTGTTTGCTTAATCCCTCAACGGAACAAGCTTAATATAATTCTCAAATTTAACATACTGTAAAAATCTATGAAAAAAAAAACTAAATAAATTAAATTAAAACATATCTATAAGAAAAACATAATTTGATAGTTTACTAACAAAGTAAAAAAAATTAAAAGTTATACTAATTAGCTCTATACAAGTAACAGAAGTCAGTGAAATAATCAAAACAGATGTATGCAAATAAAGGTTAGAAACGTAAGTAGTGAACAAGTTGGGTGTGGATTCAATTAACATACCACCTGCATTTCATAGACGCTCGTGTATAGAATCGCATAAGGGAGCGTGTTTTAATATAATAATATAAGCAGGATCGCTTTCCCCCTATAGCACTTTCACCCTCTAACACTTACTCCCTCTAACACTAACTCTCTCTTTCTCCCTCTAACACTTTCCCCCTCTTACACCTTACCCCTATAACATTCCAATCTAAATCTGCAAGTCTCAATACTTTTGTTTAAAAACAATGTTTTGATCTTGCTGCTGCTGCGTAGAAAATTCCCATCCCTTGCTTACATAACCCTCACGAATGTTGTTGTTCCTTTGGATCACTGGTTTTCACAACCATAAACATTCATTGTTTATGTTTTGCCTGCAGGTGTGCAAGGCAACGCACCTCAAACAGGCGCTCTCTCGACTCTCTCTTATCTACTTATTCGTAGTTAAGAAACCTGCGCACAGTTGACTCTCTCTCTCTTATCTACTAACTTGTAGCTAAGAAACCTTAATAGTTTCAAAGGCAATGTACTTGACTCACTGATCCTCACGGACGGTGATATCTATAACATATTAGCCAACTAATGTACTTGACCTTTGACTAGTGCACTTCAAGCATGCACAAGCTTGTCTCTAAGTCTTCCTCCCTCTAACACTTTCCCCCTCTAACTCTTTATCCCTCTTACACACATACTTATTCTAACACTTTCCCCCTCTAACTCTTTCCTACTCTAACATATTTTAATCTTAATCTACAAGTATAACACTCTTGTTTAAAAACAATGTGTTGATCTTGCTGCTGCTGCTGTTGCTGCGTAGGAAAATTTCCATCCCTTGCTTACATAACCCCCCAAGAATTTCGTTGTTGTTGTTGCTGTTGACCATAACAATGCAACGTACATCGAACAAGCGCTCGCTTTTCTTTATTCTCTATCCTTTCTTCCTTTGCACACTGCTCCTCATAACCATAAGCATTAATTGTTTATGTTTTTCCTGCAGGTGTGCAAGGCAACGCACGTCAAACAGGCGCCCTCTCGACTCTCTCATATCTACTGATTCGTAGCTAAGAAACCTGCGCACAGTTGACTCTCTCTCTCTTATCTACTAACTTGTAGCTAAGAAACCTTAATAGATTCAAAGGCAATGTACTTGGCTCACTGATCCTCACGGACGGTGATATCTATAACATATTAGCCAACTAATGTACTTGACCTTTGACTAGTGCACTTCAAGCATGCACAAGCTTGTCTCTAAGTCTTCCTCCCTCTAACACTTTTCCCCTCTAACACTTTCCGCCTCTAACACTTTCTCCCTCTAACACCTTCTCCCTCTATCCTTTCCTCCTCTAACATATTTTAATCTTAATCTACAAGTATCAATACTCTTGTTTAAAAACAATGTGTTGATCTTGCTGCCGCTGCTGTTGCTGCGTAGGAAAATTTCCAACCCTTGCTTACATAACCCCCCCACGAAGGTTGTAGTTGTTGACAATAACAATGCACGTGTGCAGAGCAACGTATTTAAAAACAGGAGCACACTTGACTCTAACAATAATTGGTTAAATAGTTAAACCTGATTTTCCCAATAACTATGCTCAATGTTTATGGCTTGCTCGTTTAACAGGCGCATCCTTGACACCAGATCCTATGATCATATAACCCACTTGAATGTTTTTATGTTGCTGCTTTTGACAAAAAAACAATGCATGCTGTTGCCTGCTTGTATGTGTGCAAGGCAATGCACTTAAAACAGGAACACACTTGAAACCAGATCCTATGATCACTGATTCTCAAGTGGGTAATAAAAGTGTAAAAAAGGGATCGCTGATTCTCAAGTTGGGTAATAAATTATGATTGGGGGTAATAAAAGTGACAGCTACATCCTGTTCCAGAACCGGCAGTTCCCTACTACTAACAACAACACCAGCTGCAAAGCAACAACAACAACAACCACAAATAATTGCAAGCAGCATCTGCGAAATTATTCAACAATCAATCAGAAGATGAGTTCAACATTGCTTAGGCTTGGGCTTTTCAGCAGCTAATTAAAGCGGCACAACAGCAACAGCAACAAGGATAACAACAGTGTCTACAAAATCAACGGCAACAAGGATAACAAGCAAGAAGGCTCTAGTTGGGAAAGCCCGACTAGAAGATACCCTGAACCCAGTTGCAATAAATAAATTATATTTATATAAGACTTTGGTATACTGTTTTAACTTCAATCGATTAAATTCGATTTCTCCGGTGTTTTTTTAAACTTATTTGGACGAAATTTTCAGAAAAGTTCTATCGTTACCCATTATTTCAACCCTCCTTTTACATTTTCCAAATTCTATATATATTTTCATAATCGATTGCATGTGTATATCGGAAAACAGAATAGTTATCGATAATTTGAAACAAAATTGTTCTGCTCATAGTATAGGAGAACTTATATCCAAATTCTGAAGTCTCTAGCTCTTGTAGTCTCTGAGATCCACGCGTTCATACAAGCGGACAGACGGACATAGCTAAATCGACTCGGCTATTGATGCTGATCAAGAATATATATACTTTATAGGGTCGGAGATGCTTCCTTCTGCCTGTTACATACTTTTGCACAAAACCATTATACCCTTATTTACACATTTTTTGGGTTAAGGGTATTAAAAAAAAATAATAACAAACAAAACAATTTCAAATAAAAAAAAAAACAATTTTTTAGTACCCAAATATAACTAATTAATTATAATTAATTATATATATATTACTAGTAAGTGGCCCGCTTACTTCGCTGCGCGGATAGTTTATATAAATTTTAGCAATAGAAGATAGATACAAAATAAATAAATTAGAAAATATTTCACAAAGTATTAAAGCAAAGTATTTAATATTCTCTTTTCCACGCCACCATTGAGGTAGAGAATCAGGCGCGTCATTATACTCGATACCGAAGGTAAAGAGTATATTGAGTTTGTGCAATGTCCGTCATGGTGTCTGTCCGTCTGTCCGTCTGTATGTTCGCAACTTTTTTCCAATTCTCTTTATCTATGGGATAGTAAATTAAAGTGTCAAGATGGGGGTTCTACGATAACTGGGGGGCTGGCAAATCGATAAATTCGACAACTCAAAACCGATAAATCCACATATTTCGCACATCCTTACAGCTAGAACTACCAAATTTGGTAAGGAGATAGCTATTAGAAACCACCAAAAAACTGCATCAAAAATTTTGGAGCCACGCCCCCCTTTCCGCCCCAACCCCCCCGCATTTTAAAGTCAAAAAAGCCCATATCTCTCTCAGTTTTTGAGCTATAGTCACCAAATTTGGTAGATAGGTGATGATGACCCCTCAAAAACTGCATCAAAAGATTGGATGCCACGCCCACCAATACCGCCCCAGCCACCCCCATGTGCCCCAACGCTTCGTCAAAAACGGGAATGCGTGTATCTTCCAGAGTTGTAGAGCTAGAGCCTCCAAATTTGGTGGGAAGATAGTTGGTAACGACCCCCAAAAATCTGCATCAAAGTTTTGGAGCCACGCCCACCCATTCCGCCCCCAGCCCCACCGCATTTTGAAATCAGAAATGGCTATATCTCCCACAGTTTTTGAGCTAGAGGAGATAGCTATTAGCAACCACCAAAAAAACTGCATCAAAAATTTTGGAGCCACGCCCCCCTTTCCGCCCCAAACCCCCCGCATTTTAAAGTCAAAAAAGCCCATATCTCCCTCAGTTTTTGAGCTATAGTCACCAAATTTGGTGCCAAGATAGGTGATGATGACCCCCCAAAAACTGCATCAAAAGTTTGGATGCCACGCCCACCAATACTGCCCTAGCCGCCCCCATCCACCCCAACGCTTCGTCAAAAACGGGAATGCGTGTATCTTCCAGAGTTGTGGAGCTAGAGCCACCAAATTTGGTAGGAAGATAGCTGGGAACGACCCCCAAAAATCTGCATCAAAGTTTTGGAGCCACGCCCTCCATTTCGCCCCCCTTTCCCCACTTTTTACAATTTTCGAGCTAGAGTCACCAAATTTGGTATGAAGATAGCATTTGACATTTCAGAAAGATCTGCATCAAAATTTGGATTCCACGCCCACCCATACCGCCCCCAGCCTCCCCTTTTCCCCACTTATTACAAATTTCGAGCTAGAGTCACCAAATTTGGTATGAAGATAGCAATTGACATTCCACAAAGATCTGCATCAAAAGATTGGATGCCACGCCCACCCATACTGCCCCCAGCCCCCCTTTCCCCACTTTTTACAAACTTTGAGCTAGGGTCACCAAATTTGGTATGAAGATAGCAATTGACATTCCACAAAGATCTGCATCAAAAGTTTGGATGCCACGCCCACCCATACCGCCTCCCCCAGCCCCCTTTCCCAACCTTTTACAAACTTTGAGCTAGAGTCACCAAATTTGGTATGAAGATAGCAATTGACATTCCACAAAGATCTGCAAAACTGAACAAAGAACTATTAAAACTGGTAAAAAAAAGGCCTGATTGCAAAGGGGTACGGATGCGGCAGGGGTGTACGCTGCCTTTAAGATTTTCCGATGCAGATGGAGATGCCACAAGCTATCTTCCTTACAAATTTGGTGACTCTAGCTCATAGTTTGAAAAAGGTGGGGAAAGGGGGGCTGGGGTCGGTATGGGTGGGCGTGGCATCCAAATTTTTGATGCAGATCTTTGTGGAATGTCAATTGCTATCTTCATACCAAATTTGGTGACCCTAGCTCAAAGTTTGTAAAAAGTGGGGAAAGGGGGCTGGGGGCGGTATGGGTGGGCGTGGCATCCAAATTTTTGATGCAGATCTTTGTGGAATGTCAATTGTTATATTCATACCAAATTTGGTGACTCTAGCTCAAAGTTTGTAAAAGGTTGGGAAAGGGGGGCTGGGGGCGGTATGGGTGGGCGTGGCATCCAAACTTTTGATGCAGATCTTTGTGGAATGTCAATTGCTATCTTCATACCAAATTTGGTGACCCTAGCTCAAAGTTTGTAAAAAGTGGGGAAAGGGGGGCTGGGGGCAGTAAGGGTGGGCGTGGCATCCAAATTTTTGATGCAGATCTTTGTGGAATGTCAATTGTCATATTCATACCAAATTTGGTGACTCTAGCTCAAAGTTTGTAAAATGTGGGGAAAGGGGGCTGGGGGCGGTATGGGTGGGCGTGGCATCTCAATTTGTGATGCAGATCTTTGTGGAATGTCAGTTGCTATATTCATACCAAATTTGGTGACTCTAGCTAAAAGTTTGTAAAAAGTAGGGAAAGGGGGGCGAAATGGGTGGGCGTGGCTCCAAAACTTTGATCCAGATTTTTGGGGGTCGTTGCCAGCTATCTTCCTACCAAATTTGGAGGCTCTAGCTCCACAATTCTGGAAGATACACGCATTCCCGTTTTTGACGAAGCGTTGGGGTGGATGGGGGCGGCTAGGGCAGTATTGGTGGGCGTGGCATCCAAACTTTTGATGCAGTTTTTAGGGGGTCATCATCACCTATCTTGGCACCAAATTTGGTGGGTCTAGCTCAAAAACTGAGGGAGATATGGGCTTTTTTGACTTTAAAATGCGGGGGGGTCGGGGGCGGAAAGGGCAGGCGTGGCTCCAAAATTTTTGATGCAGTTTTTTGGGGGTTGCCAATAGCTATCTCCTTACCAAATTTGGTAGCTCTAGCTGTAAGGATGTGCGAAATATGTGGATTTATCGGTTTTGAGTTATCGAATTTATCGATTTGCCAGCCCCCCAGTTATCGTAGAGCCCCCATCTTGACACTTTAATTTACTATCCCATAGGTAAAGAGAATTGGAAAGTTTCAAGTCTCTAGCTTGAAGGGTGTGGAAAAAAGTTGCGAACATACAGACGGACAGACGGACAGACGGACGGACACCATGACGGACATTGCACAAACTCAATATACTCTTTACCTTCGGTATCGAGTATAAAAAGATGAACAAATCATACCATACAATTACCAAATCAAATCTTATTCTTTGGAGCCTCTTCCACAAACAGTATACAATAAAATCAGACCCTAATCTAAAATCAAAACACAAGGTCAAGAGCTAGGGTGTATAAAACGATTAAAACAAAGAAAGACAAAAAAAAACTGAAAATACCAATATTTAGTGGGTATAAACCAATCCGGTGATAGTAAACGTACATTATTTTATGCCCGTTATGTTAAATACCGACTTTTACGTCATCTCGAGCTTTAGTACATCACAACCTTATTTTGCCATCCAAATTCAAGATTAATGCAAGGTTCAAGAAGAATAGAGCACATTTCAATGGTTTCATGAATTTACGAAATATCTCAGATCAATGAAAAACAAATCCTTTAGCGACAATAAGTTTTGAGCACTAAAGAAAATGAATCTCTTTAAGAAATAATTATAATAATTAAATGAAAAAATAAAACCTAATAACATGGCATCTAGAACAAAAAGGTTTTGTTCTTATTAAAATTAATAAAGCACCTACAAGAAAAATAAAAATTAAATAAATAAATAAAATAAAAGAAAGAAAAAAATGGAAGTGAGATGTAAAAGAACTGCAACTATCACAGTTAAGGAACAGTAGTAGTAGATATTTAACCCTTAAATTAAAACAGCTAACAAAGTCATACTTTTCGAAACAGTGTAAGACTCATATCTCGAACTGTTAAGCTAGTTCAATGCACTTCCTTATTAAATGTAATAAAAATGAGGAGAATAATGAAATAAAATATTACCATCCATCAATTAAAAGAAATTAATAACGAAATTTTCTTAGTTTAAGCAATGCGTGAGCCAGGTACGGGGACCAGCCCCCAAACGCCTGAGCAGTAATTTGACGCCACCCACTGCCACCCCCAAGAGGGCGTGCCCAGAGGAGCGTCCCAGCACGTCGGCATCCGCCGTAGCAACAGAAGTGAGGTCTTCCTCTCCAGTGTCCACCGAGACTCGCATATCGTATGCAGCGATTGCAAAAAAAGTCAAGGTGGCCGTGTTACCTGTGGAATACCCGCAGGTAATGCTCAGCCATGGGGACTTGTCCGCATTGGAGGAGGCCATCCTGGATGAGGTTATCCTCACAGGATGGGACACCGCGGTCGCGTTCGCGGGCATTCATTTCCGGGTTGGCTACCTGGTCATTGAATGTTCCGACGATCACTCAGCGGAGTGGCTGAGGACCGTGGTGCCAAGACTGCAGTCGTGGAAAGGAGCTCCACTGCACTGCAAGGTGGGTGATGATATTCCATCACCCCACAACATCACCATCTTCTGCCCAAGAAGTGCAGATCGGTCAACCGAATCCTTGTTGGTTCTGCTGAGGAACCAGAACAAGATCGAGACCGACTCGTGGAAGGTGTTGTCAAGGAGGACGGAAGGCGGAGGTGCGCTATTGGTGATAGGCATCGATGAGGCATCCAAGGACGCGATAGTGGCGAGAGGCCACCAAGTTTCATTCCGCTACGGGACCATCCCCGTTAGCGGTCTGAAGAAGAAGAGTGTTGGCGCAAGGACTACCCCTGCCCAAACGACAGTCCCGGGAGCTGTAGGCTCGGCCCCCACACCTCCCACCGCCACTGTTCCGAGTGCTCATCTGGCAGATGTCTCTGATTTATCAGAGGATCTGGCCGAGGATGAGGACCTGGCGGAGATGACGCTCGGTCCAGCAGAGCTGGAAGGGATGGATGATGAGGTGCCGATGTCCTCGCAAGAGCTCGCTGAGGAGCTTGAAACGGCAGAAGCTGACGTCACCATGACGGGCAGCGGTGATGTGGGCAGCTCCCAACCTACATCACCAGGAGCTGGAGCGGCGGATGAGTGATGGTGACATCAAACGTCACCGTCACTGGGCTAGCCCAGATAAACCTCCATCGGGCTAAGGCAGCCTCTGCTGTCTTGGCCAGGATGTTTATCACCCAACATCTTGGGCTAGCCCTGGTACAGGAGCCATGGGTAAACAATGGCATAAAAGGCCTGTACACCGCTGACTCAAAGGTAATCTGGGATCAAAGAGATCCTACACCTAGAGTATGCATTATGGTAAGGAAATGTATTAATTTTACTATTCTTTCAGAATTCCTCACTAGGGACTGCGTACCTATTGCCGTAAGGGCAATTGGAAACGCCCCCCCTATTGTGGTTGCATCTGCCTATTTTGCTGGTGATGTGGACTGCCCGCCACCGGAAATAGAAAAGCTGATGGACCACTGCAGGAGAGAGAAGCTGCCGGTTATAATCGGCTGCGATGCCAATGCGCACCACTCCATATGGGGCAGCACGGACATCAACAAAAGGGGTGAGTGTCTTACCAACCATTACTCTGATTAGTCGGTCTCTTAGGCCACATTTCAGAGAATGGCATGTCTCTTCAGAAGAATCCATGTCTGATCACAGGATTATCCTATTCAAACTTAAGGTTAATACGGATAGTAGTATACCAACTCGTAACCCCAGGAAAACGAACTGGGAAAAATTTAGGTCTACCCTAGAACTTAACCTAGCCACTGAAAACTCTGGAATACCCAGATGCACGAGTGAGCTAGAAAGAGTTGTTAGAAATCTAAATAGTAGCATTAAAAATGCATATGAAGAAAGCTGCCCACTAGGGAAAACGCGTAAAGAAAAAGATGCCCCATGGTGGAATGACGGTCTTGAGAGACTGCGTATCACCACACGTCACCTCTTCAATAAAGCTAAGAGGGACGGGTCATGGGATACATACCGCGAAAGCCTCACCTCCTACAGCAAGGAGATTAGGAAGGCCAAGCGCAGGAACTATAGGGACTTCTGCGAAAGCATAACAAGCACGAGTGAAGGTGCCCGGCTCCATAGAGCATTATCAAAACGGGCGCCGGAGGCTAATTTAGCCTTGAAGCGTAAAGATAATACATATACGAGCACCAATATGCAAAGGTTAGAGCTTCTGTTTGAGACGCACTTCCCAGGAAGTATCCCCTGGCAACCGTGCGAATCGCTTGAAACAGGAGGTCAACACAGACCAACGGCCATTGACTGGGCATGTGCCAAGTCGGTGGTCACAGTGGAGAAAATAAAATGGGCTATTGGAACCTTCCAGCCTTACAAATCTCCTGGTCTAGATTGCATATCACCGGTATTCCTTCAGCAGGGACAGGGAATACTCCTACCCATTCTAAGGAAAATCCTGGTCAGTAGCCTAGCACTTGGTCATGTACCAAGCACTTGGAGTAGAGCTAGGGTGGTCTTCATCCCCAAGGTAGGGAAGACAGATACCACCAACCCAAAGTCCTTCAGACCCATCAGCTTAACATCGTTTTTGTTGAAAACGTTAGAAAAGCTGGTGGATTATAACATAAGGAGTACTCTGCTCACACAGAGTCCACTGCAGGCAACGCAGCACGCATACAGAACAGGCAGGTCTACGGACACTGCCCTGTATGAGCTGTACCGTACTCTGCGGGCGGCAGTAGTAAATAAAGAAGTAGCAGTTTGTGCATTTTTAGACATTGAAGGTGCTTTCGACAACACATCACATGATGCTGTCAAAGCTACCTTGAATAGAAGAGGGCTGGACAGTACAACTAGTAGATGGATTTCATCCTTATTAGGGTCCAGACAGGCTACGGCATCTATACAAGATAGTACCGTAACAGTAACAACCACAAGGGGCTGTCCTCAAGGGGGGTTTTATCACCCCTCTTATGGAGTATACTAGTAGACGAACTATTAAGTAGACTTGCGAACAGGGGTATTCAATGTCAAGGCTATGCAGATGACATTGTGATAATAGCTCGGGGCAAGTATGAAGAAACTCTTTGTGATAATGTTCAACTGGGACTTAGGATTACGCATGATTGGTGTAGGGAGGTTGGTCTCAACTTAAACCCTACTAAAACAATCATCGTTCCGTTCACCAGAAGATACAAGCTACAAAGGATGAGGGAGATTAGGCTCGCGGGGAGTCCAATAGAAACAAGCAAGGAAGTTAAGTACCTTGGGGTCAATTTCGACAGTAAATTAAACTTTGGCACCCATGTTCAGAATACGATCGCAAAGTGCTGCAGAGCGCTGTATACGTGTCGTAGCATAGCCGGGAAGTCATGGGGAACATCACCAAAAATAATAAGATGGCTATACCTTATGGTAGTAAGGCCCATGCTCACGTATGGAGTGATTGCATGGGGGATAAGGCACAGCAAATCACTGTGCAGAAGCAGCTTCAAAAGCTACAAAGAATGGCATGTGTAGGAATCACGGGAGCGATGAGGACCTGTCCCACATCAGCGCTTGAGGTTCTATTGGAGATAACGCCACTCCATCACACAATTAGGCTGCAACGAAAGGCAACCCTCTTAAGAATGTCCGGTGAAGGAGTTGGGAGAGGACACATTCTTAGTCGAGTAGAGGCAGATATGCTATCGGGTGAACTTCCCCTTCTGGCACAGCCAAGGGATGAAATGAAAGTCGAACACATGTTCGGTCAAAAGTTTCAAGTTCACCTCTGTAATAAAAAGGAGTGGACATCTCTGGAAGAGGTCCACAACATGAAGCCACACACCATAAAATGGTACACCGATGGATCCCTAACGCAACAAGGCTCCGGTCTTGGTGTGGTAGGCCCTCGGCTAATGTACCACGAGCCCCTAGGTATGCACACCAGCATATTCCAAGCTGAGGTATGTGCAATCGGGAGGTGTGTGGACTTTAATCTAAAGCGTAACTATCGGAATAGGGATATAGCCATCCTATCCGATAGTCAAGCAGCAATAATGGCACTTAGTAAGACCGAAATCAGGTCAAAGATAGTTCGTGAGGTACGAACCAAGCTAGACACTCTGGGATCACAAAATAGGCTTGCCCTAAGATGGGTCCCTGGACATGTCGAAATAGCGGGGAACGAAGAGGCAGACAAGCAAGCAAGACTGGGGGCAGCGACACCCCTAATAGGACCCGAGCCGTACTGTGGTATAGGAAGAAGCACAATACGGCAAGAGCTTAGGAATGAAGAGAGACTTCTGCGAAGAACGAGCTGGGCAAGGACACCAGGACTCAGACAAGCAAAGATTCTCTTGGGTAGCTATAACCTTAAACGGTTTAAGCAAGTAATATCAATGGGTAAAAATAGACTCAGGATACTCACCGGTCTCTTGACAGGACATTGTAGACTACGAGGTCACCTCGCAAAGCTAGGTATAGTCAGCAGCGAGATTTGCAGATTCTGCGAAATGGAAGGAGAATCCTCCTTGCACATTATAGCAGAATGCGTAGCCTTAGTAAGGAAAAGAAGTAGTTTTCTAGGAAAACATATTGTGCAACTTAGCGATTTAGAAACCATCGACCCAACAAAGGTACTTGCTTTTATGCAACACCTGGGCCTGATGGAAGAGCTATAGGCCAAGAAGGGGGCACAATAGATCTATTTGGTCGCAGTGTATTTACCCCCAATATAATAATAATAATAATAAGCAATGCGTTTGGAAATATAAAAATCTAGCATAATCACTAAGAAAGTAGAACGGTATATAGGTTGACAGTTAAAATATATTAAAGCAATCAATTATAAAGTGAACAAGTGGAAACGTTGCAGTCGGACGCAACCGACTGCGGCATACTCGATACCAGTATTAAAACCGGTAAAAACAAGTGGAAACGTTGCAGTCGGACGCAACCGACTGTGGCATACTCGATACCAGTATTAAAACCGGTAAAAAAAAGGCCTGATTGCAAAGGGGTACGGATGCGGCAGGGGTGTACGCTGCCTTAAAGATTTTTCGATGCAGATGGGGATGTCACCGGCTATCTTCATACCAAATTTGGTGACTCTAGCTAAAAATTTGTAAAAGGTGGGGAAAGGGGGGGCTGGGGGCGGTTTGGGTGGGCGTGTCATCCAAATTTTTGATGCAGATCTTGGTGGAATGTCAATTGTTATCTTCATACCAAATTTGGTGACTCTAGCTCGAAAATTGTATTTAGTGGGGAAAGGGGGGCTGGGGCCGGTAAGGGTGGGCGTGACTTCCAAATTTGTGATGCAGATCTTTGTGGAATGTCAATTGCTATCTTCATACCAAATTTGGTGACTCTAGCTCGAAATTTAAGGTATGGGTGGGCGTGGCATCTCAATTTGTGATGCAGATCTTTGTGGAATTTGGAAATTTGGAGGCTCTAGCTCCACAATTCTGGAAGATACACCCATTCCCGTTTTTGACGAAGCGTTGGGATGGATGGGGGCGGCTAGGGCAGTATTGGTGGGCGTGGCATCCAAACTTTTGATGCAGTTTTTGGGGGGTCATCATCACCTATCTTGGCACCAAATTTGGTGGCTCTAGCTCTAAAACTGAGGGAGATACAGCCATTTGTGATTTCAAAATGCTGGGGGCCTGGGGGCGGAATGGGTGGGCGTGGCTCCAAAACTTTGATGCAGTTTTTGGGGGGTCGTTACCTGCTATCTTCCTAACAAATTCGGAGGTTCTAGCTCCACAACTCTGGAAGATACACGCATTCCCGTTATTGACGAAGCGTTGGGGTGGATGGGGGCGGCTAGGGCAGTATCGGTGGGCGTGGTATCCAAACTTTTGATGCAGTTTTTGGGAAGTCATCATCACCTATCTTGGCACCGAATTTGGTGGGTCTAGCTCAAAAACTGAGGGAGATATGGGCTTTTTTGACTTTAAAATGCGGGGGGGTTGGGGGCGGAAAGGGGGGGCGTGGCTCCAAAATTTTTGATGCAGTTTTTTGGGAGTTGCTAATAGCTATCTCCTTACCAAATTTGGTAGTTCTAGCTGTAAGGATGTGCGAAATATGTGGATTTATCGGTTTTGAGTTATCGAATTTATCGATTTGCCAGCCCCCCAGTTATCGTAGAACCCCCATCTTGACACTTTAATTTACTATCCCATAGATAAAGAGAATTGGAAAGTTTCAAGTCTCTAGCTTGAAGGGTGTGGAAAAAAGTTGCGAACGTACAGACGGACAGACGGACGGACACCATGACGGACATTGCACAAAGTCAATATACTCTTTACCTTCGGTATCGTGTATCTTCCAGGGTTGTAGAGCTAAAGCCTCCAAATTTGGTGGGAAGATAGTTGGTAACGACCCCCAAAAAACTGCATCAAAGTTTTGGAGCCACGCACACCCATTCCGCCCCCAGCCCCACCGCATTTTGAAATCAGAAATGGCTATATCTCCCACAGTTTTTGAGCTAGAGCCACCAAATTTGGTGCCAAGATAGGTGATGATGACCCCCCAAAAACTGCATCAAAAGTTTGGATGCCACGCCCACCAATACTGCCCTAGCCGCCCCCATCCACCCCAACGCTTCGTCAAAAACGGGAATGCGTGTATCTTCCAGAGTTGTGGAGCTAGAGCCACCAAATTTGGTAGGAAGATAGCTGGCAACGACCCCCAAAAATTTGCATCAAAGTTTTGGAGCGACGCCCTCCATTTCGCCCCCCTTTCCCCACTTTTTACAATTTTCGAGCTAGAGTCACCAAATTTGGTATGAAGATAGCATTTGACATTTCAGAAAGATCTGCATCAAAAATTTGGATTCCACGCCCACCTTTACCGCCCCCAGCCCCCCTTTTCCCCACTTATTACAAATTTCGAGCTAGAGTCACCAAATTTGGTATGAAGATAGCAATTGACATTCCACAAAGATCTGCATCACAAATTTGGAAGTCACGCCCACCCTTACCGGCCCCAGCCCCCCTTTCCCCACTAAATACAATTTTCGAGCTAGAGTCACCAAATTTGGTATGAAGATAACAATTGACATTCCACAAAGATCTGCATCAAAAATTTGGATGACACGCCCACCCAAACCGCCCCCAGCCCCCCCTTTCCCCACCTTTTACAAATTTTTAGCTAGAGTCACCAAATTTGGTATGAAGATAGCCGGTGGCATCCCCATCTGCATCGGAGAATCTTTAAGGCAGCTTAAACCCCTGCCGCATCCGTACCCCTTTGCATTCAGGCCTCTTTTTACCGGTTTTAATTCTGGTATCGAGTATGCCGCAGTCGGTTGCGTCCGACTGCAACGTTTCCACTTGTTTTCTTTACTTTAGTCGTGGCCGGTCTGTTACATAACAGGTAGAGGGTTATGTACGATTTCGGGCACTAATTCACTCAATAAAAAAAACCATAATACAAAAGAAAACTTCTCCACGTCGCTAATGTTGTTCTTATTTAGAACAAGACTATTTTGTAGTTCTTCGCGACCACATATTTAAGTTAATTCTGCAACTTCCTCACGCTGGGGTTGCTCTGCTTGCGAGTTCAACTGCGGACTGGTGAGTGAAGCCCATATGGAGCGGTAGAATAAGAGAGCGCTGGTTGGCTGGAGTTGTTGGGGACAGCTGATCTGTTGAGTCCCAAGACGAATATTGTTGGGCCTTTATTCGGCAGTTGGATAATTGAAATGGTTCTTAATGCCAAGCCAAATAGTAGATCTATTCAACCGATACGATAATAACCAACACAAAGGGGATTTATATCGAGGCAAATGAAGTTATGGCCAAAACTACCCGACAATTCTGATAAATATATAGATTGGAAAAATAATCAGAATTGCGAACGCAAAAAAATTAACTTATAATTACCTATTAAGTTGAGAATCAGCACTCAAATAATTTTGCAGATTACGGCTTTTAAATCCAAGTATAATCCTAACCAAAAAATATAAATGTTCCAGTTATTCGAATAAAAAAAAAATTAATTAATCAATCTCTTCGCTTACGTCTTTAAACTGATCCAGTGGCACTTTTCTTTATTTTTTTCTTTAATTTACTAAACCAATTAAAGGATCACTTTTCGGTTTCTGTGCTTCAATAGAGCACGTTAAATCGCGCACACCTTCTCCCTGACAAGTCTTTGAGAGAAAAGAACATGCGGTCAGAAATTTGGTTGCTACAAGCGACAAAGTTGCACCAATTTATTTCACCTTTATATTCGTTACTCACAGCCCTGTACCGGTTGACATTTTCATCACTCCTAGGTGGCGAGTGTACTGCTCATAACGAAGATAACCAAAGAAAATACTAACAAACATTTACCGAAACGGATTGCCGTCTAGCCAAGCTTATTTTTGTTTTTACGAAACACCAAAAGAAAATAATATCAGTTTGGTTATTTGCAAACGAAAACATAAATAAAAGCGCATACAGTTTTACAAGCACTTGAGCAGAGGTTGGGATGTACGGCTCGCCTACTTTTAGGGCTTGTCCTAAAATCAAATAGAGGCGACAAGCGGCATATTACACACCTCCCTGCCAAAATCACACTTTGGCGCTGAAACGACCAAAGTGGGATACCCGCTTGGAGACACAAAAAAAAAACAGAATCGTCGTTATTGTTTAATATCTTTAGCATGATATTTTCCCACAAGTTTACCCTGCAAATCTTCCAGCTCGTAATAACATGTACCAAGTTTATTCCGAATTCTGGCAACAAATTTGCACGGAGTATTGCCAATAAAGCTTGTTCACTTAATTGTTGACTAAGCTTGTCTGCTAAACACAATATTGCTTCATAAAAACTATCAAAAGTTTCATTATGCTTTTGCTTCCTTTGATCAATAGCTGACCGAATCTCTAAATCAGTTCTTCCATCCTGGAATTGCGATCTCAACGCTACACACAAATCTGGCCAGCGAACTGTAGGGACACTTCTGTGGAATCTCCAATACCATTCATTGGCACTTCCCTCGAACAAACTGGTTGCATATCTTGCTAACAGTTCAAAATTGCCCTCCAGAGTCTGGTGAGTGAGTGCTTCGACTCGGTACAAAAAGTCGTCAACTGACAAAGACGCATGTCCGGTAAAACGTAACTTCCAAATAGACATGATTTGACTAATACGATCTGGTCTTAAATCACGATTTGACTGCGAACCAGCCGACATACCTGCCGTAGGAAAATGTTCACTATCGGGTCTACTTGGGATTCTAAACAACTGTTCGAAACTTTGAGGTGTTTGGCTCGATGGTGAAACTCTATTAATAGGTTGAATCGGGTCCGAACTCGTGGACATTTGTACAGACAATCTCTGAAATCCAGCTTCGATCGGTTGAGCAATTGTTCGTGTTTGTTGCAATAATACTGTGGCCATTGCTGTTGTAATTGATTGTTGCAAGTTAGCCAACAATGTTTCCTGCCCCATTTGCATCGATCTTGGTTGACTTTCGGGCTGAACTACTCGGTTCTGATCGACCCTAGCTTCCCCAGTTTCTGGTTGTACGGATTGCGGCTGACGCATAGTCGGACTTATGTTCGACTGTAACTCGGATGAACTGTTGGTAGGGTTCATCTGATTTGCAGACGTTTCAAGATTCAGGCCTATTGGTGAGCTTGCAGCAGTCGTTTTTGACTGTGCTCTGGTAGTTATTCTTGTCGATGGCATGTTGTGCTTGGATAGCTGCGCTGCTTTTAGTTCTTCCAACAGATTAGTGGATGAACAACGAAGCGACGTACGACAAACTGGACAAACTTTTCTGTTGTTTGTTTGACTTACAAAACACGCGTGGTGAAAATAATGATTACACCGTGTTGTGAATAACTGAGCTGGAAGCTCGACTTCTTTAGTGCAAACACAACAGATTATCTCGGGGGTATTAATAAAGGCGGAATTATTTGAAAGCATGCCTAGTAGAAATATTTATCCTACACGCTTACCTAATTTTCAAAGTAGTTACCAATTATAATATATTTTATAATTTCAAATTTAGATAATATTTTAATTTTTTTTTTTTTTTTTTTAGAAATACTAATATTTTATCGAATATTATACGAGGTAAATAACTAATAGACAAACGAAAATTAACGAAAAGAACAACTTATGACATTTTATTGGATACCATGCCAAACCATCCTGAGTATCAGCTAACTAGCCAATTACCATTTCTTACATATAACGGAATTTCAAATATAGATATCCTAGTTCTAAAATTGCGCGGAGAGTAGTAGATCTAGTCCACGATCTCATAGCAATAAAACAAAACTTAAGGAAAAAAAAAAAAAATCTGCAATTACAAAATTACTTGAAGGCAGCTACCGATGTAGGTCAAGTACAGCATAATAGCGCATGCCAACTATACTTGATCGCGGTAAGCTACTAACCTTTACTCTTGACCTAGCTTGTCAAAACAACACCCAGTCAAAACATTGAAGTGGCCTGCTGATTTAACCCGCATAATCAAGAGGGTGAACCTACGAAATTAATCTACAACTTAACACTTGTTTACAGTTACGTATCTAATATCTCACATAGCATACTAGCGCATTCCAACTATGTGTGATCGGCGGTAATCTGCAGCATTAATTGTTGACCAATTACCGTATAAATTAAACAATTTTACTGAGCGAGATAAGGTACTAAAAAAAAATACATGCTTCAATTAGCGGCCGGAAGTAGATCTGGTCCACTTGCCTTATCCTGCTAAATTAAGACACAAAATTTTATAGCACTTAGGAAAAGGATGACACTTATGTGTAATTAGACATCGGCAATATAACTATTTTGAAGTTACTTTTTATCCAGAATGTCTCACACAAGCCTGTTAACTAAAGCTTGCTTTTACGCTCATAGCCAAGGACAAGGGAATTAGGAATAGAAGGAAAATAAAGTCTCTAGGTATTGTCGACTTTCTTTGAGATTTAAAACTTAATCAAGGCCAGTAATCCAGTTACTTCGTACTAATAACTTTGTACATGAAGTTAACCTAATTCGGCCACACGTCTGGGCGCCAAATAATAATCAAAATAATAAATAGATACTGTAACGATTAACGTACAAGTATTGATGAGCGGATGTTATTGTAGCGGACAACGGAGTACGCGCTGGCTTCAACGGCTGTGGCTCGTCGGCTAAGTCGAGGGTATCAAAAGAATGAACCGTGTGCTACGTTGCTCCAGTCGTTATCTGATTATAATTAAATTCGCGTACTCTTTTACCAGTATAGTGGAAAAAGGGGGAAGTGGAACAGGAGGGATGAGGAGGAAAGCACGTAAAACTGTGTGGGTTTTTATGGGCGGCTGAAAACAAAAACTTCTAAACTCAATTTAGACTATGGCAAAGGCTGCTGATGCAAAGGCACAAGGTGTTGAAGTGCACACGCCCACCCTACCATGATCCTGATAATAGCCAACTCTATATATCGATTCAGGATCCCTAAAAGCGCCTATGGCAGCTAGCGCATCTCGTTCAAGTTAGACATGGTTCCAGTAAAACAAAGATAATTTAAGCAGACATAATTATATTCTTAACACAAATAACAAACGACCTAACATGACGCTAACCAAAAATAATAAGTAGAACAAAAACAGCAAGTGCTTAGAGCAGCTAAAATAAATAATAATAGATTATGAGAATAATTGATAAATATATAAATATTAAATAAATATGATCATGCATATGGATTACTTTATATACTTAAAATTGCTCAGTTTTAAAATGATATGCGTTACGTTACTTGACTATCAAATCTTAAGTTCAAATATTAGTGCAAATGAAAACAAAGGCAAATTGGAACGTTAACTTTTTAGCACAAGTGTGTTTGCCTATGCTGCAAAACACATGTGTTCGCCCGCAAAGTCAAAGCGATCGGAGTTCAAGGTTAGTTAAGAGCGGATTTTGTAAACGTTGGGTTAATGCACGCAAAAGAGAAACTTTCGCGGCATATTTTATAAGGGAATGAATAGATTAAGAGCAATCACTTACAGCGGCATTCTCCCACGCAGAAAGATCTTTCGTTGTGTGTGTGTGTGTTGTTTTTTCGTCGCTGAAGCTAGGGAAAAAGGTAATAAGAGAATGGGGGGGGGATCTAGAGCTTTAGGCTCTCTTAGCACAATCTCTTATCTTTGTTTGCATTTTCGCACATAACTTTAACTTTAATTAAAATTACTTTGCATATTTTGTGTCACTAATGTATAATGTATTAATCGCAATTGATTTTAAATAACTTTAATTTTATTTTTCTTTTTAATAATTGCTTGGTTTACTTTTATTTTTATCCTCGATACCGAAGGTAAAGAGTATATTGACTTTGTGCAATGTCCGTCATGGTGTCCGTCCGTCTGTCCGTCTGTCCGTCCGTATGTTCGCAACTTTTTTCCACACCCTTCAAGCTAGAGACTTGAAACTTTCCAATTCTCTTTATCTATGGGATAGTAAATTAAAGTGTCAAGATGGGGGTTCTACGATAACTGGGGGGCTGGCAAATCGATAAATTCGATAACTCAAAACCGATAAATCCACATATTTCGCACATCCTTACAGCTAGAAGTACCAAATTTGGTAAGAAGATAGCTACTAGCAACCCCCAAAAAACTGCATCAGCCACGCCCTCCATTTCGCCCCCCTTTCCCCACTTTTTACAATTTTCGAGCTAGAGTCACCAAATTTGGTATGAAGATAGCATTTGACATTTCAGAAAGATCTGCATCAAAAATTTGGATTCCTCGCCCACCAATACCGCCCCCAGCCCCCCTTTTCCCCACTTATTACAAATTTCGAGCTAGAGTCACCAAATTTGGTATGAAGATAGCAATTGACATTTTACAAAGATATGCATCAAAAATTTTGATGCCACGCCCACCCTTACCGCCCTCAGCCCCCCTTTCCCAACCTTTTACAAACTTTGAGCTAGAGTCACCAAATTTGGTATGAATATAACAATTGACATTCCACAAAGATCTGCATCAAAAATTTGGATGTCACGCCCACCCATACCGCCCCCAGCCCCCCTTTCCACACTCATTACAAATTTCGAGCTAGAGTCACCAAATTTGGTATGAAGATAGCAATTGACATTCCACAAAGATCTGCATCACAAATTTGGAAGTCACGCCCACCCTTACCGGCCCCAGCCCCCCTTTCCCCACTAAATACAATTTTCGAGCTAGAGTCACCAAATTTGGTATGAAGATAACAATTGACATTCCACAAAGATCTGCATCAAAAATTTGGATGACACGCCCACCCAAACCGCCCCCAGCCCCCCCTTTCCCCACCTTTTACAAATTTTTAGCTAGAGTCACCAAATTTGGTATGAAGATAGCCGGTGGCATCCCCATCTGCATCGGAGAATCTTTAAGGCAGCTTAAACCCCTGCCGCATCCGTACCCCTTTGCATTCAGGCCTCTTTTTACCGGTTTTAATTCTGGTATCGAGTATGCCGCAGTCGGTTGCGTCCGACTGCAACGTTTCCACTTGTTTTTACCGGTTTTAATACTGGTATCGAGTATGCCGCAGTCGGTTGCGTCCGACTGCAACGTTTCCACTTGTTCACTTTATAATTGATTGCTTTAATATATTTTAACTGTCAACCTATATACCGTTCTACTTTCTTAGTGATTATGCTAGATTTTTATATTTCCAAACGCATTGCTTAAACTAAGAAAATTTCGTTATTAATTTCTTTTAATTGATGGATGGTAATATTTTATTTCATTATTCTCCTCATTTTTATTACATTTAATAAGGAAGTGCATTGAACTAGCTTAACAGTTCGAGATATGAGTCTTACACTGTTTCGAAAAGTATGACTTTGTTAGCTGTTTTAATTTAAGGGTTAAATATCTACTACTACTGTTCCTTAACTGTGATAGTTGCAGTTCTTTTACATCTCACTTCCATTTTTTCTTTCTTTTTATTTTATTTATTTATTTAATTTTTATTTTTTCTTGTAGGTGCTTTATTAATTTTAATAAGAACAAAACCTTTTTGTTCTAGATGCCATGTTATTAGGTTTTATTTTTTCATTTAATTATTATAATTATTTCTTAAAGAGATTCATTTTCTTTAGAGCTCAAAACTTATTGTCGCTAAAGGATTTGTTTTTCCTTGATCTGAGATATTTCGTAAATTCATGAAACCATTGAAATGTGCTCTATTCTTCTTGAACCTTGCATTAATCTTGAATTTGGATGGCAAAATAAGGTTGTGATGTACTAAAGCTCGAGATGACGTAAAAGTCGGTATTTAACATAACGGGCATAAAATAATGTACGTTTACTATCACTGGATTGGTTTATACCCACTAAATATTGGTATTTTCAGTTTTTTTTTGACTTTCTTTGTTTTAATCGTTTTATACACCCTAGCTCTTGACCTTGTGTTTTGATTTTAGATTAGGGTCTGATTTTATTGCATACTGTTTGTGGAGGAGGCTCCAAAGAATAAGATTTGATTTGGTAATTGTATGGTATGATTTGTTCATCTTTTTATACTCGATACCGAAGGTAAAGAGTATATTGAGTTTGTGCAATGTCCGTCATGGTGTCCGTCCGTCTGTCCGTCTGTATGTTCGCAACTTTTTTCCACACCCTTCAAGCTAGAGACTTGAAACTTTCCAATTCTCTTTATCTATGGGATAGTAAATTAAAGTGTCAAGATGGGGGTTCTACGATAACTGGGGGGCTGGCAAATCGATAAATTCGATAACTCAAAACCGATAAATCCACATATTTCGCACATCCTTACAGCTAGAGCTACCAAATTTGGTAAGGAGATAGCTTTTGGCAACCCCCAAAAAAATGCATCAAAAATTTTGGAGCCACGCCCGCCCTTTCCGCCCCCAACCTCCCCCCATTTTAAAGTCAAAAAAGCCCATATCTCCCTCAGTTTTTGAGCTAGACCCACCAAATTTGGTGCCAAGATAGGTGATGATGACCACCCAAAAACTGCATCAAAAGATTGGATGCCACGCCCACCAATACCGCCCTAGCCGCCCCCATCCACCCCAACGCTTCGTCAAAAACGGGAATGCGTGTATCTTCCAGAATTGTGGAGCTTGAGCCTCCAAATTTGGTAGGAAGATAGCTGGCAACGACCCCCAAAAATCTGGATCAAAGTTTTGGAGCCACACCCATCCATTTCGCCCCCCTTTCCCCACTTTTTACAAACTTTTAGCTAGAGTCACCAAATTTGGTATGAATATAGCAACTGACATTCCACAAAGATCTGCATCACAAATTGAGATGCCACGCCCACCCATACCGCCCCCAGCCCCCCTTTCCCCACATTTTACAAACTTTGAGCTAGAGTCACCAAATTTGGTATGAATATGACAATTGACATTCCACAAAGATCTGCATCAAAAATTTGGATGCCACGCCCACCCTTACTGCCCCCAGCCCCCCTTTCCCCACTTTTTACAAACTTTGAGCTAGGGTCACCAAATTTGGTACGAAGATAGCAATTGACATTCCACAAAGATCTGCATCAAAAGTTTGGATGCCACGCCCACCCATACCGCCCCCAGCCCCTCTTTCCCAACCTTTTACAAACTTTGAGCTAGAGTCACCAAATTTGGTATGAATATAACAATTGACATTCCACAAAGATCTGCATCAAAAATTTGGATGCCACGCCCACCCATACCGCCCCCAGCCCCCCTTTCCCCACTTTTTACAAACTTTGAGCTAGGGTCACCAAATTTGGTATGAAGATAGCAATTGACATTCCACAAAGATCTGCATCAAAAATTTGGATGCCACGCCCACCCATACCGACCCCAGCCTCCCTTTCCCCACCTTTTACAAACTATGAGCTAGAGTCACCAAATTTGTAAGGAAGATAGCTTGTGGCATCTCCATCTGCATCGGAAAATCTTTGAGGCAGCGTACACCCCTGCCGCATCCGAACCCCTTTGCAATCAGGCCTGTTTTTTACCGGTTTTAATACTGGTATCGAGTATGCCGCAGTCGGTTGCGTCCGACTGCAACGTTTCCACTTGTTTTTATTTGTGGTTGTATTGTAGAGCACTTCTTGTGTGTATGTTAAACGAATAAAAAGAGCGCAATCAAGTCATTTACAATAATTTTCACAAGCTTAGGATTCATGGTCTTAAGACCGTTTAGACTTCATGGTAAATAGTTTTTGTTATAGTTATAGTTTAGTTATAATTCGTACATTAAAAGAACGAGATAAAGTTGTTCTTTTTTAGGTCCACAATCTATTTTCTTGGTCCATTTTCCTTGGCATATAATACAGCAGGGAGTAAGATTTAAAAGTAGTATGTCATTCCATTCTGGTAATATTATTATTTTGTTTTTATTATGTTGTTATTTTATTTTTAATTTTATTCTTTTATGTTATTTGACTTTATATATTGCCTTTAAAATTAAGGGTTTTGCCTCTCAATTTTTGAATCGAGACATAGTATTTTTATTTCTCTAATGCATAAACGTAAGCATCCTTGATCCCAGATAGTATGTTTATTCTTGATCAATATTTAGATCAGCACCGTAGGCTTCCTAGATCTGTGTGTCTGTATCTATGCAAACTATTTTATCAGCTTTTAGGTATCGAGATTAAATTTTGCTCAGAATCTAATCGCTGCCTTAAACACATGAGTGTTACAACTTTCACACTTAAGGAGCATTAGATCTTTTAGTTTTAAACAGTTTACTATTTGACGCTTTCAAGAACAATTTGCTTGCCTG
This sequence comes from Scaptomyza montana, assembly GCA_018904305.1. Lineage (NCBI taxonomy): Eukaryota > Metazoa > Arthropoda > Insecta > Diptera > Drosophilidae > Scaptomyza > Scaptomyza montana. Next base: position 926,616 of record JAEIGR010000053.1, read on the forward strand.
AGCTTGGTAGGTTATACAGTTAATACAATTAGTGGAAAGATGGAACTGTCTTATAGAATTTCTTATACATTATTAGTTGCTTCTTTCCCTATCGCTTATTCTCACGCACTTTGAGATTATAACATTACTTAATGGAATGTGCTGTATGTTCCTGACAGTTTGCTGATTATTGTTGTTAATTATTATTTTGTTTATTTATTTCTTTTACATCTCATATAGTATTTTTCTCTTATGTTTTTTTTTCGCTTCACTTCCATACTTACTTTAATAATTTATCATATGTTTCCACTAATTTATATTCAATCGCCCTTTAATTGACACAAACTGGGTGGCGGTAAGCTGTTAAGAACGGAAGGCAATTAATCTATAAAACTGATGGAACGGAACAGTTGTGATTATTTTTCATTTAAAAATAGAAGTAGGCTGTTAAAATAAATATTTACTTATATTAAATTAAAATTTGAATTGATTTTTAGTCAATCGGCTTTTTTTTTCTTCGAAAATGTAGCTTTTAAAAGAATATATTAAGCTCATATCATATTTATTTAGATTTTCACATTGAGGTAACATCAGCCCAAGTCCCTCGATAGTGAGCTGCTGTTTACAGACGGTGAAGTTAATGGGATGCCGCTTTGTCGTTTCTCATAATCACAATTAAGCTGCCCGACGATGAAAATGAGTTCCTTTACGATTTACGTACTGTCACTGTTTGCAGCGGCCTGGCGTCCTCCAAAGAGTCAAACACTCATCATCATCATCAGTAACTTTTACCTAGATTAGGTACGGTTTGCGTCTAGCCGTCTTATTTGAATAGTTCTGTTCTACTCTGCACCGATTTTGGATCCCCTGATTTCTATTATTCCCAGCTACTTTCCTAGGCTCACACCTTTAACTTCTAACACACCAGCCCACATGACATATTATTTGGATATAAAAACATTAGACAATGACTATCAAGTACCAAGAGCTATTAAAACATACTCGGCATGCTCGATACCAGTATTAAAACCGGTAAAAAAAGGCCTGATTGCAAAGGGGTACGGATGCGGCAGGGGTGTACGCTGCCTTAAAGATTTTCCGATGCAGATGGAGATGCCATAAGCTATCTTCCTTACAAATTTGGTGACTCTAGCTCATAGTTTGTAAAAGGTGGGGAAAGGGGGGCTGGGGGCGGTATGGGTGGGCGTGGAATCCAAATTTTTGAAGCAGATCTTTGTGGAATGTCAATTGTTATATTCATACCAAATTTGGTGACTCTAGCTCAAAGTTTGTAAAAGGTGGGGAAAGGGGGGGCTGGGGGCGGTATGGGTGGGCGTGTCATCCAAATTTTTGATGCAGATCTTTGTGGAATGTCGATTGTTATATTCATACCAAATTTGGTGACTCTAGCTCAAAGTTTGTAAAAGGTTGGGAAAGGGGGGCTGGGGGCGGTATGGGTGGGCGTGGCATCCAAACTTTTGATGCAGATCTTTGTGGAATGTCAATTGCTATCTTCGTACCAAATTTGGTGACCCTAGCTCAAAGTTTGTAAAAAGTGGGGAAAGGGGGGCTGGGGGCAGTATGGGTGGGCGTGGCATCCAAATTTTTGATGCAGATCTTTGTGGAATGTCAATTGTCATATTCATACCAAATTTGGTGACTCTAGCTCAAAGTTTGTAAAATGTGGGGAAAAGGGGGCTGGGGGCGGTATGGGTGGGCGTGGCATCTCAATTTGTGATGCAGATCTTTGGGGAATGTCAGTTGCTATATTCATACCAAATTTGGTGACTCTAGCTAAAAGTTTGTAAAAAGTGGGGAAAGGGGGAGAAATGGGTGGGCGTGGCTCCAAAACTTTGATGCAGATTTTTGGGGTTTGTTGCCAGCTATCTTCTTACCAAATTTGGAGGCTCTAGCTCTACAATTCTGGAAGATACACGCATTCCTGTTTTTGACGAAGCGTTGGGGTGGATGGGGGCGGCTAGGGCAGTATTGGTGGGCGTGGCATCCAAACTTTTGATGCAGTTTTTGGGGGGTCATCATCACCTATCTTGGCACTAAATTTGGTGGCTCTAGCTCTAAAACTGAGGGAGATACAGCCATTTGTGATTTCAAAATGCTGGTGGCCTGGGGGCGGAATGGGTGGGCGTGGCTCCAAAACTTTGATGCAGTTTTTGGGGGGTCGTTACCAGCTATCTTCCTAACAAATTTGGAGGTTCTAGCTCCACAACTCTGGAAGATACACCCATTCCCCTTTTTGACGAAGCGTTGGGGTGGATGGGGGCGGCTAGGGCAGTATCGGTGGGCGTGGTATCCAAACTTTTGATGCAGTTTTTGAGGGGTCATCATCACCTATCTTGGCACCAAATTTGGTGGGTCTAGCTCAAAAACTGAGGGAGATATGGGCTTTTTTGACTTTAAAATGCGGGGGGGTTGGAGCAGAAAGTGGGGGCGTGGCTCCAAAATTTTTGATGCAGTTTTTTGGGGGTTGCTAATAGCTATCTCCTTACCAAATTTGGTAGTTCTAGCTGTAAGGATGTGCGAAATATGTGGATTTATCGGTTTTGAGTTATCGAATTTATCGATTTGCCAGCCCCCCAGTTATCGTAGAACCCCCATCTTGACACTTTAATTTACTATCCCATAGATAAAGAGAATTGGAAAGTTTCAAGTCTCTAGCTTGAAGGGTGTGGAAAAAAGTTGTGAACATACAGACGGACAGACGGACGGACACCATGACGGACATTGCACAAACTCAATATACTCTTTACCTCCGATATCGAGTATAAAAATTTTTAAAGTATTCGGAGGAAATTTGATCGAACAATGCAACACCCAAAATTGTTATTATGGCTTACATTAAATCGTGAAGTCATAGTCGAGTCTACTACGTACTACACATTTTTCCATGAGTTGTTCCCATTTAAAGCCCCTATAAATTCTCCGTTTTTTCTTATTATTATTTTTTCAACCAAGTGTGTGCGTACCTGTTTTTTTCAATTTTCTCTTTCTAGAAAATGTCTTTAAGTTCGGCACCCTCATCGTCATTCAATATGTATGTTATAGGGATTTTTTTTGTATTTCTATTATTGAAAAGTTTAAGTTTTCCGGTTTGGTAAGCAGCCCTTCTCATTAAAATATTATGTTTGCTTATACACACATAATCATTTGCAAAGATTTTTATATGACTAAAGACAATGTCTTAAAACATTTTAACAATTATAAGATTTACTTTTATGTATGTAAATTTAGCTGTCCTATTATATTGCTGATTGTTCTAACTAAACAATTGATTGAACATAACCTCCATAATGTCTTTCAAACGTATCTTTGATTGAGTTTTCGATAATCACTACTTATTCAATTTTCTAGATCGTATCCGAGTCACGATAAAATAGCAGGGTACGACAAAATAAGCACGCAAGCAAGGTTGAGGGCAGTGAAACTCCTAAAAGGGTTTGAGCCGAAGTGTGACGTAGAAAAAGGCACAATAAGGTAGAGGCTAACGAAAAGCGAGAGTCTTTAGTGGGAAGCGAGCTGAACGAAGACATCTGATCTCAGGCAAGACAAATGTTTATCGGGAGAGAGAATCCTCTTTTCACATTATAGCAGTATGCGTAGCCTTTACAAGAAAACGAAGTTTATTTTCTTAGAACAACATATCAAACGTATTAAAGGCTAAGAAACCCTCAACTCATCAAAAAATACATGCTCTCGGACAGTGTCCATGTCCGATGGAAGAGTTATAGAACTAGAAGGGGGGCAAAACAGACCTATCAGGTACCAAATCATTCATCGACGATGAAGGTTAATACAGGCAGGAGACATATTATTCTATTATTAATTCCCCTTTACATACTTTTATTTAAAAAGAACATATCAATAAAGTGGTTACTTTTTTACGGACTTTTACTGATTTTTTTATTAAATTTTTAATTATCTTGGCTCAAATTTAATTTCCTTTTTTTTTCTTACAAAGTAATTTACATCTGACAGCAATGTCAATTCGTGATTTTTTCGAAAAAATTTATGAGAACCGAATCTATTATTTAAAAAGTGCTATAAATTTTATTTTTTTTCACCAAAAGCCAACGAATGTACTGACGCAATACTGCTGCGTTTCGTACTATAACTTTAATTTAACATCCAAATGAAAGAACAAGTCCACAGTCGTGTCGATAAAAATCCGGGACTTTAAAGTACGCTATTGAATAGAGTTTAAATCTGTCAGCAATATCAATTCGTGATTTTTCGGTAGCCAAATGGCGTTCCCCAGGCAAATATTTTCTCTTTCAACTCCAATTCTAGAACCCATCCAATAATATTGAAAAGAGGTAAGCCAAGAAAACATAGAACAGGTGGCAGTTTATCTGTGAAAAACCGGTTTTTCGGTTTTAGAAACCGGTGATTGTTTTGCTGTTTAAAATAGAGAGCTGTTATTTTTTCTGGTTTTAAATACTGGGTCTGTTAAGCTGTTATTTTTGTGGTTTTCAAGAAACAGGTTGTTGTTTGACTGTTATTTTTTCCGGTTTAAAAACAGTTTGTGGGAAGGGGGTGTCAGTTTTGCTGTTAAAAACAGGGATTTTCAGGTTTAAAAACAGGTTGTTTATATATGTATGTTTAAAAGGAATGATTTTATGTGTGCAATATGCAGATATAACAGCCCACCAGTTCAACATCTATCAACAACCTGTTTTAAAACAGGTTGCTGTTTTTAACAGAAAAACTGACACCCCCCCTCCACAAACTGTTTTTAAACCGGAAAAAATAACAGTCAAACAACAACCTGTTTCTTGAAAACCACAAAAATAACAGCTTAACAGACCCGGTATTTAAAACCAGAAAAAATAACAGATCCCTGTTTTAAACAGCAAAACAATTACCTGTTCCTAAAACCGAAAAACCGGTTTTTCACAGCTAAACTGCCACCTGTTCTATGTTTTCTTGGCTTACCTCTTTTCAATATTATTGGATGGGTTCTAGAATTGGAGTTGAAAGAGAAAATATTTGCCTGGGGAACGCCATTTGGCTACCGAAAAATCACGAATTGATATTGCTGACAGATTTAAACTCTATTCAATAGCGTACTTTAAAGTCCCGGATTTTTATCGACACGACTGTGGACTTGTTCTTTCATTTGGATGTTAAATTAAAGTTATAGTACGAAACGCAGCAGTATTGCGTCAGTACATTCGTTGGCTTTTGGTGAAAAAAATAATAAAATAAAAAAATTTATAGCACTTTTTAAAAAATAGATTCGGTTCTCATAAATTTTTTCGAAAAAAATCACGAATTGACATTGCTGTCAGATGTAAATTACTTTTAAGAAAAAAAAAAACGGAAATTAAATTTGAGCCAAGATAATTAAAAATTTAATAAAAAATCAGTTAACGTCCGTAAAAAAGTAACCACTTTATTGATATGTTCTTTTTAAATAAAAAAATATAAAGGGGAATTAATAATAGAATAATATGTCTCCTGCCTGTATTAACCTTCATCGTCGATGAATGATTTGGTACCTGAGAGGTCTGTTGTGCCCCCTTCTAGTTCTATAACTCTTCCATCGGACATGGACACTGTCCGAGAGCAAGTATTTTTTGATGAGTTGAGGGTTTCTTAGCCTTTAATACGTTTGATATGTTGTTCTAAGAAAAGAAACTTCGTTTCCTTGTAAAGGCTACGCATACTGCTATAATGTGAAAGGAGGATTCTCTCTCCCGATAAACATTTGTCTTGCCTGAGATCAGATGTCTTCGTTTAGCTTGCTTCCCGCCAAAGACTCTCGCTTTTCGTTAGCTCCTACCTTATTGTGCCTTTTTCTACGTCACACTTCGGCTCAAACCCTTTTAGGAGTTTCACTGCCCTCAACCTTGCTTGCGTGCTTATTTTGTCGTACCCTGCTATATTAACGTGACTCGGGTACGATCTAGAAAATTGAATAAGTAGTGATTATCGAAAACTCAATCAAAGATACGTTTGAAAGACATTATGGAGGTTATGTTCAATCAATTGTTTAGTTAGAACAATCAGCAATATAATAGGACAGCTAAAATTACATACCTAAAAGTAAATCTTATAATTGTTAAAATGTTTTAAGACATTGTCTTTAGTCATATAAAAATCTTTGCAAATGATTATGTGTGTATAAGCAAACATAATATTTTAATGAGAAGGGCTGCTCACCAAACCGGAAAACTTAAACTTTTCAATAATAGAAATACAAAATAAAATCCCTATAACATACATATTGAATGACGATGAGGGTGCCGAACTTAAAGACATTTTCTAGAAAGAGAAAATTGAAAAAAACAGGTACGCACACACTTGGTTGAAAAAATAATAATAAGAAAAAACGGATAAATTGATAGGGGCTTTAAATGGGAACAACTCATGGAAAAATGGTTAGTACGTAGTAGACTCGACTATGACTTCACGATTTAATGTAAGCCATAATAACAATTTTGGGTGTTGCATTGTTCGATCAAATTTCCTCCGTATACTTTATAAATTTTTATACTCGATACCGAAGGTAAAGAGTATATTGACTTTGTGCAATGTCCGTCATGGTGTCCGTCCGTCTGTCCGTCTGTCCGTCCGTATGTTCGCAACTTTTTTCCACACCCTTCAAGCTTGAGACTTGAAACTTTCCAATTCTCTTTATCTATGGGATAGTAAATTAAAGTGTCAAGATGGGGGTTCTACGATAACTGGGGGGCTGGCAAATCGATAAATTCGATAACTCAAAACCGATAAATCCACATATTTCGCACATCCTTACAGCTAGAAGTACCAAAATTGGTAAGAAGATAGCTACTAGCAACCCCCAAAAAACTGCATCAAAAATTTTGGAGCCACGCCCCCCAGTCCGCCCCCAGCCCCCCCGAATTTTAAAGTTAAAAAAGCCTATATCTCCCACAGTTTTTGAGCTATAGTCACCAAATTTGGTGCCAAGATAGGTGATGATGACCCCTCAAAAACTGCATCAAAAGATTGGATGCCACGCCCACCAATACCGCCCCAGTCACCCCCATGTGCGCCAACGCTTCGTCAAAAACGGGAATGCGTGTATCTTCCAGAGTTGTAGAGCTAGAGCCTCCAAATTTGGTGGAAAGATAGTTGGTAACGACCTCCAAAAATCTGAATCAAAGTTTTGGAGCCACGCCCACCCATTCCGCCCCCAGCCCCACCGCATTTTGAAATCAGAAATGGCTATATCTCCCACAGTTTTTGAGCTAGAGCCACCAAATTTGGTGCCAAGATAGGTGATGATGACCCCCCAAAAACTGCATCAAAAGTTTGGATGCCACGCCCACCAATACTGCCCTAGCCGCCCCCATCCACCCCAACGCTTCGTCAAAGACGGGCATGCGTGTATCTTCCAGAGTTGTGGAGCTAGCGCCACCAAATTTGGTAGGAAGATAGCTGGCAACGACCCCCAAAAATCTGCATCAAAGTTTTGGAGCCACGCCCTCCATTTCGCCCCCCTTTCCCCACTTTTTACAATTTTCGAGCTAGAGTCACCAAATTTGGTATGAAGATAGCATTTGACATTTCAGAAAGATCTGCATCAAAAATTTGGATTCCACGCCCACCCATACCGCCCCCAGCCCCCCTTTTCCCCACTTATTACAAATTTCGAGCTAGAGTCACCAAATTTGGTATGAAGATAGCAATTGACATTTTACAAAGATATGCATCAAAAATTTTGATGCCACGCCCACCCTTACCGCATTTAGCCCCCCTTTCCCCATCTTTTTTAAACTTCGAGCTAGAGTCACCAAATTTGGTACATAGATAGCAATTGACATTCCACAAAGATCTGCATAAAAAAATTTGGATGTCACGCCCACCCATACCGCCCCCAGCCCCCCTTTCCCCACTTATTACAAATTTCGAGCTAGAGTCACCAAATTTGGTATGAAGATAGCAATTGACATTCCACAAAGATCTGCATCACAAATTTGGAAGTCACGCCCACCCTTACCGGCCCCAGCCCCCCTTTCCCCACTAAATACAATTTTCCAGCTAGAGTCACCAAATTTGGTATGAAGATAACAATTGACATTCCACAAAGATCTGCATCAAAAATTTGGATGACACGCCCACCCAAACCGCCCCCAGCCCCCCCTTTCCCCACCTTTTACAAATTTTTAGCTAGAGTCACCAAATTTGGTATGAAGATAGCCGGTGGCATCCCCATCTGCATCGGAGAATCTTTAAGGCAGCTTAAACCCCTGCCGCATCCGTACCCCCTTTGCATTCAGGCCTCTTTTTACCGGTTTTAATTCTGGTATCGAGTATGCCGCAGTCGGTTGCGTCCGACTGCAACGTTTCTACTTGTTTTAATAGCTCTTGGTACTTGATAGTCATTGTCTAATGTTTTTATATCCAAATAATATGTTATGTGGGCTGGTGTGTTAGAAGTTAAAGGTGTGAGCCTAGGAAAGTAGCTGGGAATAATAGAAATCAGGGGATCCAAAATCGGTGCAGAGTAGAACAGAACTATTCAAATAAGACGGCTAGACGCAAACCGTACCTAATCTAAGTAAAAGTTACTGATGATGATGATGAGTGTTTGACTCTTTGGAGGACGCCAGGCCGCTGCAAACAGTGACAGTACGTAAATCGTAAAGGAACTCATTTTCATCGTCGGGCAGCTTAATTGTGATTATGATAAACGACAAAGCGGCATCCCATTAACTTCACCGTCTGTAAACAGCAGCTCACTATCGAGGGACTTGGGCTGATGTTACCTCAATGTGAAAATCTAAATAAATATGATATGAGCTTAATATATTCTTTTAAAAGCTACATTTTCGAAAAATCCGGTTTACTAAAAATCAATTCAAATTTTAATTTAATATAAGTAAATATTTATTTTAACAGCCTACTTCTATTTTTAAATGAAAAATAATCACAACTGTTCCGTTCCATCAGTTTTATAGATTAATTGGCTTCCGTTCTTAACAGCTTACCGCCACCCAGTTTGTGTCAATTAAAGGGCGATTGAATATAAATTAGTGGAAACATATGATAAATTATTAAAGTAAGTATAGAAGTGAAGCGAAAAAAGAAACATAAGAGAAAAATACTATATGAGATGTAAAAGAAATAAATAAACAAAATAATAATTAACAACAATAATCAGCAAACTATCAGGAACATACAGCACATTCCATTAAGTAATGTTATAATCTCAAAGTGCGTGAGAATAAGCGATAGGGAAAGAAGCAACTAATAATGTATAAGAAATTCTATAAGACAGTTCCATCTTTCCACTAATTGTATTAACTGTATAACCTACCAAGCTCAGGCAAGAAAATTGTTCTTGAAAGCGTCAAATAGTAAACTGTTTAAAACTAAAAGATCTAATGCTCCTTAAGTGTGAATGTTGTAACACTCATGTGTTTAAGGCAGCGATTAGATTCTGAGCAAAATTTAATCTCGATACCTAAAAGCTGATAAAATAGTTTGCATAGATACAGACACACAGATCTAGGAAGCCTACGGTGCTGATCTAAATATTGATCAAGAATAAACATACTATCTGGGATCAAGGATGCTTACGTTTATGCATTAGAGAAATAAAAATACTATGTCTCGATTCAAAAATTGAGAGGCAAAACCCTTAAATTTAAAGGCAATATATAAAGTCAAATAACATAAAAGAATAAAATTAAAAATAAAATAACAACATAATAAAAACAAAATAATAATATTACCAGAATGGAATGACATACTACTTTTAAATCTTACTCCCTGCTGTATTATATGCCAAGGAAAATGGACCAAGAAAATAGATCGTGGACCTAAAAAAGAACAACTTTATCTCGTTCTTTTAATGTACGAATTATAACTAAACTATAACTATAACAAAAACTATTTACCATGAAGTCTAAACGGTCTTAAGACCATGAATCCTAAGCTAGTGAAAATTATTGTAAATGACTTGATTGCGCTCTTTTTATTAGTTTAACATACACACAAGAAGTGCTCTACAATACAACCACAAATAAAAAGAAGATGAACAAATCATACCATACAATTACCAAATCAAATCTTATTCTTTGGAGCCTCCTCCACAAACAGTATACAATAAAATCAGACCCTAATCTAAAATCAAAACACAAGATCAAGAGCTAGGGTGTATAAAACGATTAAAACAAAGAAAGACAAAAAAAAAAAACTGAAAATACCAATATTTAGTGGGTATAAACCAATCCGGTGATAGTAAACGTACATTATTTTATGCCCGTTATGTTAAATACCGACTTTTACGTCATCTCGAGCTTTAGTACATCACAACCTTATTTTGCCATCCAAATTCAAGATTAATGCAAGGTTCAAGAAGAATAGAGCACATTTCAATGGTTTCATGAATTTACGAAATATCTCAGATCAATGAAAAACAAATCCTTTAGCGACAATAAGTTTTGAGCACTAAAGAAAATGAATCTCTTTAAGAAATAATTATAATAATTAAATGAAAAAATAAAACCTAATAACATGGCATCTAGAACAAAAAGGTTTTGTTCTTATTAAAATTAATAAAGCACCTACAAGAAAAAATAAAAATTAAATAAATAAATAAATAAAATAAAAGAAAGAAAAAAATGGAAGTGAGATGTAAAAAAAACTGCAACTATCACAGTTAAGGAACAGTAGTAGTAGATACTTAACCCTTAAATTAAAACAGCTAACAAAGTCATACTTTTCGAAACAGTATAAGACTCATATCTCGAACTGTTAAGCTAGTTCAATGCACTTCCTTATTAAATGTAATAAAAATGAGGAGAATAATGAAATAAAATATTACCATCCATCAATTAAAAGAAATTAATAACGAAATTTTCTTAGTTTAAGCTTAGTATGCAGGAACTAGAAATATTTCTAGATGTGTCAAACTCCATATAAAAAAAACGCTAGAAATAATTTCTGGACATAATTTCTAGAGACATTTCTAAAGAGTGTATGCAGCAGCTAGAAATGTATACTCAAAAAATGTTTAGAGTTGCCACATCGATTACATTGATGTGGATCGTGTGGATTGCATTGAACAGCTGAATTTCTGCTGGAAAAAATGAGCAGCACATTATTTCTAGGCGTCAGTTGTGAAATGGAGGGAATTTTGAGTGGCAAAAAAAAATGAAAGTCGTGTTAAAAAATTTTACATGACGACAAGATAAAATTAATCAACGCAGTGAGGGAAAATAATTGCATTTGGGACCTTACACACGCAAAGCATATGGATGCAAATTTTATAAGAGCTGCTTGGGAATCAATTGGCGTGCAGTTGGAGAAAAGCGGTGAGTACTAATCTGGTTGTTATTTACATAAATAATACAAATACTTAATTTGCTAAGTAGCGGAGGAATGCAAGAAAGCATGGGTTTCTTTGAAAGAAAGCCTAAAATACCAACGTGCCAAGGCCAAGAAAAGTGGCAGTGCTGGAGGCGTTGTGCTGGACGCAGAAAAAATTAAAGAATCAATTATTTGGCAGTACGCTGATTTAATGGCGTTCGTTCCAAATATGTCTACGGCAAGGCGGTACGTTGCGTTTAATTAACTTTAACTCTTGTTCTAAGTTTTGCACGTTTACAGCACGTATAACATGGGCATTTTTGAAGGCCCTTCCTGCAGCTCCAGTAGTATTTCAACTGGACCCCCTACACCAAATTTAGAAGACATTTTAGGGGAGGAGCCGCCGTCAGCAAGTTCGACATTTAATTTTGAGTCTCCCGTTGACGAGAGCTTAGATTTAGAAATAATTTCGCCCACCACACCTACATTTTTCATAGCAGCCGCGCCAGGCCGAGGAGCAGATAGTGGACATACTGCGAAGCCACTTGGAGGATAGTCAGAAGGAAAAAGAAGAGAAGAAGAGGGAGGAGGAAAGGAAGAAGGAGAAGGAAAGGGAGGAAACTCGACCCATTTTTAGTTACTGGGCCACTTCATTTGCTCATTTGTCACCACAACAATCAATTGAGGCGGAAAGGGAGATGAGCGACATTCTATATAAAAAAATTAATGAAAGCAACAGCAAAAGCGGCAAATAAAGTTACTATAATTATTTATTATTATTGTTTAAATTATGCAACTCCAGCAAGCTCATCCTGAAAATCCAAGGAACCTTCCTCCACTGCCGTTAATAACATCTCATCAGTCATTTTTATGTTTAAAAAAAATGCAGTTAAAAAGCAGGCAATTAATGTAAACACAAGTGTGCCCGTATTACTCTTTTACCTTATCGTTTGCCATTTTTTTTTGCATTTTTGGGATTTTTCCGGTATTTTTAAGGAGCACACATGGTCTTAGGATACACATTAGAAATAATGTGTAATTTTCTATCAGAAATAATTCTAGTTCCTGCATACTAAGCTTTAAGCAATGAGTTTGGAAATATAAAAATCTTACATAATGACTAAAAAAGTAGAAAGGTATATAGGTTGACAGTTAAAATATATTAAAACAATCAATTATAAAGTGAAAAATCAATGTCCGATCGATTTCCCTGTTAAAATTAAGCTAACGTATTAAGGACAATAATACAATCTATCTCGTTTTAAGCGTAAAGTCTAGTCAAAATAGCTAACAACATAACATAAAATTTTTAAAAATCAAAAGAATACTAAGTTGATGAAAACGATTAAGTATTACACAAATCAAGATAGGGTATCAGACAACATCAATAGAAGAATTTTTGAAGTCAGTATATGAGTACAAAACACATTCTGCTTAGAACATCTTACTGTTTTCATTTTTTTTATTTTAGAAATTTATTTGATATGTGAGTTTGATGAAATAATTTTAGTCGAGTATAAGAAATAGTTTGACGGATATCTTAAATATGAAAAGTGTCATTTGACGAAAATCTTTTAGCGAGCAGACGGAAAGTTAAGGAAAAGATTATTTGTTAAGCCTAAAAGATTACCTTAAAGAATTTAAAGAATGTAAAAGCAAAATAAATTATAACTGAGATAGAACAGAATCGAATGTATGGGTATTAAAAAATAAAAATAAATAAATAATAATAAATTCAATAAACGATGAAATATAAATATTAAGATCTAAATAATTTTGTTGAAACATGATTTATTATACCAGCTATATGAACTTCTTTAACCCTTCGATGCGTGAACAGGTCCCTAGGGACCTATTGCGTTTTCAAACGCAATTTACTCCTATTTCGGCCAAGACAACACCCCCCATTACCATGCATTCCAAGAAAATTTTGTTCTGCGTCTTTTAAGGTATTCCGCGTTCTGATCGGAGCAATGGTTTAGGTTTTATAGGCTTCTAAACGCGTTTACCCCTCGGATGCGTGAACAGGTCCCTGGGGACCTTGTACTGAAAATGCAAGAAAACACTTATAAATGCATTTGTTCTTCGTGTTCTGTGACTTTTTGGTAATTTTTGGATTATTGTTATTGTGTCCTTGAAAGCATAATAATCTGGCAAACACAATAAACCAGTTCTCAGAATTGCTACCTATACTTCACTTTTTATGTACAAAGAGCAGATGTGCAAAAAAAGGTAACCTAAAGTCCAGGTAGACGTATGAAAGAGTGTGTAAGAGGTTCTAAGAGCAGATGTGCACAGCAAATGTAACCTGAAGGCCAGGACGTATGAAAGAGTATATAAGAGGTTCTAATTTCGTCAGCCAAATTATTCTAAGTTCAGACAGTGAGCAGTAAAGTGTGTTTACAAAGTGAAAATAAAAGTATAAAAGTATAATAAAATTGATATGGCAGACCAAGATATTGATGCTTTTGGCGATACAGCTGAAAATGATGACGACTACATATATGAACCAGGTTTTCATGGTGATGATTCAGACGCAGAAACTGAACAATATATCGAAGTAAATGAAGAAAGCGATGACAGCGATGTTGACGACGAAGAAAATAATGCACAGCAAACCAATGACAATTTCTATTATGGTAAAGATGGCACACAATGGTGTAAAACAGCACCCCCTTCTTCTCGCATTCGTGCTCATAATGTGGTTGACTTCACAAGAAGGAGACCAGGGCCAAACGGGGCGGTACATGATCCCTTCACTATATTCCGCTCCATCATCAGTGAAGACATAGCGTACATAATAATACGCGAAACGAATAGGAAAGCCAGGGAAGTCACAGCTGCATGGAAGTTGGCAAATCCAACGAAGATGAAGGAGTGGAATACCATTACACTGAGAGAGTTTGATGCATTTTTAGCAATTATTCTGGCCTGCCAAGTATGGTATAAAGGTATGGTGGTTGTGTGACTCCAAATCGTACTATTCCGTCAAAGGTATGATCTATGCTGGTAAATTGCCAAACCAGGATCGTGAAGTAAATCAGGGCCAAAATGTTGTTCTGACGCTTATGGCGAGATATATGGATACCGGCCGCACAGTTTATGCAGACAACTTCTTCACAACGTTGCATTCGGCACGTATTTTGATGAGTAGGAAAACGAGCTACGTTGGAACAGTTCGCGCAAATAAGAGGTTCGTACCGCAGGAGTTCCAGAAAAATCGCCAGCGTCCTGTCCTCACCACATTGTTCGGCTTCAACGATGGCGATATAGCACTATCTTCATATGTGCCAAAACGAAATAAAGCTGTTCTTCTTATGTCTACTGAACACTATACTTGCGCTGTCGACGAGGCCAGTGCAAAGCGAAACCCCTATAGCATTCTGGATTACAATGCCAATAAATCTGGCGTAGATGATATGGATCAAATGCTGGGCACTTACTCCTGCAAACGCTCTACACAACGCTGGCCATTGGCAATGTTCTATAACATGATAGACGTTGCTGCACTTGCTGCATTCACAATATACAATGAAATGCAGCCTGCCCAACGAAGTGATCGACGACGGGCGTTTCTTCAGCTCCTCACCAGGCAGTTGGCAATGCCAAACATTGAAAGTCGGGGGCTGAATAACCAAATAACGAAGCATCAAAGGATACGTAATGCGATGGAGACATTTGATGTCAGGGTAAGAAAAAACTGCTCCAATTTCACTATCAGACTACTAATTATTATTTTTTTTGTTTTTTTTATCTTTTCAGATAATACTAAAACCGGTAGAAGTAAATTCACCAGCATTTGCGCCTAGGACGAACAGGCCGTCATGCCGCCTTTGCCGTTCTGAGTACGGACGTCAGCGGAAAACAAGGGCCTACTGCTTCAATTGCGACAATGCTGTTTGCAGAGAGCATTCTACAGTCCTCCACCGCTGTTATACCTGCGAACAGGCCTCGGTGGACCAACAGCAGCAACAACAACAATAGAAAATAAGGTGTTTTATATGTAAATTTTATTGAATTTTATATGGCCTATGTAAAAAAAAAAAACAAAACAAAAAATTCTAAATATACAGTTTTCTTCTTTAGACAATAATAAACAATTAAAAAAAAAAATAAAAAATTTGCGATTTTTTTTGATAGTAAAAAACTTAAAAATAAAAATAGGTCCCCAGGGACCTGTTCACGCATTGAAGGGTAAAAAAATGTTCACGCATCGAAGGGTAAAGCTTTCAAAATAGTGACATCCATAAAAGCATTCTTAGATATGTATATAGTGAGTACTAGAACTTAAGCTTATAATATAGACTTAAAAAAGCTTTTTATCAAGCCGAAACAAAATCATGGAGTATGACTTGTGTGTTCTACCGGCTATAATTATATGCCATTAATATAAATGTTCGGTGTTTGTGTTTGCTTAATCCCTCAACGGAACAAGCTTAATATAATTCTCAAATTTAACATACTGTAAAAATCTATGAAAAAAAAAACTAAATAAATTAAATTAAAACATACCTATAAGAAAAACATAATTTGATAGTTTACTAACAAAGTAAAAAAAATTAAAAGTTATACTAATTAGCTCTATACAAGTAACAGAAGTCAGTGAAATAATCAAAACAGATGTATGCAAATAAAGGTTAGAAACGTAAGTAGCGAACAAGTTGGGTGTGGATTCAATTAACATACCACCTGCATTTCATAGACGCTCGTGTATAGAATCGCATAAGGGAGCGTGTTTTAATATAATAATATAAGCAGGATCGCTTTCCCCTATAGCACTTTCACCCTCTAACACTTACTCCCTCTAACACTAACTCCCTCTAACACTTTCCCCCTCTTACACCTTCCCCCTATAACATTCCAATCTAAATCTGCAAGTCTCAATACTCTTGTTTAAAAACAATGTTTTGATCTTGCTGCTGCTGCGTAGGAAAATTCCCATCCCTTGCTTACATAACCCTCACGAATGTTGTTGTTGCTTTTGATCATAAGAATGCGGCCTACGAATGTACTGCCCTTTGACAAGCGTACTTCAAACAAGCACAATCTTGTCTCAACCCTTTTATCCTTTGGATCACTGGTTTTCACAACCATAACAATTCATTTTTTATGTTTTGCCTGCAGGTGTGCAAGGCAACGCACCTCAAACAGGCGCCCTCTCGACTCTCTCTTATCTACTTATTCGTAGTTAAGAAACCTGCGCACAGTTGACTGTCTCTCTCTTATCTACTAACTTGTAGCTAAGAAACCTTAACAGTTTCAAAGGCAATGAACTTGGCTCACTGATCCTCACGGACGGTGATATCTATAACATATTAGCCAACTAATGTACTTGACCTTTGACTAGTGCACTTCAAGCATGCACAAACTTGTCTCTAAGTCTTCCTCCCTCTAACACTTTCCGCCTCTAACTCTTTATTCTTCTAACACACATACTCCTTCTAACACTTTCCCCCTCTAACTCTTTCCTCCTCTAACATATTTTAATCTTAATCTACAAGTATCAATACTCTTGTTTAAAAACAATGTGTTGATCTTGGTGCTGCTGCTGTTGCTGCGTAGGAAAATTTCCATCCCTTGCTTACATAACCCCCCAAGAATTTTGTTGTTGTTGTTGCTGTTGACCATAACAATGCAACGTACATCGAACAAGCGCTCGCTTTTCTTTATTATCTATCCTTTCTTCCTTTGCACACTGCTCCTCATAACCGTAAGCATTAATTGTTTATGTTTTTCCTGCAGGTGTGCAAGGCAACGCACGTCAAACAGGCGCCCTCTCGACTCTCTCATATCTACTTATTCGTAGCTAAGAAACCTGCGCACAGTTGACTCTCTCTCTCTTATCTACTATTTTGTAGCTAAGAAACCTTAATAGTTTCAAAGGCAATGTACTTGGCTCACTGATCCTCACGGACGGTGATATCTATAACATATTAGCCAACTAATGTACTTGACCTTTGACTAGTGCACTTCAAGCATGCACAAGCTTGTCTCTAAGTCTTCCTCCCTCTAACACTTTCCCCCTCTAACACTTTCCGCCTCTAACACTTTCTCCCTCTAACACCTTCTCCCTCTATCCTTTCCTCCTCTAACATATTTTAATCTTAATCTACAAGTATCAATACTCTTGTTTAAAAACAATGTGTTGATCTTGCTGCCGCTGCTGTTGCTGAGTAGGAAAATTTCCATCCCTTGCTTACATAACCCCCCCACGAAGGTTGTAGTTGTTGACAATAACAATGCACGTGTGCAGAGCAACGTATTTAAAAACAGGAGCACACTTGACTCTAACAATAATTGGTTAAATAGTTAAACCTGATTTTCCCAATAACTATGCTCAATGTTTATGGCTTGCTCGTTTAACAGGCGCATCCTTGACACCAGATCCTATGATCATATAACCCACTTGAATGTTTTTATGTTGCTGCTTTTGACAAAAAACAATGCATAGTGTTGCCTGCTTGTATGTGTGCAAGGCAATGCACTTAAAACAGGAACACACTTGAAACCAGATCCTATGATCACTGATTCTCAAGTGGGTAATAAAAGTGTAAAAAAGGGATCGCTGATTCTCAAGTGGGGTAATAAATTATGATTGGGGGTAATAAAAGTGACAGCCACATCCTGTTCCAGAACCGGCAGTTCCCTACTACTGTTGTTTCTAATAATGAATTTGTTTTAATTTCACTTCCCTTTTTATATATTCGATACCGAAGGTAAAGAGTATATTGGTTTTGTGCAATATCCGTCATGGTGTCTGTCCGTCTGTCCGTCTGTCTGTCCTTATGTGTGCAAGTTTTTTCCACACCATTCAAGCTTGAGACTTGAATTTCCAATTCTCTTTATCTATGGGATAGTAAATTAAAGGATCCAGAATAGGGTTCTACGATAACTGGGGGGCTGGCAAATCGATAAATTCGATAGCTTAAAACCTATAAATCCACATATTTCACACACTCTTACAGCAGAACTACCAAATTTGGTAAGAAGATAGCTACTAGGAAACCCCAAGAAACTGCATCAAAAGTTTGGATTCCACGCCCACCAATAATGTTCTAGCCTCCCCAAGCCACCCCAACGCTTCGTCAAAAACGGGAACGCGTGTATCTTCCAGAGTTGTGGAGCTAAAACCTCCAAATTTGGTAGGAAGATAGCTGGCAATGACCCCCAAAAATCTGAATCAAAGTTTTGGAGCCACGCCCACCCATTCCGCCCCATTTTTCCAACCATTTACAAACTATTAGCTAGAGTCATCAAGTTTTTTATGAAGATAGCAATTGACATCCATCATGGATCTGCATTAAAAATTTGGATGCCACGCCCACCCATACCGCCTCCAGCCCCTCTCTCCTCATATTTTACAAACTTCGAGCTAGAGTCACCAAATTTGGTATGAAGATAGCAATTGACATTCCACAAAGAATTGCATCAAAGTTTTGGAGCCACACCCACCCATACCGCCCCCAGCCCCCCCCTTTCCCAACCTTTTACAACTTTTGAGCTAGAGTCTCCTAATTTGGTATGTAAATAGCAATTGACATTCCACAAAGATCTGCATCAAATATTTGGATGCCACACCCACTCAATTCGCCCCCAGCCCCTCTCTCCTCACTTTTTACAAACTTTGAGCTACAGTCACCAAATTTGGAAGGAAGATAGGTGGTGGTATCCCCATCTGCATCGGAGATTTTTTAAGGCAGTGTACACCCCTGCCGCACCCCTACCTCTTTTCAATCAGGCCTCTTTTTACCGGTTTTAATACTGGTAACGAGTATTCCCCAGTCGGTTGCGTCCGACTGCAACGTTTCCACTTGTTTTCAATTTGAGAGAGTATGGGTAACTGTGACTCTGAATGTGGCTGACTCAGAACCAGTGTTAGGAAAGGTAAAAATTATTTATTTGATGGGATTGTATATAGTTTCTAAAACTATTTTCATGTTTTCCAATTTCAAGACTTCAGTTTCATAGATTTCATGTGTAATTAAAATATCGGAAAAATTTTCGATTATATCAAACAAAATTGAGTAGATATATATATATATATATATATATATATATATATATATATTTATATATATCTTCATATATATAAAATTAAGTGGCAAAACTTCCTGTTCGCTTACTCTTCCTAAACGGCTTGCCCGATTTCAATGAAATTTTCAGGGGTGATTGGGGTTTGTGTGGAGGGTGCACATCAGTAATTTAATGTGTGTATCATTGCTTTTTATCATTGCTTTGCCGCAAGATTGCCTTTTACTTAAAAACAGAAACAGCAGGCGGATGTTTTTAAAAAACATTGACATCGCATGTTGATATTTTTTGCCTGTCATTCGTTATTTCTATGGATGACTGTCAAGCTAACAACATATACGGTTGGCAGGCATACGCGTGAATCACGTCGAATTTCAATATCGAGAAGAAATCAAAGCGAATAGCACCGCGCTCAAATGAATCCACGAAGTAGAGCGGTGTACAGAGAGCGGCGTGCATAGTTTAGAGCTGAATCCGCAGACAATCAACGGCCAGATTATCGTCAAAGCCGAGTTCCGCTTCGCCTTCGCGATCAAATGGAACATGTTGGTTTTCACTAAGATCCTCACAGCGACTACAGCCTGCGATGACCATCAACAAATCGCAAGGGCAAACGTTTCGAGTGTGCGACGTCAATTTGGAAGAACCGTGCTTCTCCCACGGCCAATTGTACGTCGCATGCTCGAGAGTGGGAACACCAAGGTGCTTATTCATTTACGCGCCAAATGGCAAAAACAAACATGTTGTATTCTAAAATTTTCCATAAATAAGTAACAGTTTTACAACAATAAATAAAACACAAAGAAAAATCCATTAAGAGTTTTAATCGAATTAGGTGTAGCGAAGCGCACCGGGAAAAATCTAGTATATATATATATATAAATATATATGTATATATATATATATATATATATATATATATATATATATATATATATATATATGTATATATATTTATATATTTATATTTATATAATATCATCTTTTAGATCATCGTACACAGTGATAGTTGCAAGCATGGTTTGACTACTTACGCAATAGTCACTTATCCTATACCTTTAAGTTATTTCGAAATTTATTATTTAAAGCTTAGTACGCAGGAACTAGAATTATAATTGATAGTTGCAAGCATGGTTTGACTACTTACGCAATAGTCACTTATCCTATACCTTTAAGTTATTTCGAAATTTATTATTTAAAGCTTAGTACGCAGGAACTAGAATTATTTCTGATAGAAATTTACACATTATTTCTAGTGTGTATGCTAAGACCCTGTGTGCCCCTAAAAAATACCGGAAAAATCCCAAAAGCGCAAAAAAATCGCAAAACGAAAAGGTGAAAGAGTAATACGGGCACACTTGTGTTTACATTTAATTGCCTGCATTTTAATTGGATTTTTTTAAACAAAATTTGCATCCATATGCTTTGCGTGTGTAAGGTCCCAAATGCTATTGTTTTCCCTCACTGCGTTGATTAATTTTATCTTATCGTCGTTTAAAAATTATTTTACACGACTGTTATCATTTTTGCCACTAAAAATTTCCTCCATTTGACAATTGACGCCTAGAAATAATGTGCTGCTCATTTTTTCTAGCAGAAATTTAGCTGTTCAATGCAATCCACACGATCCAATTCAATGTAATCGATGTGGCAACTCTCAACATTTTTTGAGTATACATTTCTAGCTGCTGCATACACTCATTAGAAATATCTCTAGAAATTATGTCCAGAAATTATTTCTAGCGTTTATTTTTATATGGAGTTTGACACATCTAGAAATATTTCTAGTTCCTGCGTACTAAGCTTAAAAACAAATTTTACACGCAGGAGCATCCAGGATACGCGTTCAGCTATGGAGTAAAAGATCTACATACGGGTGATGTAAAATCCCAATGGGAGTCTCGGGATGGCGACGGTGTTAAGGGTCATTACAGCGTACTCGAGCCAGATGGCTCCATTCGCACAGTGCACTATACTGCGGATGCAAAGAATGGATTCAATGCCATCGTGAAAACAGTAGGTGCCAATTCTCATCCGATCACCGAAATACCAGAGGGCAAAAATATTGCAAATGATGATTCATCGCAGTCGAAAATCAATCACTATAGCAAAGATCAGGAGCACATTGTGCTGAGCTCGGACATAAAGCCGCTGAAGAAACCCATTGAAGATTTAACTCACTGGCATCCCAAGATACCCAGCCTGATTAAATTTAAGCCACAAGCACGAATAAAGCAAGTTCCCATGGAATTGGAGCCGGACATCAGAAATCGACTGCACCAGGCAAGAGATAACTACTATAAGGAGATTGCAGTGGCTCACAAACTTGGAGAAGAGAACTACTCTCCAAAACTAGAGCCCACGTATGACGTTCAAGAGAGTGATTGGAAGGCATTGATTCTCCACGAGCTAAAGGAGTATCGTTTAAAGCACAAGTCAGCCGCATCAGTCCCCTTTCTACAGGCTCTACCATCCGAAGCAACTGCCACAGAGCTACCTCCAAAAGCCAGTTGCTAAACAGGGACTTCACAAGATTTATGCACCATCCAAACCGCGTCCAGTCAAGAATCTAGAGCCCACTCCCAATCTCACACACCTGAATAAGAATGTGCACACTACGCCTGGCTTAAAAAACTACAAATACAAGGGTGTAACAAAAAGCTTTACCCGTCCAGATTACGCCAGTTTTTTTCAGCATTAGCCTAAGGAACTGAATTTAAAGCAACAAAGGCCTCATCATCTACATCCCACGCCCAAAGGTGCTGGTCTTGTACTTTTCCCCAATCTGACGGAAAATGATGACTTCGAGGAAGCCTCAAACGATGAACAGGGTGTCGCCTCTGCCAGCTTGGTGAAGTCTATGATACAGCGAGACAAGCACCACATGGTGCCCATGTACGCCAGGGCCCATCAATTTGCAGCGCGCAGCTATGAGAATCGGCAAAAAGTGTAGGGGATGATGATACCTAACATTGTTAAGTTGATTTTGGTGAACTGTTTCCTGTTAATGTTTGCTCATTTTATTTAATTTATTCTATTTTAAATAAAAATGTAAATTTCATCAAATTATTTAATTTGAACTAATTAAAAATGATTGATTAGAACAATGCTAAACAAGTGGAAACGTTGCAGTCGGACGAAACCAACTGCGGTATGCTCGATACCTGTATTAAAACCGTTAAAAAGAGGCCCGATTGCAAAGGCGTACAGATGCGGAAGGGGGATGCCGCACCCACCCATTCCGTCCAGCCCCCCTTTCAACACCTTTTACAAATTTTGAGCTACAGTCACCAAATTTGGAAGGAAAATAGCTGGTGGCATCCCCATCTGCATCGGAGAATATTTAAGGCAGCGCACACCCCTGCCGCACCACTACCTCTTTTTACCGGATTTAATACTGGTAACGAGTATACCGAAGTCGGTTGCGTCCGACTGCAACGTTTCCACTTGTTTGACTTAAAAATTAGGGGGGCTGGGGGCGGAATAGTTGGACGTGGCTCTCGGCGGATGGAGGGACGGACACCATGAAGGACATTGCACAAACCCAATATACTCTTTAGCTTCGATATCGAGTATAAAAGCCACAATATTGAAAAACTAGTTAAATCGACTGCCGAATAATTTTATACCAATTAAAAAACGTTGCAGTCGAGAGCAACTGACTGCGAAATATTATAATACTAAAATTAAAACATTATGTAAATAGTTTGCTTGCAAGGAGGGTGTTGAGTCTGGAAGGCTTGATCGTGGAATTTAAATAGTTCAATTCAGTTGTTCAGTTCAGTTCAGTTCAAATGCAAATGCTGCTTATTAACATATTTTGGCGGTATAGAAATTTAGGTTTAGCCAATCTTATTGTCTATCCCAAAAAAGGGTCTGTACCCGAATTGCATGTTTATTCAGAATATGTGTTCATATATGCACAATGTTATGTTAAGGCGTTAAACTTCAAATGCAAAAGCAATTGCATTGTACACCCTGCTTTGATATCATCTCAATACATTGTAAGGTAGGCCCATCAAATGCCTCACCCACAATTCGCTATGAAGCAGGTAAAAAATTTATACAGGCTTATGCTTAAGTTTACGTGAAACTCTTGATTAAGGTTGTAATGAAGAAAGTAATAAACGGAAAGAATATGATGATTTATGTTATAATTATGAACTATGAATTATATTAACGATGGTATAAAGCACCAACCAAACGGAAAGAATATGATGATTTATGTTATAATTATGAACTATTAATTATATTAACGATGATATAAAAACACCAACCAAATCATCGATCATAAACTTAGAGCCCTCCGAAACTAAAAAACTAATATTGACTTGACGGACGATATAACTTACTTTTACTTTTTACTTTTATTTATAATTATTGCAAGGTTAATTCTTCTTGTATTGTCTTTTGGTTTACACCTTTGCACAGATGTTCGTAAATCGTCCATAACGTAAAACATTCATTTTGGACAGCTGTTATAAAACCGCGCTGCATGTAGTTTTGTTAGTAACGGCAGGAAGGTAGTGAAGAACAATGAGAATGTTAATTGACAAATAGGCTGAATGAAGGATTGAATGTTGATCACATTACTACGGACGTAGAAGGTGAAAAAGCATGAAACAATGGAAAAGCTGGCCCTTTTTCAGCCTATAGAGTGTTGGCTGGTCTTGTGGGACATTATGAAGCTCCAATGTAGCCATTCTTATTATTTTAGCAGTCAATGCTACGCAAAATGGACAAGGACACTGTGAGGTAGGCCCAGTGCATGCCTCCCCCACATGACATTTAAATACATAGTCATATACATATAGAATTAAGTATGAACAAATATTATATCTACTTAAACAGGCTTAGCATTTAACATAATTATGGTACGGGGAAGGTTAATAGTAAAAGCATAGCATAAGGTATCATAAGAAACCAGCGTAAGAAGAGCACAGGTCGTACGCGAGTAGCCGCTTGGGAGGGGAGTAGAAAAAGAAGAAGAGCAGTCGTGGAATATTACTGGTGATTCCTGACTTCTATTTGATAAGTGTCGAACGTCTTGATTCTTTCGATGCCAAGTTTGTTCTGAGCTGCTTCCGACGCGCATAAATCAAAGCTCCAGACTATTGTTAAGACTATATGATATTGTGTTGCCCTAAATGTTTAAAAATAGTTGCAACATTGTTGCTGTTTATTTGTTTTGCTAATAAAGTTGCAGCGTAGATGCTGAGTGGTTTCCTGTAAATGAAACGTGATTCTGGGTTGAAAACTCAGAATGCGCTGACTGACCCTATTGTTTATGTTGTTTTAATTTGTTTATGTTTTTTAGTGTGCCACCCAAGGTGGTTTGGTGGAGGCTGTGGTAAAATACTCTGGTGGTATGGCAACTCCTCCCCTCGTAAGCCGTAGTGACGGCCATAGAGGCGGAATGGCCGGAGAGAAGGCTATAAGTTCGAACTCGGGTAGGGTATAGAGGGTGGTAGCTGATTTCCGAGCTATGAACAGTGCTAATAGTACTAACAAGAGGATTCCAATTGAGATGTATACTGTGTAGATATGACTGTTAGTTAGCTGGCGGAGGTATAATATTTGGTTGTTGGAAGTGATCGTGTCCAATTGGAGTTTTTCCAAACTGAGGATCTTAATGGTTTTATTACGGATTATTTTCCGTGTATCCGAAAGCAATACGTATGGATGTTTTCCTTTAAGGAAAACGGTGCTATCGTAGGTTATTTCGTTAGATGTTAAAGAGCAGTTGGAATATTTGATTGTTGTTGATCAGATGACTATTATTGGGCTGTGACATGATGGGTATATATTAGTGTCCGACCGAAGGTCACTTTTTGGCCGAAGCCGAAGTTCGGCTTAAAATTCAAAATAGGCCGAAGACCGAAGCCGAATTTTTTTTTGGAAATAAAACAATTGCAATTTTGTTGAAATAAATGTACATTCAGTGTATTTATTTATTAAATAACATTCTTATTAAAAAAAAAAACGTGAAATCACAATTCTGGGAAAAAAAGAAAACAAACTTAAAAAATAAATCTAAATTCATTTCATATTAATTCATATTAATATTCAAAATTAAAATTTTTTATATTGTAGGCCAAAAACAGAAGCTTTTCAGCGTTTTGACCCAATAAATTCGACCGTCTATCAGTACTCGTACAACTGACCAGCAGTACTAAATAACTGCTCACTAGCAACACTAGTTGGAGGAGCAGACAAAAATCTGTTTGCAATTTTTTTAAATTATAAAAATTTGACGAACGCCAGAAGTGAAATATGTCCACAGTGCGCAAAACCAGTGGTTGGCTTAAAAATTGCTCTAGCTCGTTTTGTACCGTAGTGCGTTTTTGTGCGTTGTGGCTATGTAGGCTTGTTGATAGATCATGAGATTCCCATAAACTGTCTTGAACTGCCACCATTACTGGTTCCTCAAAGCTTTCATCGGTATTATCCTCAAAGGTGTTTTCATTTGATAATTCTGCTATTTTTTCTTGCATAATGCCAAATCTACGGGTGAGAAATATTTACTTTTAAATCTGGGGTCGATTAGTGTTGCCACCATAAATTCCGTATTTTCCAAATAAGTGAAACGATTGTTTAATGACTGAAGCATTGCATTTTTTAGAGCAGAAATTTCAGGATCTTCGCTTTTTATTTTTAATTTATTTTTTAGCATGGCCACCAGCGGTATCACAATTGATATGCACGAAAGATCAGAGCACAATTTTAGCGTTGCATCGTAAAATATTTTTAAAACTGGTAGTATTTTTTTATATACAGCCATTCTTCCGCAGACAGTTGATCTATACTACCATACTCAATTGCATACATATTTACTGCGGATTTTTGCTCCAACAGTCTTTCCATCATTAAATAAGAGCTATTCCACCTAGTCGGCATGTCCTGTTTAAGTTTATGGTTTGGCATATCCAGCTTATTTTGAATATTTTTAATGAGTCTGCAGGCTGCTTCACTTTTGTGGAAATGCCCAACTATTTTACGACATTTTTTCATGAGTTGAATAACATATTCTTTTTTTAGAAATGTGTCGTGGATTATTAGCTGCAAAGTATGTGCCACACAACCTATAGATTGGAATCCACCAATTCGCATTGCAGCACTCATATTACGTGCATTATCTCTCACACCTAAATGCACTTTATTTAAAACATGATATTCTTCTGAGATCTTTATCAAATCTTCTGCAATGGCCAATCCAGTATGGTTTTCTTCAAGCACTTTTGCAGCTAAAATAACTTTTACACGTTTCGGGCCATCCAACATATGTGCAGTATAGCTTAGCAAGGAACAGGTAGCGTTTGGACAAGTCCAAATGTCAGTTGTGAAACTTATCCACTCTGCCTTTTCCAAATACGCTACAACTTTTTTCTTAACTTTTTCAAATGTAGCTGGCATGAGTGTTGTTCTAAAAAAATTTTCTGTCTTCAGTCGGTATTTATGTGGCTGATCAGGGCTTGCAAAATTTAAACGTTTGAACGCAGCACCTTCTACCATATTGTATGGCTGTAAATCCACTGCAATTACATCCATTATTTGTTGGTCAATTTTTTTGGAAATGGGATGATCATCTGGCCACAAATTTTGATGAGACAACACTGCTTCTAGCGTTGGTTGATTTGGAGTGTCAATGGCGTGCACTGCTTTAGCGGTTGACGCCAGTTTGCGCTTTTTATTTGCAGTGCATCTTCAGCAGCAGCACAGTATTTTCTGTAATCCGAAGGGTGCAGTTTTTGTAAATGGTTTTTAATGCTTGTTGTGGTTTGCATTTTGCGCCTTTCATGCCCAAGTGACATTTCCTTGTCACAAACATTGCAAGTTGCAGTGGACTTGCCTCTTTTGAAAAACTGCCATATATCGCTCATTTGTCCTATAAACCATTTCTTTAATAACAAAACTAATGTTTAATAACAGATTTACTCACCTTATGTGCAGTTTCACTTTATGCAGAGACTATTAATGTTAAATAGTCTTTGACTTTATGTATACAAGTTCAAATCGTCCAAGCTGAATGCAAACCTTACAGTCTGCGCGCAATTAAATAAACAGCTGATTAAGTTCAGAAATATCGATAGCTCACCTGTATCGAAAAAATGCTAGCCACAATATTATTTGACATTCACGCCAACAACAAACAACAAAACAACATCTGGGAATCGGAAAAGAGTACTCACAATTTTTTGTTGCTTTCTTCCAGCACAAAAACAAATTAAGTATTTTTTTCCATTCACTACTTATGTACATACTTTTTTCAAGACTATTTTAAATATTTTATTGATATAAAAAAAAATTAAATTCGGCCAAAATGTTCGGCTTTTTTTGGCCGAAGCCGAAGCGGAAGCCGAATGAAAAAATATGGCCGAATAGGCCGAAGCTTCGGTCGGACACTAGTATATATATAAATTCTCAGCGCTAACAATGAAAATTATGCCTTCTACAGGTTCAAAGATATTAGAAAAGGGGCCGGTTTCTTTGAAGTCGTAGGAGGTTGAGTAAGCATGTAGCAGATGCTGTAAGCATTTTCAACTATAATCAGGATCATCCATGGGGTCTTCACAGTAGAACTTATCTATTAAGGTAAATTTTTCTTCAAATGATTAAGTTATTTTCATTGCATGCTACATATTTAGGAGTGATTATAAATTGCGTTTTATTAATTGGTAAAGGTATGATTCTAGCAAATGTAAAGTTTTGTTGTTCGAATATTGGTATATTGAATTGGAATGTAATTGTGTTGGATTGGGAAAGTGTCTCTAGTTTTAAAAGATTATACAAATATTCTTCTGATTTTATTTGTATATTTTGAACTTTGTATATTTGTTTGACTTTATTGATTTCGAAATCGTCTAAGATGGTTTTGGGTACTTCATTTAATTTGCCCAGTAGAAAGTTGTCTGTTATGTCTTTAAGATTTAAGATATCTATGTTAAATCCTACTTTGTTGATGTACCGTAGTGTTTGAATATGTTCGTTTTCCGAAATTATATAAGGATTTGTTCTTTGTTGATATGGTAAGTTTTGTGTTTGAATCGAGCTATTATTTTATGATTTAACAATGATTGTTCCATGTTCGCATCGGAAATTTTGTTTACTACTTTTTATACTCGATAACCAAGGTTAAGATGTCCGTCATGGGGACCGTCCATCCGTCTGTTTGTTCGCAATTTTTCCCACACCCTTCAATACTTGAAACTTTCCAAATATCTTTATCTATGGCCGGGACAGATAAAGTGTCAAGATTGGTTTTCTACTAGTAGCCTAGCGTGCCTTGGCGGGGCCCCGTAGAAAAATTTGTTTGGGGGCCCTAAGGAAGGGTAAAGATTTGTCACAAAAGAAAAAACAATGTTTGCATAAAATTAAAAGAAATATTTATTCATCTTAGTTATCTAATTGTCACTTGTTCCAAAATTTTTACAAACAATTTACATTAAATATACCCTCTCCTTGCCTTTTTTCGGCAAACTGATTTATTAAATCATTCATAGCTGTTGAGGACTTAAGCTTTTTTAAAGTTTCTGCCTCTATCGACAATAGTGACAGGTCTGACAGGCATTCCTGTCCCATCGAAGTTCAAAGGTAATTTTTTATTTATTTGATTAACATTCTAGTGCTACAAGTTCCAAAAAACTTAAATTGAAGGCACTAGTCACTAAAACAAAATTATTAATTAATAAATTAAAAGTAACAAAGCAAAGAAAAGAAAAAGAAGAAAACAGAGTTAAGTAATTTAAATTATACAAATAATTTTAATTATACAAATAATTTAAATTATACAAAAAGAAAAGAAGTAACTTGGAAGAACAGTCTTCCTCTTAAGCAGATTAGCATTTGTAAGTTTAGTTTGAGTGTTTATATATATATATATTAAAATTATTTTAGTAAGATATTATTTTGTAAATGCAGCAGAAGGCTGCTTTTAAATTGTGGTGCGCTTCTAATTATCTTTAGGTCGTGTGGTAGGTTGTTCCACAGGCGAACAGTGTGTATAAAGTACTGGTGTTCAGAGACAGATAATCGATGACGTACAGTTTTTAAATTATTTGTCCGACGTGAAGTTAAAAAATCAATCTATTATAAAGATAACTGGGCGCTTTTGTATTTATAACTTTGTGTAACAATATTAATGCTCTTAGTTGAATCCAGTTTTTCAAGCTAAGGTTATATATTTTGAATGCATATGGTGTAACATGGTCTCTTCTTCCTAAATTAAACACATAACGCGTAATACTATTGAAGACAACATTGAGCCTGTGCTTACTAGCAGCGTCAGGGTTTGAAAATCTTTCTACTCCATAAAAGAGAGTTGGTATAAGGTAGGTCTTAGCAACAATGAGTTTAATATTAATTGGCAAGAGATGCTGTGTCAGGTATAGAGTTCTTAAGGCTGCATAAGTTCTACCTATAGATTTAATTATGTGGTCACTCCAAGTCAGAGTCTTATTAAACATTATGCCTAGGCTAGCTACCCTGTCTACGTAGTCAATAGAATTATGGTGTCTATGGACTTTTTGTATATTACTATACACTTAGTTTTGGACGTGTTTATACCAAGGCCATTACTTCCTGACCACTCGCTCACCTTGACCAATTCTCTATTAGTTACACTTACACATTTATCAATTCTGGACAATGGACTACAGCAATACAACTGCACATCATCAGCATACATTTGGACATTACATTCAGAAAAGACATTGGGCAAATCATTAACATAACACGAGTATAGTAACGGCCCAAGAAGCGATCCTTGTGGCACTCCACGGCTCAGAGACAGAAATGACGACGAACTTGACGGTGTGACAACAGATTGAAGACGGTTTACTAGGTATGAGCGTAATAAGGAATCGGCTGTGGCTGTAAAACTATATAGCTTCTTCATTTTAGTGCATAGTATGTCATGGTTGACAGTATCAAAAGCTTTGCTATAGTCAAGCAGATTGTTTTTCCTAAAACCGGATTGGTCATTGCTGAGAAGACTGTTGGTAACCATATATTCATTTATTTGGTTAGCTAGTAAATTTTCAAACACTTTGGATAGAAAAGGTAGAACTGAGATTGGTCTGAAATCTCCATTGCCCTTTGGGACAGGGATAATCTTAGCAAGTTTCCATTTTTCTGGAAATACGGAAGTAGTGATTGCTGTATTCATAATATGTGTAACATGATTTAAGATTGACGGAATTATAATTTTGACAAAATTTTGGATTTATATCATCCAGTCCAACTGCATTTGATTTGACATTTAACATCGATTAAAGGACTTCATAATTTCTAACACACCTAAAACTAAAGCTAAAATCACAGTTAGGAGGATCACAGTTAAGGTATTCATTTTAATTTTAAAAAACTTCTTTCGGCAGTTGCGGTTGTAACTGGAAGGGTCAAGAACAAAAATCATGCTGTTATTACTAGAGATGCCACGAATAGTGAATTGGCCGAATACCGAATACCGAATATTCGGCAACGCTGTCGGCCGAATACCGAATATTCGGCCGCCGAACATTCGGCGCGAAGTACATAGCTGGAATAAGACAAGTCACAACCTGTTGGATATGCTGCATATATTGAGTTTGAATCGAGTTTCCAGAACGGGAATCATGTTTAAATATTCCCCGTTGGTAGCTTTTTTTATCAGTTGGTAAGAAACGGATCAACTAGGAAATGTAACATTTACGTTAAGTTAAGTTAAGTTAAGTCAAGAGTAAACAGCCCTTTAAGTGTAACAGCTGACTAGCAAGTGTAATAAAATAATAAATTCAAACGTATTTTGCTAAGAAGTTTGTTCCTTAGTTCATTATACTCGATACCGAAGGTAAAGAGTATATTGGGTTTGTGCAATGTCCGTCATGGTGTCCGTCCGTCTGTCCGTCTGTCCGTCCGTATGTTCGAAACTTTTTTCCACACCCTTCAAGCTAGAGACTTGAAACTTTCCAATTCTCTTTATCTATGGGATAGTAAATTAAAGTGTCAAGATGGGGGTTCTACGATAACTGGGGGGCTGGCAAATCGATAAATTCGATAACTCGAAACCGATAAATCCACATATTTCGCACATCCTTACAGCTAGAAGTACCAAATTTGGTAAGAAGATAGCTACTAGCAACCTTCAAAAAGCTGCATCTAAAATTTTGGAGCCACGCCCACCATTCCGTCCCCAGCCCCAACGCAATTTGAAATCAGAAATGGCTATATATCCCACAGTTTTTGAGCTATAGCCACCAAATTTGGTGGCAAGATAGGTGATGATGACCCCCAAAAAACTGCATCAAAAGTTTGGATGCCACGCCCACCAATACTGCCCAAGCTGCCACCATCCATCCCAACGCTTCGTCAAAAACGGGTATGCGTGTATCTTCCAGAGTTGTGGAGCTAGAGCCACCAAATTTGGTAGGAAGATAGCTGACAATAACCCCCAAAAATCTGCATCAAAGTTTTGGAGCCACGCCCACCCATTTCGGCCCCCTTTCCCCACCTTTACAAACTTTTAGCTAGTCACAAAATTTGGTATGAAGATAGCAATTGACATCCCACATAGATCTGCAGCAAAAATTTGGATGCCACACCCACCCATACCACCCCAAGCCCCCCTTTTCCCACTTTCTACAAATTTCGAGCTAGAATCACCAAATTTGGTATGAAGATAGCAATTGACATTCCACAAAGATCTGCATCACAAATTTTGATGCCACGCCCACCCATACCACCCCCAGCCCCCTCTCCCCTCTTTTTACAAACTTCGAGCTAGAGTCACCAAATTTGGTATGAAGATAGCAACTGACATTTTACAAAGATCTGCATCAAAAATTTGGATGCCACGCCCACCCATAAGCCCCAGCCCCCCTTTCCCCACATTTTACTAACTTTGAGCTAGAGTCACCAAATATGGTATGAAGATAGCAATTGACATTCCACAAAGATCTGCATCAAATATTTGGATGCCACGCCTACCTATTCCGCCCCAGCCCCTCTTTCCACACCTTTTACAAATTTCGAGCTAGAATCACCAAATTTGGTATGAAGATAGCAACTGACATTCCACAAAGATCTGCATCACAAATCTGGATGCCACGCCCACCCATACCGCCCCCAGCCCCCCTTTTCCAACAAACTTACAAACTTTGAGCTAGAGTCATCAAATTTGTAAGGAAGATAGCTTGTGGCATCCCCATCTGCATCGGAAAATCTTTTAGGCAGTGTACACCTCTGCCGCATCCGTACCCCTCTGCAATCAGGCCTCTTTTAACCGGTTTTAATACTGGTATCGAGTATGCCGCAGTCGGTTGCGTCCGACTGCAACGTTTCCACTTGTTTTGAATTGTTTTTTCGTCAAAAGGCTTATAGAAGCCATTATTTCACAGGCAGCAGCATTATCAGTGACATCTGATATATGGACATGCCAGCACAATAACGAGAACTTTCTGAGCTTCACTGCGCACTGGATATCGCCAGAGCTCATTCCGGAACATTGCGTTTTAGCTATGAAATCATTTCCTGGCTCACATTCTTGTATCAATATTGCGGAAGAACTCAAAGCTTTTACAGAAAGATGGAATATTCCTCAATCCAAGCTCCATTTACTTGTCCATGATAGTGGCTCTAATATGATAAAAGGTGTTCGAGATTCAGGATGTGATTCAGGCAGGTGCTTTATTCATTCACTACAATAGAAGGTGAATGCCGGTTCTACTCCAAAGGGATGCTGACAATTTATGACCCCATTAAATTTTATGACCCTTTTATTGCCCCCTTTTTTTGACCCTTTTATTGACCCCTTCAATATGATAATTTATGACCCTTTTTTTCATGATCGTGCCCGCTTTAATAAGACTATGGTGGAGAACAAAGTATTAACATTCCTAGCCCACCACTTTACCAGCAGCATCTGTGAGAAGCAGTGATCAGAGGAACAGATTTGGTTATTTACCTAACTAGTGTTAGAGTCAATTGTGCGCCTCTTTGACATGCGTGGCCTTGTAAACCTGTTTATGATCATGAGGTGCAGTGTGCACAGGAAGAAAGGATAGATAAGAGAGAGTCGAGAGGGCGCGTATTTGACGTGCGTTGCATTATAAACCTGTTTATGGTCATGAGTATCAGTGTGCAAAGGAAGAAAGGATAGAGAATAGAGAAAAGCGGACGCTTCTTCGATGTACGTTGCATTGTTATGGTCAACAGCAACAACAATAACAAAAAGATGTGAACAAGGGATGGGAATTTTCCTACGCAGCAGCAGCACCAGCAGCAACAGCAGCAGCAGCGGCAGGATCAATACATTGATCTTTATGGCTGTGGGAATGACAGGATCAGGTTAAACTATTTAACCAATTATTGTTAGAGTCAAGTGTGCTCCTGTTTTAAATACGTTGCTCTGCACACGTGCATTGTTATTGTCAACAACTACAACCTTCGTGGGGGGTTATGTGAACAAGGGATGGGAATTTTCATACGCAGCAGCAGCAGCAAGATCAACACATTATTTTTAAACACGAGTATTTATTCTTGTAGATTAAGATTATAAAGAGTTAGCGGGAGAAAGTGATAAAGGGAGAAGGTGTAAGAGGGGGAAAGGATAGAGGGGGAAAGTGTTAGAGGGAGAAAGTGTTAGAGGGAGAAAGTGTTAGAGGGGGAAAGTAGTAGAAGACTTAGAGACAAGTTTGTGCATGCTTGAAGTGCGCTAGTCAACGGTCAAGTACATTACTTGACTAATGTGTTATAGATATCACCGTCCGTGAGAATCAGTGAGCCAAGTACATTGCCTTTGAAACTATTAAGGTTTCTTAGCTACAAGTTAGTAGATAAGAGAGAGAGGGTCAACTGTGCGCAGGTTTCTTAACTACGAATAAGTAGATAAGAGAGAGTCGAGAGGGCGCCTGTTTGACATGCGTTGCCTTGCACACCTGCATGAAAAACATAAACAATTAATGCTTATGGTTATGAGGAGCAGTGTGCAAAGGAAGAAAGGAAAAGAGAATAAAGAAAAGCAAGCGCTTGTTCGATGTACGTTGCATTGTTATGGTCAACAGCAACAACAACCACAACCTTCGTGAGGGGTTATGTAAGCAAGGGATGGGAATTTTCCTACGCAGCAACAGCAGCAGCAGCAAGATCAATACATTGTTTTTAAACAAGAGTATTATACTTGTAGATTAAGATTAAAATATGTTAGAGGAGGAAAGAGTTAGAGGGGGAAAGTGTTAGAGGGAGGAAGGCTTAGAGACAAGCTTGTGCATGCTTGAAGTGCGCTAGTCAAAGGTCAAGTACATTAGTTGGCTAATATGTTATAGATATCACCGTCCGTGAGGATCAGTGAGCCAAGTACATTGCCTTTGAAACTATTAAGGTTTCTTAGCTACAAGTTAGTAGATAAGAGAGAGAGAGTCAACTGTGCGCAGGTTTCTTAACTACGAATAAGTAGATAAGAGGGAGTCGAGAGGGCGCCTTTTTGACGTGCGTTGCCTTGCACACCTGCAGGCAAAACATAAACAATGAATGTTTATGGTTGTGAAAACCAGTGATCCAAAGGATAAAAGGGTTGGGACAAGATTGTGCTTGTTTGAAGTACTCTAGTCAAAGGGCAGTACATTCGTAGGCCGCATTCTTATGATCAAAAGCAACAACAACATTCGTGAGGGTTATGTAAGCAAGGGATGGGAATTTTCTTTCGCAGCAGCAGCAGCAAGATCAAAACATTGTTTTAAAACAAGAGTATTGAGACTTGCAGATTTAGATTGGAATGCTAGAGGGGGAAGGTGTAAGAGGAGGAAAGTGTTAGAGGGAGAAAGAGATAGTTAGTGTTAGGGAGAGTAAGTGTTAGAGGGTGAAAGTGCTATAGGGGGAATGCGATCCTGCTTATATTATTATATTAAAACACGCTCCTTTATGCGATTCTATACACGAGCGTCTATGAAATGCAGGTGGTATGTTAATTGATTGTCGCTCTTTCTAACGCACACCCAACTTGTTCGCTACTTACGTTTCTAACCTTTATTTGCATACATCTGTTTTGATTATTGCACTGACTTCTGTTACTTTTATAGAGCTAATTAGTATAACTTTTTAATTTTTTTTTTTTACTTTGTTAAAATACTATCAAATTATGTTTTTCATATAGGTATGTTTTAATTTAATTTATTTAGTTTTTTTTTCATAGATTTTTGCAGTACATTAAATTTGAGAATTATATTAAGCTTGTTCCGTTAAGGGATTCAGCAACCACAAACACCGAACATTTATATTAATGACATATAGTTATAGCCGGTAGAACACACAAGTCATACTCCATGTTTCGGCTTGATAAAAAGCTTTTAAGTCTATATTATAAGCCTTAGTTCTAGTACTCACTATATACATATCTAAGAATACTTTTATGTATGTCACTATTTTGAAAGCTTAAAGACGTTCGTGTAGCTGGTATAATAAATCATGTTTTAACAAAATAATTTAGATCTTAATATTTATACTTCATCGTTTATTGAATTTATTATTATTATCATTATTTTTTTTTTATACCCATATATTCGATTCTGTTCTATCTCAGTAATGATTTATTTTGCTTTTACATTCTTTAAATTCTTTAAGGTAATCTTTTAGGCTTAACAAATAATCTTTTCCTTAACTTTCCGTCTGCTCGCTAAAAGATTTTCGTCAAATGACACTTTTCATATTTAAGATATCCGTCAAAATATTTCTTATACTCGACTAAATTTCACATATCAAATAAATTTCTAACATAAAGAAAATGAAAACAGTAAGATGTTCTAAGCAGCTGGATTGTTTTTTTTATACAAACAGTTTTTACTATTCTCTTTCCCAGTATGCTACTTACGATAAAAATGTATAAAGAATGTGTTTTGTACTCATTTACTGACTTCAAAAATTATTCTATTGATGTTGTCTGATACCCTATCTTAATTTGTGTAATACTTAATCGTTTTCACCAACTTAGTATTCTTTTGATTTTTAAAAATTTTATGTTATGTTGTTAGCTATTTTGACTAGACTTTACGCTTAAAACGAGATAGATTGTATTATTGTCCTTAACACGTTAGCTTAATTTTAACAGAGAATAAATCGGACATTGATTTTTCACTTTATAATTGATTGCTTTAATATATTTTAACTGTCAACCTATATACCTTTCTACTTTCTTAGTGATTATGCTAGATTTTTATATATCCAAACTCATTGCTTAAACTAAGAAAATTTCGTTATTAATTTCTTTTAATTGATGGATGGTAATATTTTATTTCATTATTCTCCTCATTTTTATTACCTGTGATGTACTAAAGCTCGAAATGACGTAAAAGTCGGTATTTTACCCATACGGGCATAAAATAATGTACGTTTACTATCACCGGATTGGTTTATACCCACTAAATATTGGTATTTTCAGTTTTTTTTTCTTTCTTTGTTTTAATCGTTTAAACACCCTAGCTCTTGATCTTGTGTTTTGATATTAGATTAGGGTCTGATTTTATTCTATACTGTTTGTGGAGGAGGGTCTGATTTTATTGTATACTGTTTGTGGAGGAGGCTCCAAAGAATAAGATTTGATTTGGTAATTGTATGGTATGATTTGTTCTTCTTTTTATACTCGATACCGAAGGTAAAGAGTATATTGAGGTTGTGCAATGTCCGTCATGGTGTCCGTCCGTCTTTCCGTCTGTCCGTCTGTATGTTCGCAACTTTTTTCCACACCCTTCAAGCTAGAGACTTGAAACTTTCCAATTCTCTTTATCTATGGGATAGTAAATTAAAGTGTCAAGATGGGGGTTCTACGATAACTGGGGGGCTGGCAAATCGATAAATTCGATAACTCAAAACCGATAAATCCACATATTTCGCACATCCTTACAGCTAGAATTACCAAATTTGGTAAGAAGATAGCTACTAGCAACCCCCAAAAACCTGCATCAAAAATTTTGGAGCCACGCCCCCCTTTCCGCCCCCAACCCCCCGCATTTTAAAGTCTAAAAAGCCCATATCTCCCTCAGTTTTTGAGCTAGAACCACCAAATTTGGTGCCAAGATAGGTGATGATGACCCCCCAAAAACTGCATCAAAAGTTTGGATACCACGCCCACCGATACTGCCCTAGCCGGCCCCATCCACCCCAACGCTTCGTCAAAAACGGGAATGCGTTTATCTTCCAGAGTTGTGGAGCTAGAACCTCCAAATTTGTTAGGAAGATAGCTGGTAACGACCCCCCAAAAACTGCATCAAAGTTTTGGAGCCACGCCCACCCATTCCGCCCCCAGGCCCCCAGCATTTTGAAATCACAAATGGCTGTATCTCCCTCAGTTTTTGAGCTAGAGCCACCAAATTTGGTGCCAAGATAGGTGATGATGACCCCCAAAAACTGCATCAAAACTTTGGATGCCACGCCCACCAATACTGCCCTAGCCGCCCCCATCCACCCCAACGCTTCGTCAAAAACGGGAATGCGTGTATCTTCCAGAATTGTGGAGCTAGAGCCACCAAATTTGGTAAGAAGATAGCTGGCAACGACCCCCAAAAATCTGCATCAAAGTTTTGGAGCCACGCCCACCCATTTCGCCCCCCTTTCCCCACTTTTTACAAACTTTTAGCTAGAGTCACCAAATTTGGTATGAATATAGCAACTGACATTCCACAAAGATCTGCATCACAAATTGAGATGCCACGCCCACCCATACCGCCCCCAGCCCCCCTTTCCCACATTTTACAAACTTTGAGCTAGAGTCACCAAATTTGGTATGAATATGACAATTGACATTCCACAAAGATCTGCATCAAAGTTTTGGAGCCACGCCCACCCATTTCGCCCCCCTTTCCCCACTTTTTACAAACTTTTAGCTAGAGTCACCAAATTTGGTATGAATATAGCAACTGACATTCCACAAAGATCTGCATCACAAATTGAGATGCCACGCCCACCCATACCGCCCCCAGCCCCCCTTTCCCCACTTTTTACAAACTTTGAGCTAGGGTCACCAAATTTGGTATGAAGATAGCAATTGACATTCCACAAAGATCTGCATCAAAAGTTTGGATGCCACGCCCACCCATACCGACCCCAGCCCCCCTTTCCCCACCTTTTACAAACTTTGAGCTAGAGTCACCAAATTTGGTATGAATATAACAATTGACATTCCACAAAGATCTGCATCAAAAATTTGGATGCCACGCCCACCCATACCGCCCCCAGCCCCCCTTTCCCCACTTTTTACAAACTTTGAGCTAGGGTCACCAAATTTGGTATGAAGATAGCAATTGACATTCCACAAAGATCTGCATCAAAAATTTGGATGCCTCGCCCACCCATACCGCCCCCAGCCCCCCTTTCCCCACCTTTTACAAACTATGAGCTAGAGTCACCAAATTTGTAAGGAAGATAGCTTGTGGCATCTCCATCTGCATCGGAAAATCTTTAAGGCAGCGTACACCCCTGCCGCATCCGTACCCCTTTGCAATCAGGCCTTTTTATACTCGATACCGAAGGTAAAGAGTATATTGACTTTGTGCAATGTCCGTCATGGTGTCTGTCCGTCTGTCCGTCTGTCCGTCCGTATGTTCGCAACTTTTTTCCACACCCTTCAAGCTAGAGACTTGAAACTTTCCAATTCTCTTTATCTATGGGATAGTAAATTAAAGTGTCAAGATGGGGGTTCTACGATAACTGGGGGGCTGGCAAATCGATAAATTCGATAATTCAAAACCGATAAATCCACATATTTCGCACATCCTTACAGCTAGAAGTACCAAATTTGGTAAGAAGATAGCTACTAGCAACCCCCAACAAACTGCATCAAAAATTTTGGAGCCACGCCCCCATTCCGCCCCCAGCCCCCCCGCATTTTGAAATCAGAAAAGCCTATATCTCCCACAGTTTTTTTTAGCTATAGTCACCAAATTTGGTGCCAAGATAGGTGATGATGACCCCTCAAAAACTGCATCAAAATATTGGATTCCACGCCCACCGATACCACCCCAGCCACCCCCATGTGCCCCAACGCTTCGTCAAAAACGGGAATGCGTGTATCTTCCAGAGTTGTAGAGCTAGAGCCTCCAAATTTGGTGGGAAGATAGTTGGTAACGACCCCCAAAAAACTGCATCAAAGTTTTTGAGCCACGCCCACCCATTCCGCCCCAGCCCCACCGCATTTTGAAATCAGAAATGGCTATATCTCCCACAGTTTTTGAGCTAGAGCCACCAAATTTGGTGCCAAGATAGGTGATGATGACCACCCAAAAACTGCATCAAAAGATTGGATGCCACGCCCACCAATACCGCCCTAGCCGCCCCCATCCACCCCAACGCTTCGTCAAAAACGGGATTGCGTGTATCTTCCAGAGTTGTGGAGCTAGAGCCACCAAATTTGGTAGGAAGATAGCTGGCAACGACCCCCAAAAATCTGCATCAAAGTTTTGGAGCCACGCCCTCCATTTCGCCCCCTTTCCCCACTTTTTTACAATTATCGAGCTAGAGTCACCAAATTTGGTATGAAGATAGCATTTGACATTTCAGAAAGATCTGCATCAAAAATTTGGATTCCTCGCCCACCCATACCGCCCCCAGCCCCCCTTTTCCCCACTTATTACAAATTTCGAGCTAGAGTCACCAAATTTGGTATGAAGATAGCAATTGACATTTTACAAAGATATGCATCAAAAATTTTGATGCCACGCCCACCCTTACCGCCCTCAGCCCCCCTTTCCCCATCTTTTTTAAACTTCGAGCTAGAGTCACCAAATTTGGTATATAGATAGCAATTGACATTCCACAAAGATCTGCATAAAAAATTTGGATGTCACGCCCACCCATACCGCCCCCCAGCCCCCCTTTCCCCACTTATTACAAATTTCGAGCTAGAGTCACCAAATTTGGTATGAAGATAGCAATTGACATTCCACAAAGATCTGCATCACAAATTTGGAAGTCACGCCCACCCTTACCGGCCCCAGCCCCCCTTTCCCCACTTTTACAAACTTTGAGCTAGGGTCACCAAATTTGGTATGAAGATAGCAATTGACATTCCACAAAGATGTGCATCAAAAATTTGGATGACACGCCCACCCAAACCGCCCCCCAGCCCCCCCTTTCCCCACCTTTTACAAATTTTTAGCTAGAGTCACCAAATTTGGTATGAAGATAGCCGGTGGCATCCCCATCTGCATCGGAGAATCTTTAAGGCAGCTTAAACCCCTGCCGCATCCGTACCCCTTTGCATTCAGGCCTCTTTTTACCGGTTTTAATTCTGGTATCGAGTATGTCGCAGTCGGTTGCGTCCGACTGCAACGTTTCCACTTGTTTTTTTTGTGGTTGTATTGTAGAGCACTTCTTGTGTGTATGTTAAACTAATAAAAAGAGCGCAATCATAAATGACTATTTACAATAATTTTCACTAGCTTAGGATTCATGGTCTTAAGACCGTTTAGACTTCATGGTAAATAGTTTTTGCTAGGATATTTTCTATTATGATTCTTGTGGGTTATAATTCGTACATTAAAAGAACGAGATAAAGTTGTTCTTGTTTAGGTCCACAATCTATTTTCTTGGTCCATTTTTCTTGGCATATATTACAGCAGGGAGTAAGATTTAAAAGTAGTATGTCATTCCATTCTGGTAATATTATTATTTTGTTTTTATTATGTTATTTGACTTTATATATTGCCTTTAAATTTAAGGGTTTTGCCTCTCAATTTTTGAACCGAGACATAGTATTTTTATTTCTGTAATGCATAAACGTAAGCATCCTTGATCCCAGATAGTATGTTTATTCTTGATCAATATTTAGATCAGCACCGTAGGCTTTCTAGATCTGTGTGTCTGTATCTATGCAAACTATTTTATCCGCTTTTAGGTATCGAGATTAAATTTTGCTCAGAGTCTAATCGCTGCCTTAAACACATGAGTGTTACAACTTTCACACTTAAGGAGCATTAGATCTTTTCGTTTTAAAGAGTTTACTATTTGACGCTTTTTAGAACAATTTGCTTGCCTGAGCTTGGTAGGTTATACAGTTAATACAATTAGTGGAAAGATGGAACTGTCTTATAGAATTTCTTATACACTATTAGTTGCTTCTTTCCCTATCGCTTATTCTCACGCACTTTGAGATTATAACATTACTTAATGGAATGTGCTGTATGTTCCTGATTGTTTGCTGATTATTGTTGTTAATTATTATTTTGTTTATTTATTTCTTTTACATCTCATATAGTATTTTTCTCATATGTTTCTTTTTTCGCATCACTGCTATACTTACTTTAATAATTTATCATATGTTTCCTCTAATTTATATTCAAAAACTGGGTGGCGGTAAGCTGTTAACGGAAGGCAATTAATCTATAAAACTGATGGAACGGAACAGTTGTGATTATTTTTCATTTGAAATTAAAAGTAGGCTGTTAAAATAAATATTTACTTATATTAAATTAAAATTTGAATTGATTTTTAGTCAATCGGCTTTTTTTTTCTTCGAAAATGTAGCTTTTA
This sequence comes from Scaptomyza montana, assembly GCA_018904305.1. NCBI lineage: Eukaryota > Metazoa > Arthropoda > Insecta > Diptera > Drosophilidae > Scaptomyza > Scaptomyza montana. The sequence continues at coordinate 968,415 of JAEIGR010000053.1, forward strand.
AAAGAATATATTAAGCTCATATCATATTTATTTAGATTTTCAAATTGAGGTAACATCAACCCAAGTCCCTCGATAGTGAGCTGCCGTTTACAGACGGTGAAGTAAATGGGATGCCGCTTTGTCGTTTCTCATAATCACAATTAAGCTGCCCGACGATGAAAATGAGTTCCTTTACGATTTACGTACTGTCACTGTTTGCAGCAGCCTGGCGTCCTCCAAAGAGTCAACCACTCATCATCATCATTTGCCCCCCTACGGCGAAGCGATCCTCACCTGAACCATCACTCGTACACACATAAGTAACTTTTACCTAGATTAGGTACGGTTTGCGTCTAGCCGTCTTATTTGAATAGTTCTGTTCTACTCTGCACCGATTTTGGATCCCCTGATTTATATTATTCCCAGCTACTTTCCTAGGCTCATACCTTTAACTTCTAACACACCAGCCCACATAACATATTATTTGGATATGAAAACATTAGACAATGACTATCAAGTACCAAGAGCTTTTAAAAAAATTTATAAAGTATTCGGGGGAAATTTGATCGAACAATGCAACACCCAAAATTGTTATTATGGCTTACATTAAATCGTGAAGTCATAGTCGAGTCTACTACGTACTACACATTTTTCCATGAGTTGTTCCCATTTAAAGCCCCTATCAATTTATCCGTTTTTTCTTATTATTATTTTTTCAACCAAGTGTGTGCGTAACTTTTTTTTTTTTTTTCAATTTTCTCTTTCTAGAAAATGTCTTTAATTTCGGCACCCTCATCGTCATTCAATATGTATGTTATAGGGATTTTTTTTTGTATTTCTATTATTGAAAAGTTTAAGTTTTCCGGTTTGGTGAGCAGCCCTTCTCATTAAAATATTATGTTTGCTTATACACACATAATCATTTGCAAAGATTTTTATATGACTAAAGACAATGTCTTAAAACATTTTAACAATTATAAGATTTACTTTTATGTATGTAATTTTAGCTGTCCTATTATATTGCTGATTGTTCTAACTAAACAATTGATTGAACATAACCTCCATAATGTCTTTTAAACGTATCTTTGATTGAGTTTTCGATAATCACTACTTATTCAATTTTCTAGATCGTACCCGAGTCACGTTAATATAGCAGGGTACGACAAAATAAGCACGCAAGCAAGGTTGAGGGCAGTGACACTCCTAAAAGGGTTTGAGCCGAAGTGTGACGTAGAAATAGGCACAATAAGGTAGGAGCTAACGAAAGCGAGAGTCTTTGGCGGGAAGCAAGCTAAACGAAGACATCTGATCTCAGGCAAGACAAATGTTTATCGGGAGAGAGAATCCTCCTTTCACATTATAGCAGTATGCGTAGCCTTTACAAGGAAACGAAGTTTCTTTTCTTAGAACAACATATCAAACGTATTAAAGGCTAAGAAACCCATGTCCGATGGAAGAGTTATAGAACTAGAAGGGGGGCACAACAGACCTCTCAGGTACCAAATCATTCATCGACGATGAAGGTTAATACAGGCAGGAGACATATTATTCTATTATTAATTCCCCTTTATATACTTTTATTTAAAAAGAACATATCAATAAAGTGGTTACTTTTTTACGGACTTTAACTGATTTTTTTTGTTTAAAACAGCAAAACAATTACCTGTTCCTAAAACCGAAAAACCGGTTTTTCACAGCTAAACTGCCACCTGTTCTATGTTTTCTTAGCTTACCTCTTTTCAATATTATTGGATGGGTTCTAGAATTGGAATTGAAAGAGAAGATATTTGCCTGGGGAACGCCATTTGGCTACCGAAAAATCACGAATTGATATTGCTGACTGATTTAAACTCTATTCAATAGCGTACTTTTAAGTCCCGGTTTTTTATCGACACGACTGTGGACTTGTTCTTTCATTTGGATGTTAAATTAAAGTTATAGTACGAAACGCAGCAGTATTGCGTCAGTACATTCGTTGGCTTTTGGTGAAAAGAAATGAATAAAATTTATAGCACTTTTTAAAAAATACATACATTTTTTCGAAAAAAAGTCAATCGGCTTTTTTTTTCTTCGAAAATGTAGCTTTTAAAAGAATATATTAAGCTCATATCATATTTATTTAGATTTTCAAATTGAGGTAACATCAACCCAAGTCCCTCGATAGTGAGCTGCCGTTTACAGACGGTGAAGTAAATGGGATGCCGCTTTGTCGTTTCTCATAATCACAATTAAGCTGCCCGACGATGAAAATGAGTTCCTTTACGATTTACGTACTGTCACTGTTTGCAGCAGCCTGGCGTCCTCCAAAGAGTCAACCACTCATCACTACCGAAAAATCACGAAATGATATTGCTGACTGATTTAAACTCTATTCAATAGCGTACTTTTAAGTCCCGGTTTTTTATCGACACGACTGTGGACTTGTTCTTTCATTTGGATGTTAAATTAAAGTTATAGTACGAAACGCAGCAGTATTGCGTCAGTACATTCGTTGGCTTTTGGTGAAAAGAAATGAATAAAATTTATAGCACTTTTTAAAAAATACATACATTTTTTCGAAAAAAAATCACTAATTGACATTGCTGACAGATGTAAATTACTTGGTAAGGAAAAAAGAAACGGAAATTTAATTTGAGCCAAGATAATAAAAAGTTTAATAAAAAATCAGTTAAAGTCCGAAAAAAAGTAACAGCTTTATTGATATGTTCTTTTTAAATAAAAAAAATATAAAGGGGAATTAATAACAGAATAATATGTCTCCTGCCTGTATTAACCTTCATCGTCGATGAATGATTTGGTACCTGAGAGGTCTGTTGTGCCCCCCTTCTAGTTCTATAACTCTTCCATCGGACATGGACACTGTCCGAGAGCAAGTATTTTTTGATCAGTTGAGGGTTTCTTAGCCTTTAATACGTTTGATATGTTGTTCTAAGAAAAGAAACTTCCCTTCCTTGTAAAGGCTACGCATACTGCTATAATGTGAAAGGAGGATTCTCTCTCCCGATAAACATTTGTCTTGCCTGAGATCAGATGTCTTCCTTCAGCTCGCTTCCCACTAAAGACTCTCGCTTTTCGTTAGCTCCTACTTTATTTTGCCTTTTTCTACGTCACACTTCGGCTCAAACCCTTTTAGGAGTGTCACTGCCCTCAACCTTGCTTGCGTGCTTATTTTGTCGTACCCTGCTATATTAACGTGACTCGGGTACGATCTAGAAAATTGAATAAGAAGTGTGTAACGATTAACGTACGGCTATCAGAGGAGCGGATATTTGGACAACGGGTAGGAGTACGCGCTGGCATTGGCTTAGCTCGTCAGCAATGTCGTGAGTGTAAATACCAAAAAGAATAACCTCCCCTTGCGGTGCTCCCGGTAGTATAAGTTTATTCATTTAAAAAAAAATCGCGTACTATGGTTTTGTAGAGAGAAAAAAAAAGAAAGACGGGAAATATTTGCTTGTTGGGGGGGGAAAGCGACAGTAGGCGGAAAAAGGGGGAAGGTTCTCATACAGCTAATAGGGCAGTCAAGTCAGACGGACCCATTGTTTCCACACCGTTGTTGTTGTGCGGGTTGCCCACCCTTCCATGATCCTGGCATTGCCCAAATGAACCTATGACCTCAGGATCCCAAATGGTCCGACTACAGATATTTCATCCCAGTACAGCAAAGCATGGCTCCATTAAAAATACACGAATTTAAGCAAACATCTTTAAATGCATTTTATTGCCTAAGGAAATATATATGGCACATTATTATAAACAAAAAAAATTAACTAACGATTTATCCACTAACATTTGTAAGTGAAAAGAGCTGTATGAAACATTATTATTATAAATGAATAAAACTAAACGTGATAAATATATGGAATATGCGGTGCATATAACTAATTTATACAATTAATTTTTGTGCGTACACAGTTATATTTGTTGCTTGTTATATTTAAATACACTGGGACTTTTTATTTAGGTACAGACTATTGGCAATAAGAACAAGAAAATTCAAAGGCAAACAGATAGCAGAAGGCCCACTGTACACAGTCAGCTGTGTCTATATAAAGGTTAAGTGAGTTCATAAACAAGCCCAAAAGGGAAGCTTTGGTCGCTTTAGCACAGGTATTAATTGATATCATATAAAAGCTTTTGCATCACTTACCCATACTCCCACGATGAAAGATCTTTCACGGTGTTGGCATGCTGTAATATTAAGGTTAGGTTGGGACAAAGCTTTTACTCGCGTACAAAAAAATTCTAAGCTGGCTGCTATGACACGCGTTTTAGTTATAAGTCTATTGATGCCATTAATAAATCTTTTTCCTTTGTTACACTCACTTAACTTTTATATTCACCTATGGGGGGTTATTGGTCCCTTTTTTTTTTTTTTCTTTGTTTCTTTTTTGGCTGACCTAAGCCCTCACTTTATAGGTTATACCTTTTATCTTCTTCTTTTTTTTTTTTCTTTGGGGGCGTTTATAGGTTATAAGGGTAATACTTATAAATATATTTTAATATTTGAACAATTATTTAACCAAGGTATTTAAACATTATATCAACTATAATGTATTTGCACAAAAGAGAGAGTTATTATTCCTAGGCTTTCATTAGCATATCTCAACTTCACTTGCGACACAAAAAAAAACAGAATCCATAAATCGAACACAAGAAAACTTGATGCACTTAACACTAATGCGCTATATAACGAAAGGCTACGCTACACTATTTAACTTAAATTTTCCTGATCACGATATTTAATACTTTAAGACGATAAATCTACATTTGTTGTAAGCTGTTCCGGCGCGACGATTTCCAACTAAATTGGGACGGTGACTGAGCTTTAATCAGCGCAGCTGTTTCAGTCTTTGCACATGCTCCAGCATGTGATGGTAGGTATGTATGTTGGTACGTGGCCTGAGCTTTTGTTGTTGGCCGTTTTACTTGTCAGCGCAGCAGCAATACATTTGACATAAACTTGAATATTGAAATTCTTCGCTGCCCAATAATACTGTTGGGACGTAGGTGTAATGGATATACGAGGTGCCTGATTAATGAGGAAATTGAAGATTAAACGAAAATCCTAATATTCACACAATTTTTTTATTATTTACCCTTTTTGTGGGCACCCAAAGAATTTTTTGTTTAACCTTTCTGGCTGGAGCAGATTTCCACTTCAATGTTAAATTAAATTTTTTGTGCGTGGACTTGCTTTCGTATTTTTCTTCTTGTATTACGATTCACTTGCACAGAGCACTATAACCTCTTTTTTTTTATTTTTTTGGTTATTTTTTTATTCGTTTGCCGTAGTTTAAAAACGCGAACAACTTGACTGCTTGAAGATCACAACCAGAAAGATCGACTGCAAGTCATTATAAGGTTAGGAAACCCATGAGTCTCCGGAAATTCGTTTCACCTTTTCTTTCGGCTCCTATCCGATAAGTTCTTTTTTGGTTTTATTTTGAATTTCACCAACCCAGCTGACTTCGCCTACGGTCAGAAAAAGAAGACAATTATAGTTTCCTTTTTGACTCCCAGAGGGCTATCAACCAGCAAAATTTCTAAGAGAAATTAACGAAGATTTTCTACTTTTCCCAGTATTTAAGCTAACTATATTGAAAGTTTTATTATAGGTATAAATATAACAATAAATTTTTTCAATATTTATAATTTTTCTCTTGTTCAAACATTTAAATGATTTGCCAAAAAAAAAAAATCTGCATACTTTTGCGCGGTGACTTAATATTTTTGCACGAGCTAGTTAGGGGATAAATTATAAATTCCACTGGTCGACAAGCGGACATTACACACCCCCCTACCAAAATCACACTTTGGCAGCAAAAAGGCCAAAGTGGGATCACCGCTTGAAGGACCAAATCAGTTATTACTGCTTGATATCCTTCGCGTGAAATTTCCCTATTAGTCTACCCTGCAAATCCTCTAGCTCATAATAACTTGTTCCAAGTTTTTTTCTTACTCTAGCTTTAATGAAGGTTGGAGCTAATTTTGAGCTGAATCCTTTTGCAAAATTGCTTAACTGAAAATTACGCCTATAAACTTTTTGTCCAGCGCTGTAAGATACTTCTCGGCTACGGAGATTATATACCCTTTCGTTTCGAACATGTTGCTGATCTATGCCCGTTTTTGCTACCTGTCTAATTATATCCAGTGAATCTTCTTTATTAAAGCTTACAGCACGATCTTCCAATTGCCCTAAGTCCCTTAATAACTGATAAGTTGACCCATTGGTTATCATGTGTTGACCAAACAAGGCTCGATATGGGCTACTGTGAATGGCTGAATGCACTCCGGACCGTAACGCACACGCGATGTGACTTAATTGGTCATCCCAATTGGTCTGTTTAGGGTTAACATAAGCTTTAATAGCGGCCAATATAGAACGATTTGCTCGCTCGGATGCGTTTGCTTGGGGAGCATATACGGCCGTATACCGATGTTGCACACTATACTTCTGCAACAGCGAATTGAAACGATGGGACTTAAACTGCACTCCGTTATCAGAGACTACAAGTTCCGGTACTCCAAAACAATGAAAAACTTGCTCTTCGAGAAATCCGACTATTGCGTCAGCCGTGAACTTCTTAACTGGCTTTAGGAATAGAAATTTAGACAAATGATCGACAACAACAAAGATACCAATATGTCAGGATTGGCTTCGCGGATAGGGTCCTAAGAAATCCACAAACAATTTTTGAAAGACTCGCTGAACCTCCGTCGTTTGACTCATTGGTGGTCGCAAGGGACTATTTGGGTGTTTACTACTTTTGCAAACTGCACAGCTGTTAATATAAGCCTTTACATCTCCTACCAAATTGGGCCAATAATAGTATCTACGCAGTCTCTCCATAGTTTTGGTTATGCCATTGTGTGCCGATAAAGGATGCTCATGACATTGCTTCAGCTTTTCGGGTACCATTTCCTTTGGTATCCACAGCTTCCAGCACAAATCGTCAGCCAGCTGTTCACCCGTTGCATGTTCGGCTCTGCGATAAATAAAGTTATTCAGCACTTTAACGTCAGGTAATTTTTCCGATTGGGTTTGTATTTTATTTCTTAACTCTACATATTCGGCGGAGTTAAAATGAATGGATTTAAGGTCAATAAAGCTTTCTAACCATAGTGCTGATACATCTTCAGTGTATACTCGTGAAAGGGCATCGGGAACTACATTTTTGATCCTTTACGATGGAAAATTTTAAAGTCAAAAGCTTGCAACTTGTGCGCCCATCTTGCCAATCTAGTACTTAAATCAGTTTGGGTCATAAGCCATTTTAAAGATGCGTGATCGGTGTGTATTGCAAATTCATGCCGTTCTACGTAGGCTCTGAATTTTTTTACACACATGATCGCCGCCAAACATTCCTTCTCCGTAACAGAATAATTGCGTTGACATTTATTCAATTAACGCGACATGAATGCTATTGGTACATCATTGCCCTTGTTATCTTTCTGCATCAACACGCCTCCAACTCCTGTATGACTTGCATCACAGTGAATCTCAAACGGCAATGAGAAGTCTGGACTATGCAATACTGGCGCTGAACACATTTGTTCTTTCAGGTTTTCAAAGGCTCTTTCTGCTTCGTCGGTCCATACAAACTTCTTCCTACTTTTTAATGTATCAGAAATGGGAGCTGCAAGGCCTGCATAGTTGTTAATAAATTTATGATACCACCCTGTTGTACCTAAAAATCGGCGCACTTGTTTTATTGATCTAGGCACAGGAAAATCCCTAATGGCTGCAACTTTTTCTGGGTCGGTCTGTATAGTACCATTCCCAATAACATGCCCTAGGTATTTAACCTCTTTCAGACAGAAATAACTTTTTTGTACATTAAACCTGCCAGTTTAAGGCGCTCGGCTAATTCTTTCAACACAGCTAAATGCTTAGCAAACGACTCCGATATTACAAGCAAGTCATTTAGATAAATAATAATTTCGGTGCGCAACTGAGGAGGTATTACCTTATCCATAAGTTTAGACATTGTTTGCGGCGCATTGGTTAACCCAAAGGGCATAACCGTAAACTGATACAGGGGCCTACCCGGCACGGTAAAAGCAGTTTTTTCTCTGGCCCGCCATGTAAGTGGTATCTGCCAATAGGCATCTTTCAAGTCTATGCTAGATATAAACTCAGCTCTGGGCAATCGGCTTAAAATTCCGTCAATAAGGGGCATCGGATATGCATTCTTAATAGTTATTTCATTGACTTTGCGACTGTCCAAACAAAGTCGAACTTTGCCTGGTTTTTGAACTAGCACTATAGGTGATGACCAAGGACTATCGGACTTCTCTATAACCCCTAACGCTAACATTCTGTCTATTTCTGCGTACATAATTTTCTCGACTGCCGGAGATACTGCATAAAACCGTTGTTTTATGGGCTTACTATCAGTGACCTCGATATCATGTGAAAGCCAGGTTGTCTTTTCTAAGCCTTTTTCCTTGAACGAGGGAAACAATTGTATAACGTCTGACAAGTCCTTTTGCTGTGATGTTGTCAATTTTATATGCATACCGTCTTTTAGATCCAAGGTATCTATGCTCCTACAACTTTCTTTATTCCACAAAAAGAACGGCAATAAATTAAACGCTCTCCAAAAATCTATGCCCAGATACAAGTCTTGAGCCAATGACGGCACTACATACAAGCAAATACGTTTGCTTTCGCCCCGAAAATAAATTTCGGTGGAGACCTGTCCCACTATTGCCTGCTTGGCTCCATTAGCTGTACTTACTACTAAGTTTAAAGACTTAACACCTGTCCTATCTCTGATCATGTCTTCTGCTAGTTTACCGCCAATACAACTTATTGACGCCCCAGTGTCCATCAGACCACTTACAGTTTTTCCTAATATCTTTACTTGAGCAAAGGGCCTTAAATCGCTTACGTTATCTACCACTGACGCTAATATTTCCTGTGTTGCATTTCTTTTGTTCTGGCTATATGCTACTTTGCGCCTAATACTGCGTACTTTTCCGTGCTTTATGACATTTCTATTAGTAACAAAATGTTGTCTTCGCTGGTGTATAGGAATGGCTGGTATATTTTGAAAGTCCGGTAATGGTGGCAAAGCATCGGGGATGCTTTGGTCTAATCGGTATTCGTGCCCCTCGTCACCAGTTTGCGTGCACTGATCCTTGGTGCACGCCCTTGGTCGTTTTTTGGTTGCGTGTTGCAACTTGGGCAAGTAGGCTTATACGCATTTTTTTCTCCGCAACCATAGCAAAAAATATTGCGCTCCGACCCACAATCTTGATAGCGATGCCCTTTTTTATCGCAATTCCAACAAATAAGACTAAAGGCTGCGATCTCACAACCTGATGATTTTTCGTTCCCATCTTCGTCCATAACCTCTGCTTGGATGGCTACTTCGCTAATCACACGCTTATGAGGTACCCGCTGCACTGAGGTGCTCGTTAGGCTAACAGATTGTAAAAACCTTTCTCGTGCCCGAACTATTTGCCGTAGCTGGCCTATGTTAGCAATGGGTACATAGAGCATTTCGTGCTGAATTTCTGGCAATAAATTTACTCTCAACACCTCCAATAAGGATTGCTCACTCATTGGCTGAACCAACCGATCCGCTACGTCATCAAAGCGTCATAAAAATTATCAAAGGATTCGAGACTTTTCTGCTTTCTTTGGGAGATAGCTGAACGAATTTCAAGATCCGTTCGACCATCTTGAAATTCTGATCTTAAGGCTACACACAAGTCTGGCCATCTTATAACGGTGACCCTCTTATGGTATCTCCAAAACCATTCACTAGCCTTTCCCTCAAAAAGGTTACTTGCGTACCTAGATAGTAACTCAAAATTACCGTCTAGCGTTTGCATCGCAAGTGCCTCCACTCTGTACAAAAAATCGTCTTTCGATCTTGTGGCCTGGCCTGAAAAGCGTATTTTTCAGTTGCCGATTATTTGGCTGACGCGATCTGATCGGAATTCCTCGCTTTGAGTACCACTAGGTGAACCATTAATTGGTCTTTGTTCCCCAATACTTCTATTTGCCGATCCAAACAACTGTTCAAAGCTTTGTGCTTCTGGGATAACTGGTGTAGCAATAGGCGGTGCCGGCGTCGAATTGGCTGTTGAAACGGCCGCTACAAAACGTTGAAAGCCAGACTCAATTGATTGAACCAGAACCTGTGTTTGCTGCATTAAGGCGTTTGCTATGGCATTGCCAATTGCTGTTTGAAGATTCGCGGCTAACGATCCTGGCGGCTCTGAGGCTACCCCTTGCTGTCTTTCTGCTTGCACTTCTTTGCGTGGCGCTTCTGATTGGTTTTCCATGACCTGCGCTTCAAAGTGCTCGGACTGTTGAGTTAATGGTCCTGAAACCGACTGCTGACCTGAAGGATTGGGCGCTACTTTACTTTGGGCAGCCACCCCTGAGTTTTTGGATTGGGATCTGGTGATAGACCTACTAGAACCGGGCTGAGCTGCCTCTAACTCTTCGTACAAGTTTTGCGAAGATAAACTGAGAGCAGTTCGGCAAACGGGACAGACCTTTTTATTGGAAGCCCTGGTATTGAAGCACGAGTGATGAAAAAAATGATTACACCCAGTAGTGAATAACTGGTTGGAATATTCTACCGCCTTGGTGCAAACACAACAGATTGTATCTAAACTTGAACTTCTAGGGCTGCGTTGTAACGGCATTTCATATAACCATAAAAATTATATCAACTAATACTAAACACAAAAAAAACTATAATAGACGATATTAGAAAATCCACAGCAACCAAAACAAATCAACTCCAAGATCGCAATGTAAACCTATATCGCTTACACTGCTCCGATTCTAATTATTTAATATTATTCAAGCTATCTTTATTTCTTTTGTATTTATCTTTGTATTTTATTTTGTCTTTCCTTATTTCTGGAAACCATGCCAAGCTTTCCTGTTCAGATATCCTGAATTTTTCTGACATACTACTTTCTAACCTGCGTCAGTTAAATATTAGACTTTTAACTGCGAACGTCAGCCATTGAGAACAAAAAAAAGGAAGGGAAGATAGAGTGCTTGTGTTGTCAGTACTTTGTTAAGCGGCAGAGACACAGATTTTGTCCATGTAGCTCTTTTCCAGGCGAAAACTCCGTACTTAAAGTTTAAGCACATTGCATAGAAAAGATGAAAGTGAAGATAGAGTGCTTGTGTTGTCAGTACTTTGTTAAGCGGCAGAGACACAGATCTTGTCCATGTAGCTCTTTTCCAGGCGAAAACTCCGTACTTAAAATTTAAACACCTTGTAAAATGATTACCTATTCGTAGGCTCCGGCTATACTTCCATTTTGAAGCGTGTATTTATTCCAGGTTGACTTACATCGACCTGTAAGCTTTAACCTATTGCATACTGGCCATCAAAGATATGTTGAATCTAATCTGTCAACAGTATTTATTTAGCCAAAACGAGGGTACAGAAAAGAGAATTAAAGATTTACAAAAATTAAAATTTAGTCCCTAGCTGTTACAGACTGTGAGAGCTTTTGTATATTAGGCCACCAAAATGCTTACTATACACAAAATTTTATGTTATAGCTTGCACCAAACTGGCCCCTAGAGTTGGGCGCCAAAAATTAATAAATTTATTATTACTTATTTAATAACTGTAACGAATAACGTACGGCTATCAGAGGAGCGGATATTTGGACAACGGGTAGGAGTACGCGCTGGAATTGGCTAAGCTCGTCGGCAATGTCGTGAGTGTAAATACCAAAAAGAATAACCTCCCCTTGCGGTGCTCCCGGTAGTATAAGTTTATTAATTTTAAAAAAATCGCGTACTATGGTTTTGTAGAGAGAAAAAAAAGAAAGACGGGAAATATTAGCTTTAGGGGGGGGGGAAGCGACAGTAGGCGGAAAAAGGGGGAAGGTTCTCATACAGCTAATAGGGCAGTCAAGTCAGACGGACCCATTGTTTCCACACCGTTGTTGTTGTGCGGGTTGCCCACCCTTCCATGATCCTGGCATTGCCCAAATGAACCTATGACCTCAGGATCCCAAATGGTCCGACTACAGATATTTCATCCCAGTACAGCAAAGCATGGCTCCATTAAAAATAAACGAATTTAAGCAAACATCTTTAAATGCATTTTATTGCCTAAGGAAATATATATGGCACATTATTATAAACAAAAAAAATTAACTAACGATTTATCCACTAACATTTGTAAGTGAAAAGAGCTGTATGAAACATTATTATTATAAATGAATAAAACTAAACGTGATAAATATAGGGAATATGCGGTGCATATAACTAATTTATACAATTAATTTTTGTGGGTACACAGTTATATTTGTTGCTTGTTATATTTAAATACACTGGGACTTTTTATTTAGGTACAGACTATTGGCAATAAGAACAAGAAAATTCAAAGGCAAACAGATAGCAGAAGGCCCACTGTACACAGTCAGCTGTGTCTATATAAAGGTTAAGTGAGTTCATAAACAAGCCCAAAAGGGAAGCTTTGGTCGCTTTAGCACAGGTATTAATTGATATCATATAAAAGCTTTTGCATCACTTACCCATACTCCCACGATGAAAGATCTTTCACGGTGTTGGCATGCTGTAATATTAAGGTTAGGTTGGGACAAAGCTTTTACTCGCGTACAAAAAAAATTCTAAGCTGGCTGCTATGACACGCGTTTTAGTTATAAGTCTATTGATGCCATTAATAAATCTTTTTCCTTTGTTACACTCACTTAACTTTTATATTCACCTATGGGGGGTTATTGGTCCCTTTTTTTTTTTTTCTTTGTTTCTTTTTTGGCTGACCTAAGCCCACACTTTATAGGTTATACCTTTTATCTTCTTCTTTTTTTTTTTCTTTGGGGGCGTTTATAGGTTATAAGGGTAATACTTATAAATATATTTTAATATTTGAACAATTATTTAACCAAGGTATTTAAACATTATATCAACTATAATGTATTTGCACAAAAGAGAGAGTTATTATTCCTAGGCTTTCATTAGCATATCTCAACTTCACTTGCGACACAAAAAAAAACAGAATCCATAAATCGAACACAAGAAAACTTGATGCACTTAACACTAATGCGCTATATAACGAAAGGCTACGCTACACTATTTAACTTAAATTTTCCTGATCACGATATTTAATACTTTAAGACGATAAATCTACATTTGTTGTAAGCTGTTCCGGCGCGACGATTTCCAACTAAATTGGGACGGTGACTGAGCTTTAATCAGCGCAGCTGTTTCAGTCTTTGCACATGCTCCAGCATGTGATGGTAGGTATGTATGTTGGTACGTGGCCTGAGCTTTTGTTGTTGGCCGTTTTACTTGTCAGCGCAGCAGCAATACATTTGACATAAACTTGAATATTGAAATTCTTCGCTGCCCAATAATACTGTTGGGACGTAGGTGTAATGGATATACGAGGTGCCTGATTAATGAGGAAATTGAAGATTAAACGAAAATCCTAATATTCACACAATTTTTTATTATTTACCCTTTTTGTGGGCACCCAAAGAATTTTTTGTTTAACCTTTCTGGCTGGAGCAGATTTCCACTTCAATGTTAAATTAAATTTTTTGTGCGTGGACTTGCTTTCGTATTTTTCTTCTTGTATTACGATTCACTTGCACAGAGCACTATAACCTCTTTTTTTTTATTTTTTTGGTTATTTTTTTATTCGTTTGCCGTAGTTTAAAAACGCGAACAACTTGACTGCTTGAAGATCACAACCAGAAAGATCGACTGCAAGTCATTATAAGGTTAGGAAACCCATGAGTCTCCGGAAATTCGTTTCACCTTTTCTTTCGGCTCCTATCCGATAAGTTCTTTTTTGGTTTTATTTTGAATTTCACCAACCCAGCTGACTTCGCCTACGGTCAGAAAAGAAGACAATTATAGTTTCCTTTTTTGACTCCCAGAGGGCTATCAACCAGCAAAATTTCTAAGAGAAATTAACGAAGATTTTCTACTTTTCCCAGTATTTAAGCTAACTATATTGAAAGTTTTATTATAGGTATAAATATAACAATAAATTTTTTCAATATTTATAATTTTTCTCTTGTTCAAACATTTAAATGATTTGCCAAAAAAAAAAAAAAAAATCTGCATACTTTTGCGCGGTGACTTAATATTTTTGCACGAGCTAGTTAAGGGATAAATTATAAATTCCACTGGTCGACAAGCGGACATTACAAGTGATTATCGAAAACTCAATCAAAGATACGTTTAAAAGACATTATGGAGGTAATGTTCAATCAATTGTTTAGTTAGAACAATCAGCAATATAATAGGACAGCTAAAATTACATACATAAAAGTAAATCTTATTATTGTTAAAATGTTTTAAGACATTGTCTTTAGTCATATAAAAATCTTTGCAAATGATTATGTGTGTATAAGCAAACATAATATTTTAATGAGAAGGGCTGCTCACCAAACCGGAAAACTTAAACTTTTCAATAATAGAAATACAAAAAAAATCCCTATAACATACATATTGAATGACGATGAGGGTGCCGAAATTAAAGACATTTTCTAGAAAGAGAAAATTGAAAAAAAAAAAAAACAGGTACGCACACACTTGGTTGAAAAAATAATAATAAGAAAAAACGGATAAATTGATAGGGGCTTTAAATGGGAACAACTCATGGAAAAATGTGTAGTACGTAGTAGACTCGACTATGACTTCACGATTTAATGTAAGCCATAATAACAATTTTGGGTGTTGCATTGTTCGATCAAATTTCCCCCGAATACTTTATAAATTTTTTTAAAAGCTCTTGGTACTTGATAGTCATTGTCTAATGTTTTTATATCCAAATAATATGTTATGTGGGCTGGTGTGTTAGAAGTTAAAGGTGTGAGCCTAGGAAAGTAGCTGGGAATAATATAAATCAGGGGATCCAAAATCGGTGCAGAGTAGAACAGAACTATTCAAATTAGACGGCTAGACGCAAACCGTACCTAATCTAGGTAAAAGTTACTTATGTGTGTACGAGTGATGGTTCAGTTGAGGATCGTTTCGCCGTAGGGGGGCAAATGATGATGATGAGTGTTTGACTCTTTGGAGGACGCCAGGCTGCTGCAAACAGTGACAGTACGTAAATCGTAAAGGAACTCATTTTCGTCGTTGGGCAGCTTAATTGTGATTATGAGAAACGACAAAGCGGCATCCCATTTACTTCACCGTCTGTAAACGGCAGCTCACTATCGAGGGACTTGGGCTGATGTTACCTCAATGTGAAAATCTAAATAAATATGATATGAGCTTAATATATTCTTTTAAAAGCTACATTTTCGAAAAAAAAAGCCGGTTGACTAAAAATCAATTCAAATTTTAATTTAATATAAGTAAATATTTATTTTAACAGCCTACTTTTATTTTTAAATGAAAAATAATCACAACTATTCCGTTCCATCAGTTTTATAGATTAATTGCCTTCCGTTTTTAACAGCTTACCGCCACCCAGTTTTTGAATATAAATAAGAGGAAACATATGATAAATTATTAAAGAAAGTAAAGAAGTGAAGTGAAAAAAGAAACATATGAGAAAAATACTATATGAGATGTAAAAGAAATAAATAAACAAAATAATAATTGACAACAATAATCAGCAAACAATCAGGAACATACAGCACATTCCATTAAGTAATGTTATAATCTCAAAGTGCGTGAGAAAAAGCGATAGGGAAAGAAGCAACTAATAGTGTATAAGAAATTCTATAAGACAGTTCCATCTTTCCACTAATTGTTTTAACTGTATAACCTACCAAGCTCAGGCAAGCAAATTGTTCTAAAAAGCGTCAAATAGTAAACTCTTTAAAACGAAAAGATCTAATGCTCCTTAAGTGTGAAAGTTGTAACAGTCATGTGTTTAAGGCAGCGATTAGATTCTGAGCAAAATTTAATCTCGATACCTAAAAGCTGATAAAATAGTTTGCATAGATACAGACACACAGATCTAGGAAGCCTACGGTGCTGATCTAAATATTGATCAAGAATAAACATACTATCTGGGATCAAGGATGCTTACGTTTATGCATTACAGAAATAAAAATACTATGTCTCGGTTCAAAAATTGAGAGGCAAAAACCTTAATTTTAAAGGCAATATATAAAGTCAAATAACATAAAAGAATAAAATTAAAAATGAAATAACAACATAATAAAAACAAAATAATAATATTACCAGAATGGAATGACATACTACTTTTAAATCTTACTCCCTGCTGTAATATATGCCAAGAAAAATGGACCAAGAAAATAGATTGTGGACCTAAACAAGAACAACTTTATCTCGTTCTTTTAATGTACGAATTATAACCCACAAGAATCATAATAGAAAATAGCCTAGCAAAAACTATTTACCATGAAGTCAAAACGGTCTTAAGACCATGAATCCTAAGCTAGTGAAAATTATTGTAAATGACTTGATTGCGCTCTTTTTATACTCGATACCGAAGGTAAAGAGTATATTGACTTTGTGCAATGTCCGTCATGGTGTCCGTCCGTCTGTCCGTCTGTCCGTCCGTATGTTCGCAACTTTTTTCCACACCCTTCAAGCTAGAGACTTGAAACTTTCCAATTCTCTTTAATAATGGGATAGTAAATTAAAGTGTCAAGATGGGGGTTCTACGATAACTGGGGGGCTGGCAAATCGATAAATTCGATAACTCAAAACCGATAAATCCACATATTTCGCACATCCTTACAGCTAGAAGTACCAAATTTGGTAAGAAGATAGCTACTAGCAACCCCCAAAAACCTGCATCAAAAATTTTGGAGGCACGCCCCCCATTCCGCCCCCAGCCCCCCCGAATTTTAAAGTTAAAAAAGCCTATATCTCCCAAAGTTTTTGAGCTATAGCACCAAATTTGGTGCCAAGATAGGTGATGATGACCCCTCAAAAACTGCATCAAAAGATTGGATTCCATTCCGCCCCCAGCCCCACCGCATTTTGAAATCAGAAATGGCTATATCTCCCACAGTTTTTGAGCTAGAGCCACCAAATTTGGTGCCAAGATAGGTGATGATGACCCCCCAAAAACTGCATCATAAGTTTGGATGCCACGCCCACCAATACTGCCCTAGCCGCCCCCATCCACCCCAACGCTTCGTCAAAAACGGGAATGCGTGTATCTTCCAGAGCTGTGGAGCTAGAGCCACCAAATTTGGTAGGAAAATAGCTGGCAACGACCCCCAAAAATCTGCATCAAAGTTTTGGAGCCACGCCCACCCATTTCTCCCCCTTTCCCCACTTTTTACAATTTTCGAGCTGGAGTCACCAAATTTGGTATGAAGATAGCATTTGACATTTCAGAAAGATCTGCATCAAAAATTTGGATTCCACGCCCACCCATACCGCCCCCAGCCCCCCTTTTCCCCACTTATTACAAATTTCGAGCTAGAGTCACAAAATTTGGTATGAAGATAGCAATTGACATTTTACAAAGATATGCATCAAAAATTTTGATGCCACGCCCACCCTTACCGCCCTCAGCCCCCCTTTCCCCACTTATTACAAATTTCGAGCTAGAGTCACCAAATTTGGTATGAAGATAGCAATTGACATTCCACAAAGATCTGCATCACAAATTTGGAAGTCACAATTTGGATAGCTGGCAACGACCCCCAAAAATCTGCATCAAAGTTTTGGAGCCACGCCCTCCATTTCGCCCCCCTTTCCCCACATTTTACAATTTTCGAGCTAGAGTCACCAAATTTGGTATGAAGATAGCATTTGACATTTCAGAAAGATCTGCATCAAAAATTTGGATTCCACGCCCACCCATACCGCCCCCAGCCCCCCTTTTCCCACTTATTACAAATTTCGAGCTAGAGTCACCAAATTTGGTATGAAGATAGCTATTAACATTCCACAAAGATCTGCAGCAAAAATTTGGATCCACGCCCACCTATACCGCCCCAAGCCCCCCTTTCCCCACCTTTTACAAATTTCGAGCTAGAGTCACCAAATTTGGTATATAGATAGCAATTGACATTCCACAAAGATCTGCATAAAAAAATTTGGATGTCACGCCCAACCAAACCGCCCCCAGCCCCCCTTTCCCCACCTTTTACAAATTTTTAGCTAGAGTCACCAAATTTGGTATGAAGATAGCCGGTGGCATCCCCATCTGCATCGGAGAATCTTTAAGGCAGCTTAAACCCCTGCCGCATCCGTACCCCTTTGCATTCAGGCCTCGTTTTACCGGTTTTAACTCTGGTATCGAGTATGCCGCAGTCGGTTGCGTCCGACTGCAACGTTTCCACTTGTTATTAGTTTAACATACACACAAGAAGTGCTCTACAATACAACCACAAAAAAAAAAGAAGAACAAATCATACCATACAATTACCAAATCAAATCTTATTCTTTGGAGCCTCCTCCACAAACAGTATACAATAAAATCAGACCCTAATCTTAAATCAAAACACAAGATCAAGAGCTAGGGTGTATAAACGATTAAAACAAAGAAAGAAAAAAAAACTGAAAATACCAATATTTAGTGGGTATAAACCAATCCGGTGATAGTAAACGTACATTATTTTATGCCCGTTATGTAAAATACCGACTTTTACGTCATCTCGAGCTTTAGTACATCACAGCCTTATTTTGCCATCCAAATTCAAGATTAATGCAAGGTTCAAGAAGAATAGAGCACATTTCAATGGTTTCATGAATTTACAAAATATCTCAGATCAATGAAAAACAAATCCTTTAGCGACAATAAGTTTTGAGCACTAAAGAAAATGAATCTCTTTTAGAAAAAATTATAATAATTAAATGAAAAAATAAGACTAATAACATGGCATTTATTAAAATTAATAAAGAACCTACAAAAAAAATAAAAAAAAATAAAAAAATAAATAAAATAAAAGAAAGAAAAAAATGGAAGTGAGATGTAACAAAACTGCAACTATCACAATTAAGGAACAGTAGTAGTAGATACTTAACCCTTAAATTAAAACAGCTAATCTCGAACTGTTAAGCTAGTTCAATGCACTTCCTTATTAAATGTAATAAAAATGAGAAGAATAATGAAATAAAATATTACTATCCATCAATTAAAAGAAATTAATAACGAAATTTTCTTAGTTTAAGCAATGAGTTTGGAAATATAAAAATCTAGCATAATCACTAAGGAAGTAGAAAGGTATATAGGTTGAAAGTTAAAATATATTACAGCAATCAATTATAAAGTGAAAAATCAATGTCCGATTGATTTCCCTGTTAAAATTAAGCTAACGTGTTAAGGACAATAATACAATCTATCTCGTTTTAAGCGTAAAGTCTAGTGAAAATAGCTAACAACATAACATAAAATTTTTAAAAATCAAAAGAATAATAAGTTGATGAAAACGATTAAGTATTACACAAATTAAGATAGGGTATCAGACAACATCAATAGAAGAATTTTTGAAGTCAGTAAATGAGTACAAAACACATTCTTTATACATTTTTATCGTAAGTAGCATACTGGGAAAGAGAATAGTAAAAACCGTTTGTATAAAAAAAAACAATCCAGCTGCTTAGAACATCTTACTGTTTTCATTTTCTTTATGTTAGAAATTTATTTGATATGTGAGTTTGATGAAATAATTTTAGTCGAGTATAAGAAATAGTTTGACGGATATCTTAAATATGAAAAGTGTCATTTGACGAAAATCTTTTAGCGAGCAGACGGAAAGTTAAGGAAAAGATTATTTGTTAAGCCTAAAAGATTACCTTAAAGAATTTAAAGAATGTAAAAGCAAAATAAATTATTACTGAGATAGAACAGAATCGAATATATGGGTATTAAAAAAAAATATATATATAGATAATAATAAATTCAATAATCGATGAAGTATAAATATTAAGATCTAAATAATTTTGTTGAAACATGATTTATTATACCAGCTACATGAACTTCTTTAAACTTTCAAAATAGTGACATACATAAAAGCATTCTTAGATATGTATATAGTGAGTACTTGAACTTAGGCTTATAATATAGACTTAAAAAAGCTTTTTATCAAGCCGAAACAAAATCATGGAGTATAACTTGTGTGTTCTACCGGCTATAACTATATGTCATTAATATAAATGTTCGGTGTTTGTGGTTGCTTAATCCCTCAACGGAACAAGCTTAATATAATTCTCAAATTTAATGTACTGCAAAAATCTATGAAAAAAAAAAGAAAGGTGATCGATAATCGAAGTCAGCAGACGCTTTTATTTTGAGCTCCGTGTTTTTTTTTCACTTTATTTTGCCTAAAAAGTTGTTTTTAAAAAACAGAAAGGAACATTTAGTTGTGATTTACACAGTGGCATATTATCTGATTAAAAGTTGTGCTATATCAATACACAATTAACGAAAACAATCATTTAAACTCTGCTTGACGCAGGAAACATAAATTACAATAACAAACAATTAAAGAAACAAACAAGAATTTTGGTGGCGAATGTGAGCACAAAACACAAAGTAAAAGCTCACTCTAACAAAAACATACACACTCAGTGACTTCGTCACAAACACATAAAAACCCATCAAACGAACTCAATGGCACCGGTACAAAAGAGACTGCGTGAAAACTCAATTGGAGAGATTAAGCAGACCAAGGCGCCAGACATGGGATCTATTTTGCAGCTCATCGACCAGCGTCTTCAGGAGCATGCTGATATGATAGCTCGAAAAATGAGTGAATCTGAAGCGCGCATACTCTCTGTGCTTCATGAGCGGCTAGACGGCATGAGTGCAGTAATGCAGAAATGAGTGAGCGTGTTGAAAAACTGGAGAGATGCGGCTGCGTTGGACTCGCTAAAGGCACAGGTGGGCTTGCTTGAGTCAAAAATGTTGACACTTGCAACAGCAGAAGTGGCGAATGACCTCCGCATGCATGGGGTCCCGTTCTGTGAGGGGGAGACACTCAACACTGTTTTCAACACTTTATGTTTTTCTTTGGGATTGCCACCGGCACCGAGACTTCAAGACATTTTTAGGGTCAAACAGGCACAAAATTAAAACACAGTTGTCGACCCTGCAATAATTATTAAATTTGAAAACGCACGTGATAAGATTGCTCTCATGCGGGCAGCGGGAAAGTATCGGCGGACGGCTAAGCAACTACTAAACTTGCAGTTGTTGGGATTTGACTCGTCCACGCCTTTCTACATCAACGAACAGTTGACAAGAGAGAACCACGCTGTGTTTAAAGAGGATATGCGGATGAAGCGACAGAAAGTTTTATCTGCCGTTTTCTGTCGACGCTCATGCGTTTATGTAAAGAGAAGTGAGAGGGCAGAGCCAGTGTGTGTGGAGAACTTTCAAAAGCTATTACAATTTCAAGCCGAAAGCTCTACAATTTCGGCTAATGCTTCGCCTGAATGAGCGTCAATTTGATTCTGTTTATATGTTTAGCCTTTGTCACAATTTTCGTATATATTCTTATTTTTACTTGTATTTTACTTTAATTTACCCGCCTATTATTATTGTTGTTATTATTGTTAAAACATATTTATTGTTAAGTAGTGTAAAATATTCTGATGTGCCTCAGTTAGGTTCTAAATTCAAACTTTTAAGATGTCTATAACACAGATTAATTCCAGAGCGAGCAGCCATGCCATGGTTAGAGTTTTATGTAAGCAGACTAGCGGTTTAAAAATTTGCCACTTAAATGCTCAAAGCCTTGTTAAGAAGATGGATGAATTTCGTTATATCTTTGTAAATTCTAATGTTGATATTGTCTGTGTCTCTGAAACGTGGTTTGTCCCAGAATTAAGTGACTTGTCTATTATTTGTGATGGCTTCAATGTTTTTCGTTCTGATCGTGTAAGTCATGCAGGTGGTGTAGCAGTGTACGTAACAAAAAGAATTAGGTGTAAGGTTGTATTAACTCATCCCCTTGACAGCAAAATTGAATATTTATTTCTTGATCTTTATGGTGTTAATAAAGATATAAAGATGATTCTCGGGTGTGTGTATAGGGCAAATAAGAACTTAGATTATTCAGGCATGATTAATTCAATTGAAAACGTATCGGTAAATTATACTGATGTAATTATACTTGGTGACCTAAATAGTAATATGATCCAAGAAAAAAATGTATTATTAGATTTCAACGCACTGGGTCTTAACCTTTTTAACGCATCAACACCAACGCATTTTTCACGAACTATTAATACACTACTTGATGTCATTTTTGTAAATGATATGGATAAAGTTATGTTCTATGACCAATTATCAGTACCTGAATTCTCTAAACATGATCTCATTTTTTTGTCCTATAACACACAACCTGACTATAGTACCCAGACTATTCAATATAGAGATTTTAAGAATGTAGATAGTAGTATGTTATACAGTGACTGTAGCTCGTGTGATTGGGACCGTATATACTCTCTTCCCTCGGTGGACACCCAGCTAGGCCTGCTACAAAGAAATATAGACTATCTGTACAATAAGCATGTACCGATTAGAACTATAGTTGTTAAGCCGAAGCTAAATCCATGGTTTAGTAGTAATATTACAAGTGCAATAAAATACAGGGAGAAATGGAAACGATACAAGACTGATCATTTGCTTCAACTATTTAAGACTGCTAGGCGTAAGGTTAATGACTTGATTAATAGTGCTAAGCGTAGGTTTTATGGTAGTAAGTTCAATAGAATAAATTCGTCGCAAAAACTATGGAAAGAGCTGAAGAGCGTAGGAATAGGAAAGGGTAAATCTGTGATAAATGACGACTTGGACGTAAATGTTCTTAATCGTAGTTTTGTCAACATTAGTGTTCGTCCAGCTACATGTAATCCGTATGTTAATTCTGTGTCGTTAAATAATTGTTCTAGCTGTTTTAATTTTGTGGGTGTGAGTCAATGTGATGTACTTAATGCAATCCTTAGAATCAAGTCAAATGCAAGTGGAAGAGATGGAATAAGTCCAAAGTTTGTAAAAATGTTACTACCATTTATTCTAGGGCACATTACACACATTTTAAATAATGCTATAACCACATCCACATTCCCAGAGATGTGGAAAATTGCGAAAATCACACCCATCCCTAAAAATAAAAATGAATATAGACCTATAGCTATACTACCATTTTTATCCAAAGCCTTTGAAAAATTGTTGGCAACACAAATCTTAACATTCATGGACACAAACAACTTTCTTAGTAACAAACAATCCGGATTTATAAAAAAGAAAAGCTGTACAACCGCGGTTTTAAAAATTGTTGAGGACATAAGAAGCCGTATGGACAATAGCGAAGTTACTTTTTTAACGCTTCTTGACTTTAGTAAAGCTTTTGACACGGTAAGCAAACTTTATAACTTTTCCAACACGGCAGTTAAGCTTATGTCTTCATATTTGTACAATAGAAAACAGGCCGTCGTTGTACAACACTCCACCTCCGACCTCATTACAACAACCCGTGGTGTTCCACAGGGATCAATTCTTGGTCCTCTTCTCTTTGCAATTTATGTTAATGATCTTCCAAATGTTTTGTCTATGTGTGAAACTCATATGTACGCTGATGATGTCCAATTATATGTGAGTCGTCCTGTAAGTCAGATTAACCAGTGTGTCATGTTTTGTAATAATGATCTGTTACGTGTATGTCGATGGGCAAGTAACAATGGTCTTTGTTTGAACCCTTCTAAGTGTAAATGTATTGTTATTTATAAGAAAAAACTAAATGTTGGCAATTTAAGTAAACTGTATATTGCTAATGTAGAAATAAAGTATGTGGATAAGGCTGATAATCTAGGAATAACAGTTAGTAATACACTGACATGGAAAGACCAAGTCAATAAGGCTGTGGGGAAGACTTATGGCGTTCTTCGGCAACTTGCGCTAACACAACCCTGGCTGACGGTTGAAACAAGAATAACCATCGCCAAAACCCTTGATACCCCCATACTATTTTATGGTATAGAAATATTTGCAAATTGTGATATTGCTAGTCAGCATAAGCTTAAAGTAGCATTTAATAGTATAGCACGTTACGCGTTTGGACTTAATAGGTATGTTCATGTTACATGCTTTGCAAATCGTATTTTTGACTTAGACTTAAGAAACTGGACGAAGTACAAGACTTTAATTCTGTTTCAGCAAATAATATACACAAGAACGCCTGATTATTTATATGACAAATTACGCTTTGCGGTATCATTAAGGACCTGTAGCGTTGTATGTCCAAGAACTAAGCTTGCGTCCTCCGACAGGCAATTCTTTGTATGGGCTGCCCGACTTTGGAATCAGCTGCCATTTGAAATTAAGACCGTAAGAAGCACATCAGATTTTCGATCTAAGCTAAAATCATACTTACACCAACATATTTGATGATACATAATAATAATAACAACATTAATTAAGGTTTATAATATTGATTGCAAATTTTCTACTGATATGTTTAGTTTATAAGTATATTTAATATTTTGTAATGTTAAACAGAAATATTAAATGTGACTAGTGCATTAATTTATAAGAACTTCTACTTGTAGCACTAGGATAAATAAGCAATAAATCAAATAACAAATAAATAAAATTAAAACATACCTATATGAAAAACATTATTTGATAGTATTTTAACAAAGTAAAAAAAAATTAAAAAGTTATACTAATTAGCTCTAGATGTATGCAAATAAAGGTTAGAAACGTAAGTAGCGAACAAGTTGGGTGTGCGTTAGAAAGAAGAAAAGGGACAATCAATTAACATACCACCTGCATTTCATAGACGCTCGTGTATAGAATCGCATAAAGGAGCGTGTTTTAATATAATAATATAAGCAGGATCGCTTTCCCCCTATAGCACTTTCACCCTCTTACACTTACTCTCCCTAACACTAACTCTCGCTTTCTCCCTCTAACACTTTCCTCCTTTTACACCTTCCCCCTCTAGCATTCCAATCTAAATCTGCAAGTCTCAATACTCTTGTTTAAAAACAATGTGCTATCTTGCTGCTGCTGCTGCGAAAGAAAATTCCCATCCCTTGCTTACATAACCCTCACGAATGTTGTTGTTGCTTTTGATCATAAGAATGCGGCCTACCAATGTACTGCCTTTTGACTAGCGTACTTCAAACAAGCACAATCTTGTCCCAACCCTTTTATCCTTTGGATCACTGGTTTTCACAACCAAAAACATTATTGTTTATGTTTTGCCTGCAGGTGTGCAAGGCAACGCACGTCAAAAAGGCGCCCTCTCGACTCTCTCTTATCTACTTATTCGTAGTTAAGAAACCTGCGAACAGTTGACTGTGTCTCTCTTATCTACTAACTTGTAGCTAAGAAACCTTAATAGTTTCAAAGGCAATGTACTTGGCTCACTGATCCTCACGGACGGTGATATCTATAACATATTAGCCAACTAATGTACTTGACCTTTGACTAGCGCACTTCAAGCATGCACAAGCTTGTCTCTAAGCCTTCCTCCCTCTTACACTTTCCCCCTCTAACTCTTTCCCCCTCTTACACACATTCTCCTTCTAACACTTTCCCCCTCTAACTCTTTCCTCCTCTAACATATTTTAATCTTAATCTACAAGTATAATACTCTTGTTTAAAAACAATGTATTGATCTTGCTGCTGCTGCTGTTGCTGCGTAGGAAAATTCCCATCCCTTGCTTACATAACCCCTCACGAAGGTTGTTGTTGTTGTTGCTGTTGACCATAACAATGCAACGTACATCGAACAAGCGCTCGCTTTTCTTTATTCTCTATCCTTTCTTCCTTTGCACACTGCTCCTCATAACCATAAGCATTAATTGTTTATGTTTTTCCTGCAGGTGTGCAAGGCAACGCATGTCAAACAGGCGCCCTCTCGACTCTCTCTTATCTACTTATTTGTAGCTAAGAAACCTGCGCACAGTTGACCCTCTCTCTCTTATCTACTAACTTGTAGCTTAGAAACCTTAATAGTTTCAAAGGCAATGTACTTGGCTCACTGATCCTCACGGACGGTGATATCTATAACACATTAGTCAAGTAATGTACTTGACCTTTGACTAGTGCACTTCAAGCATGCACAAACTTGTCTCTAAGTCTTCTACTACTTTCCCCCTCTAACACTTTCTCCCTCTAACACTTTCTCCCTCTAACACTATCCCCCTCTATTCTTCCCCCTCTTACACCTTCTCCCTCTATCACTTTCTCCCGCTAACTCTTTATAATCTTAATCTACAAGAATAAATACTCGTGTTTAAAAACAATGTGTTGATCTTGCTGCTGCTGCTGCGTATGAAAATTCCCATCCCTTGTTCACATAACCCCCCACGAAGGTTGTAGTTGTTGACAATAACAATGCACGTGTGCAGAGCAACGTATTTAAAACAGGAGCACACTTGACTCTAACAATAATTGGTTAAATAGTTTAACCTGATCCTGTCATTCTCACAGCCATAAAGATCAATGTATTGATCCTGCCGCTGCTGCTGCTGTTGCTGCTGGTGCTGCTGCTGCGTAGGAAAATTCCCATCCCTTGTTCACATCTTTTTGTTATTGTTGTTGCTGTTGACCATAACAATGCAACGTACATCGAAGAAGCGTCCGCTTTTCTCTATTCTCTATCCTTTCTTCCTTTGCACACTGATACTCATGACCATAAACAGGTTTATAATGCAACGCACGTCAAATACGCGCCCTCTCGACTCTCTCTTATCTATCCTTTCTTCCTGTGCACACTGCACCTCATGATCATAAACAGGTTTACAATGCCACGCATGTCAAAGAGGCGCACAATTGACTCTAACACTAGTTAGGTAAACAACCAAATCTGTTCCTCTGATCACTGCTTCTCACAGATGCTGCTGGTAAAGTGGTGGGCTAGGAATGTTAATCCTTTGTTCTCCACCTTAGTCTCATGAAAAAAAAGGGGTCATAAATAATCATATTGAAGGGGGCGATAAAAGGGTCAAAAAAAAGGGGGCGATAAAAGGGTCATAAAATTTAATGGGGTCATAAATTGTCGGCATCCCTTTGGGGTAGAACCGGCATTCACCTACTACTCACTACAACGAGCTATAGATCATTCGCTACAATCTCAACCAGAAGTACAACAGATGATAGCTGCTGCGAGACGAATTGTTACCCATTTTAATCGTTCTGGCTTAGCAGAGCAGAAATTTTAATCTATTCAACAAGAACTTAACTTGCCAAACCACCAACTAGTACAAGATGTGCGCACACGCTGGAATTCTACATATTATTTAATGGAGCGATTATTTAAACAAAAGCGAGCTGTCTCCTTGTACATAGCAGATCATGAAACTTTAATAAATCTGACACATGCTCAATGGGAACTATTGGAGCAATGTATCAAACTCCTCAAACCGTTCGAAGAAATAACAAAAATAACTAGCTCAGGTATCTCTTGCATCTCTGAAGTGATTCCACATGCAGTTACTTTATTTAAATATATGGGAAAAGCAGAGACAGCTGAGAAAGTACCTAATTTAGTCACGTTGAGATCTTCACTGCAGGCCGAGCTAGAAAGGCGATTCACCTTCGACGATAAAACAAATATCTGGTGGCAACCTTTCTGGATCCTCGCTATAAAACGAGTTTTCTAGGATTAGTTCAAACAGAAAGAGCAAAACAAAAAATTCTACTAGAAGCTCTAAAAAAAAGTTGCGACGAACAAAGTAGTACCGATGACGATTCTTCTCCAGCCCGTAAAAAAAGAAACTTAAATGAAAATGATAGGACTGGTAAAATACACGACAGTTTCTGGGAATGCTTTGAAGAAGTCGCTTCGGACAATTTGGGAAATGACAATGATGAGGAGGACGTACAAAAGAATGTTGTGGCAAACGAAATAGATTTTTATTTGAAAACAGTTCGCCTAGACCGGAAGGCCGATCCTTACAAGTGGTGGTCAGCAAATGAAAATCAATTCCCTAACCTTTCAAAATTCGCGAAAGTATACCTTTCTTCGCCTGGAAGTTTATGACGAAAGGCGCAATCGTTTGCTAGCAAACAATGCTGAAAAGCTAATTTTTATACATCACAACTTACCACTTATAAATTTTAAATACTAAAATGTTATTTTGAATTAAATACATAATTTTAAGTAAAACAACATGTCTCTTTTTATGACCGAATACCGAATAGCAAAAAAAGTGTCCGAATAGGCCGAATACCGAATAGTTGCCGAATATTCGTGGCATCTCTAGTTATTACCTCCAGAAAACTGGATGAGTTCAATGAGTTCCTTAATGGAATGAATTTTTTGAACTTCAGATTTAAAGCATGTTTTTAGAGCCTTTAATTGGTCATATAGATGTCGTTACTGTATTAAGACGACAGTTTTTCGGAAGCGTCTAATATCTTTTCGTTTGAAGAAGACAGGAGCTTCTTAGGCTGTAATATTTCGAACATACTTCTTGGGTCACATAGGCTCTGAAATTTTTGTTAAGTTTGAGAAATTAATATATCTAAAAAGCAATAGACAACAATTTATTTTGAATAAGACTTCCGGGTCTGAAATTCTGTCATCTTGTGATAACTCATCAAAAAAACGCTTCGTTTTCTATCGACTTTTGTTTTTAAAAAAAGCTGTCACCCTCCACTCTTTTGCTAAATCTTAAGAATCATTTAGCAAACTATTGAATGAATTTTGTTTTTTTTTTTTAAATTCAGTTTATTCAAAAGATTACTTAAAAAAGTACTAGTTTTGTGAAAATCATTATTTTCATGCTGTAGACCTTTAGAAACAGGATTAATGATTTCAAATAGTATAGAGAAAAATGTGACAAGCACTAAGAAATCATAACTCTCTAAACTGCTAATTATATTTTTACATTCTTCACGTTCATCTTTTATATTCGGAACTAAATTTAATTGGTACAAAGTTTTCATAATTAATAAATTATTTGTTTTTACCGCTAATAAAGCGTCGTTCCTTGAAGACCATCTGGTAGGACATACTTTTTAAGGGTAATTAAATATTTTTCAGATGAAACGTCATTCAACATTGCCCAGCGTTGTATACTATTACCAAAAAAAGGTATATATTTTTATACCCTTAACCCATAAAACGGGAAAAAAGAGTATAATGGTTTTGTGCAAAAGTATGTAACAGGCAGAAGGAAGCATCTCCGACCCCATCAACAGCCGAGACGATATAGCCATGTCCGTCTGTCCGTCCGTCTGTCCGTCTGTATGAACGCGTTGATCTCAGAGACTACAAGAGCTAGAGATTTCCAATTTTGTTCTCCAATACCATAAGCAGAACAAGTTTGTTTCAAATTATCGATAACTATTCTGGTTTCCGATATACACATGCAATCGATAACAAAAAAATATCGAATTTGGAAAATGTAAAAATGAGGGTTGAAATAATGGGTAACAATAGAACTTTCCTGAAAATTTCGTCCAAATCGGTTATGAAACACCGGAGATATCGAATAAATTTAATTCATTTATTGCAACTGGATTCAGGGTATCTTCTAGTAGAGCCTTCTTACTTGTTTTTTTTTATAAATTATCGAAAAAAGCCGACACTAAGCGAACATGATTCGCAGCATCGTTTAAAACTAAATATAATGTGTGCGCAGCACAAAGAACACAATCGGCATTTGGAGCATGCTGTTTTATTAGGGTTTGTAATCCTTCATAAGTACCTGACATAACATTTGCTCTATCGTAAACCAGTCCTCTACATTTAGTCAAATCAATTCCACATTCTTTAAACGTATTTAATATTTCAGCTTTATGGCCTTCAGCCCTGCAATCGGATATTGCTGTAAGTAGAGCTGGAGAAACATCGATGTTTGCCACCATCGATGTTCCCGATGTTTTTATAACGATACATCTATGAAACATCGATGTTTTGTGATTTTTAAAAAATCACTTTTTAGTCATGAAAAACGTATTTTAGTCATAAAAAATAACAATTTTTTTATATTCAGAAGAGTCCATTTGATTTTTTTAGAATTGTGCAAGGCAGAATTGGCTTTTTTGTAATATTTCTGTATACAAAAAAAAAAAAAAAAATTAAATACTAAAAAATTAAAAACAGTTTCATTAAATGAAGCGAAAAGATAATAAACAAAACAATAAGTATACTAAATTGTGCACAATGCCCGTTGTGATTTTCAATTAATCAGGGGTATTTAAGAGAATGTTTAAACATGAAATAAATCTGTGTTCTTGTTCAGGAATAGAAGCTTATCAACAACCTTAGGTTTAATAGAGCATCTTCGATCTGAAACTATCTGCCCGCCTTTGCTGAAAATTCTTTCAGCTGCACACGACGATGATGGAACGCAAAAATAAAATTTACTTGTAAGGTATTTCTCCATTGTATATTTATTATATATTTATATACTTATTCAGCATTAATTATTTGTAGTTTATGTTCGGAACTTGCTGACGCTTGTTTTTAAGCGCCAAGACAATCGATAGTGGTGACAAAGCATCGATTTCTTCAAAATACACAAAACCATCGATTGATCGATAGTGCAATCGATGTTTTCTCCAGCTCTAGCTGTAAGCCCCAAAAAGGACTCATAGATTTTCAATTCCTTAGGCTTATTATCATTATTTTCTGTAATCGAGTTGTATCGAAAAACTACAGAAAGTTGGTAAATTTTTCACAAATCTTGTGTTGTATTTAGAATTAATTTCAAAAATGGAGCTTTTTAATATCTGAGATATTATTGTTCCTAACTGCGGTACCAAGCATATTAATAATTTCATTTTGAATGGTGGGGCTTAAGTGTTTTATATTGCCTTTTGGTTTTAGAAAAAGTTCTTTTAAAGTTGTATCATAATTAGATAGCAAACGTAAAATTGCCATTAATTTTCCAGAATCAGAATCATGGGCTCCTAAAGGTAGGTTACAAGATGCATTGTTTTTGTCTTTCGTGGCGGTTGAGTTTTTGAGTGCTCTCAATAATTTATTGTTTTCTTGTGTTTATGTACGGTGTTTTATTTGGTTTATTTTGGAAAACAATCCTAACAGTGATCGCAAATGTACGTTGTATGTATTGTAGGGGCCAGTTTCGTCAGCATACATATTTCGCATCTTTGTATTTTGTTTAACTTTGTGTCTTAACATAGCCCTTTGTTGTGGCCAGAGACTATTAATGTAACAAGACAGGTCTTAAGAGCTGGAATGTTATGTTAATTAACAGAGTCGCAACCACGAAGCGGACAACTGGGGAAACAGCGAAAAGCCACTATTTCTTATCATTTGTTTACCTACTACACTCGCTACAATGTCAGCTGGTGCGAAGTCGGCCATCATTGTTTAGCTTTTTGTTGTGACTGCAAAGTGTGCGAAGCGCAAGGCATAATTAATTGTTGCCGCTTTTCAGTTCTCTTGTTGTTGTCACAAAATTTTAAATCGACAATTTTAGACTTTGCTTTTTTCGGCTTGCTGCTGCTCAACAAGAAAGGGTGGTATAGACTTTATATGAACTTTGTGCAATTGAATAGATAAACGTTAGATACTTTAATATATTGTCTGGTTTATATGCTTATTTATATGTTGGCAATGAGTAAAACAAGTTGTATATAAATAAATTAACTAACACTAAAGTAAACGTATTTGGTATTCATATATTGAAAATAAAATATCAATATATTAAAATAATATATTTGAGTTATTATTGACTATAACTGAATATTAGGACAAGGGGTATTTTTACTTTGTTCAGTTTGTGCGGCTCATCTACGACAAGCCAGCGCGTTGCTTGCTTTGTTTGAGTTCTGCTTTGCGTTCAGCGGCTTGTGCATTTAAGGAGAGGCGGCGGGCCAGCGGAAAGCAAGAACGGTAAAAATGTGTTAGTATGCGTATGCATGTGCGTTTGTTTCATTCTTGCTGGGCCTTCCGAGTTTTCGGCAAATGCCTTGCACAAGTGAACAGCCGAATACACTTTCGGCATTTGTGCGCATCGCTGCATAGCTGTATGGTAGTTGCGATGGCAAAATTGTTGGAAAGTGTCATAGAGCTAAAAACGTGAAAGAGTATGTATGATCAGCAAATTATCGACCATCACCAAAAATGCCTTGGAAGTATTGTTTTTCTTAGGCTTTGTAGGCAAAATACAAATATGCACCAAATTTAATCTAAATGTATTGGCTGTTTAGCGTTTGCGTAGAGAAAGGTCAATGAATGCCACGGCAAATTCTACGCATACATTTAAATATGCACATGTAGATATAATGGTTTTGTGCAAAAGTATGTAACAGGCAGAAGGAAGCATCTCCGACCCCATCAACAGCCGAGACGATATAGCCATGTCCGTCTGTCCGTCCGTCTGTCCGTCTGTATGAACGCGTTGATCTCAGAGACTACAAGAGCTAGAGATTTCCAATTTTGTTCTCCAATACCATAAGCAGAACAAGTTTGTTTCAAATTATCGATAACTATTCTGGTTTCCGATATACACATGCAATCGATAACAAAAAATATCGAATTTGGAAAATGTAAAAATGAGGGTTGAAATAATGGGTAACAATAGAACTTTCCTGAAAATTTCGTCCAAATCGGTTATGAAACACCGGAGATATCGAATAAATTTAATTCATTTATTGCAACTGGATTCAGGGTATCTTCTAGTAGAGCCTTCTTACTTGTTTTTTTTTATAAATTATCGAAAAAAGACGACACTAAGCGAACATGATTCGCAGCATCGTTTAAAACTAAATATAATGTGTGCGCAGCACAAAGAACACAATCGGTATTTGGAGCATGCTGTTTTATTAGGGTTTGTAATCCTTCATAAGTACCTGACATAACATTTGCTCTATCGTAAACCAGTCCTCTACATTTAGTCAAATCAATTCCACATTCTTTAAACGTATTTAATATTTCAGCTTTATGGCCTTCAGCCCTGCAATCGGATATTGCTGTAAGTAGAGCTGGAGAAACATCGATGTTTGCCACCATCGATGTTCCCGATGTTTTTATAACGATACATCTATGAAACATCGATGTTTTGTGATTTTTAAAAAATCACTTTTTAGTCATGAAAAACGTATTTTAGTCATAAAAAAAATAATTTTTTTATATTCAGAAGAGTCCATTTGATTTTTTTAGAATTGTGCAAGGCAGAATTGGCTTTTTTGTAATATTTCTGTATACAAAAAAAAAAAAAAAATTAAATACTAAAAAATTAAAAACAGTTTCATTAAATGAAGCGAAAAGATAATAAACAAAACAATAAGTATACTAAATTGTGCACAATGCCCGTTGTGATTTTCAATTAATCAGGGGTATTTAAGAGAATGTTTAAACATGAAATAAATCTGTGTTCTTGTTCAGGAATAGAAGCTTATCAACAACCTTAGGTTTAATAGAGTGTGAAGTAGGCCGCATCGGCCCCTTCACAAAGAGTTATATTTGTATTAGATTTATAATTGTTTAGTCGCAAGAAGCGCATCGTTTGTTTAAATTGTAGGTATAGTTTTGTTAGACGCAAGGAGTGCGCAGTATGGATAGTTAATAAACGCAAGGAGCGTAGAGTATTTAGATTTATTGGATGTACATATTTTGATTGACGCTTAACGTCTAAGAATTTAAACATAACCGCCCCAGAACGCAGAGTCGCAAGATGCAGCGCGCCAGCTGCGATCACTAAATCCACCACGGTCGCGAGCAAGTGTGGGGGAGCGACAAAATCTGCAACTTGGGCCGAAGTCAAAGCGTGGGCGGGGAGTGGCGTTTGATATATGAAAGCGAGCGGACGTGTACGCGCTGATAGAGATAGTTAAACGGAGTGGCGAAAGAGCGAAATAGTGTAGCAGAGATATAGATTTTGGATTAAAGATAAGGTAAGGGGAATAGTTCGCGACGGTTCATATATATATAGATATATACATATATATATGCAGTTAGGTTTTTAGGTTAGTTTTATTGTACGCGTAGCATTTGGTATAATCTGAATAAATTGGTCACCGGCAAATCAGTGACCCAGTGGAGTGCAACTGCTGTGCGTTTTTCTTTCGTTTTTATTTCTTTGCTTTGATTTTTGTACACGCGCGCCCGCGAGTCAAACTGAGTCGTTTTATACCCTGACCGCTGAGTGCGCTTCCCGGCTTGTAAAAAACCGCGCACAGTGAAGTCTCACCAAAAATATAGAAATATTCTTGTGAGGTGTACCTGGCCAGACTGAGTTCATACCCTGGCTAAATTACTCCTTTACAAGTGGCTCCCGAGCAGGGACTTTAAAGTGCAACGGTGTGGTATAAGCTGGAATTAAAGCCCCAGAGATACCACCAACAAGTGCGGAAGTGAAGTGCATAAAAGTGAAGTGCGGGTATACCCGGCGATACCCTGCTTTACAAGTGGCCAGCGAGAACGGTTTTCGAGCGTGGTTTTGTGCAGTCGTCGCGGCATAACGAAAGTGACGGCATAAGGCAAGTGCAGATAAATATAACTGTTCGCGTTCGAGAAGCATTGCCTTAGCAACATTTTCGGCGCAACGAAAGTGACGGTGGAAGAAGACTCACCGATCAGACTAGCGGTTCGCGTTCGAGGCTGTGCCTAAGTGAACACCTGCGGCGCAACGAAAGTGTCGGCAAAGTGCGTGAGCGGTCAACGAACGGCGTGACAGTAGCTGGTACAGGCAGCTGCAAAGTCGCGGTCGCGTCGCACAGTGGGCTTCGACCGCGAAAATCAAAAAAAAGAAATCTTAAAAATTGACTATGGTGCTGAGTGCGGAGTTGTCCCATCGGTTCTGTTCGACCGTATAAACGTACAGTGAAAAAAAATGAAATGATTTTTTTTTTCTCGGGAAAAAAAAAATAAATATATATAAAACAAGTGGAAACGTTGCAGTCGGACGCAACCGACTGCGACATACTCGATACCAGAATTAAAACCGGTAAAAAGAGGCCTGAATGCAAAGGGGTACGGATGCGGCAGGGGTTTAAGCTGCCTTAAAGATTCTCCGATGCAGATGGGGATGCCACCGGCTATCTTCATACCAAATTTGGTGACTCTAGCTAAAAATTTGTAAAAGGTGGGGAAAGGGGGGGCTGGGGGCGGTTTGGGTGGGCGTGTCATCCAAATTTTTGATGCACATCTTTGTGGAATGTCAATTGCTATCTTCATACCAAATTTGGTGACCCTAGCTCAAAGTTTGTAAAAGTGGGGAAAGGGGGACTGGGGCCGGTAAGGGTGGGCGTGACTTCCAAATTTGTGATGCAGATCTTTGTGGAATGTCAATTGCTATCTTCATACCAAATTTGGTGACTCTAGCTCGAAATTTGTAATAAGTGGGGAAAGGGGGGCTGGGGGCGGTATGGGTGGGCGTGACATCCAAATTTTTTATGCAGATCTTTGTGGAATGTCAATTGCTATCTATATACCAAATTTGGTGACTCTAGCTCGAAGTTTAAAAAAGATGGGGAAAGGGGGGCTGAGGGCGGTAAGGGTGGGCGTGGCATCAAAATTTTTGATGCATATCTTTGTAAAATGTCAATTGCTATCTTCATACCAAATTTGGTGACTCTAGCTCGAAATTTGTAATAAGTGGGGAAAAGGGGGGCTGGGGGCGGTATGGGTGGGCGAGGAATCCAAATTTTTGATGCAGATCTTTCTGAAATGTCAAATGCTATCTTCATACCAAATTTGGTGACTCTAGCTCGATAATTGTAAAAAGTGGGGAAAGGGGGGCGAAATGGAGGGCGTGGCTCCAAAACTTTGATGCAGATTTTTGGGGGTCGTTGCCAGCTATCTTCCTACCAAATTTGGTGGCTCTAGCTCCACAACTCTGGAAGATACACGCAATCCCGTTTTTGACGAAGCGTTGGGGTGGATGGGGGCGGCTAGGGCGGTATTGGTGGGCGTGGCATCCAATCTTTTGATGCAGTTTTTGGGTGGTCATCATCACCTATCTTGGCACCAAATTTGGTGGCTCTAGCTCAAAAACTGTGGGAGATATAGCCATTTCTGATTTCAAAATGCGGTGGGGCTGGGGCGGAATGGGTGGGCGTGGCTCAAAAACTTTGATGCAGTTTTTTGGGGGTCGTTACCAACTATCTTCCCACCAAATTTGGAGGCTCTAGCTCTACAACTCTGGAAGATACACGCATTCCCGTTTTTGACGAAGCGTTGGGGCACATGGGGGTGGCTGGGGTGGTATCGGTGGGCGTGGAATCCAATATTTTGATGCAGTTTTTGAGGGGTCATCATCACCTATCTTGGCACCAAATTTGGTGACTATAGCTAAAAAAACTGTGGGAGATATAGGCTTTTCTGATTTCAAAATGCGGGGGGGCTGGGGGCGGAATGGGGGCGTGGCTCCAAAATTTTTGATGCAGTTTGTTGGGGGTTGCTAGTAGCTATCTTCTTACCAAATTTGGTACTTCTAGCTGTAAGGATGTGCGAAATATGTGGATTTATCGGTTTTGAATTATCGAATTTATCGATTTGCCAGCCCCCCAGTTATCGTAGAACCCCCATCTTGACACTTTAATTTACTATCCCATAGATAAAGAGAATTGGAAAGTTTCAAGTCTCTAGCTTGAAGGGTGTGGAAAAAAGTTGCGAACATACGGACGGACAGACGGACAGACGGACAGACACCATGACGGACATTGCACAAAGTCAATATACTCTTTACCTTCGGTATCGAGTATAAAAATAGAACAGCCGTGATAAACAGTGACCTGCTAACAGATTTTCTTTTTACATTGGAAAAAAAAAAACTTCGTAATACCGTGGATCAAAATTTTTTTTATTTTTCGTAATAAAATGGAATAACCGCGATAGACAGTGACCAGTTAACAGGAAAATTTTTTTTATACACTGCAAAAAAAAAAAATATATATAAAAAAAAAAAAAAAAAAATGTTTATATCATAATAAAAGGGATAGCCGCGACAAACAGTGATAAGCCAAAAGGAATTTTTTTTTATTTTTATTTTACACCGAGGAAAAAAAAAATTTCGTGATACCGAAAAAAAAAATTAGTTTTTTTAAAGGGAAAAAAATACCCGCGATATACAATAGTGAAAATTTGTGCAAACTGGAAAAATTCGTGTGACGGCGGAACAAAAAAAAAAATTTTTTTTCCATTTCGTAATTTCGTAACAGTTAACAGGAATTTTCTTATTTTTATTTTTTTTTGCGAAGTGGGACGTATACAGCTCGGAACGGATTTAATCTTGTTTTTTTGAGTTTATTTTTTTCTTTTTTTTGCGCGAAAAATAACGAAGAAAAAAAAGAGAGAATGGAGAAACCCAAGATGATCGAACCCGTAGGAGTGGAGGTCGTAGAAAGCCGCAACCCTGGCGTGGGTGTGCAATGGGTCTACCACTGCCATAAGGAGGATCTAGAGGACATCGTCCGGGAGTTGGGATTGGAAAAGTGTGCCACGGTAGCTGACTTCCGGAAGCTGGTATGTACGTTCGTAAAACAGGGTGGTCATACTACAGATATATGGGCCCGGTTAACGGAATGGGAGTTGCGGTTCGCAAAGATCCCAGTGTCGCCTACCCAAACTGCCGCGTCTGTTGGGGGAATACGACCCAGGCAGAAGTCTGAATCAGATGCGACAATCCCATCCATGCAGACCGGTGGCACGGAACATTTACTTCCACCCTCTAACAGTACGGTTTATAATGAATTCTCCTCACATAAAACAGCATGTACCCCCCACATACGAGTAGGGTCGCCTCTAGCATCCGGGGAAGATACCCCGGTGAGACAGGCGAACCCTCATCTTAATTCTAGCGATAGTTATAGTACCCATAGGAACGGGATGGTCGTCCCCGAACTAGTCCAGAAGTGGGGTATCAGGTTCGATGGATGCACCGATCCACTAGTTTTTCTGGAGGCAATTGAGGATAGGGCGTTGTCATACGACATAGGCTTAGACCGGTTGCCGAGGGCAATGAGCGAGGCTCTAACGGGTAAGGCCGCGCGGTGGCTATCAATAAGTAGGCTAAGGGACGCGACTTGGGCGACATTTAAAGCCGAGTTCTTGGAGTTTTTTTACCGCCCCAGTACTTCGACAGGTTAGAAGACAGTATCCGGGCACGACGGCAGCATGATAACGAGCCGTTCAAGGACTACTTGCTCGAGCTGCGGGGTATGATGTACCACGCAGGGTATAGGGCAGAACAAGAATTACATAGGGTATACGAGAATTTGGCACCAGAGTACCGTTTGTACATTCGTAGAGGGGATTTCTCCTCTCTGGCGCAGCTAACTCAAATGGCAGCCGAGTACGAGAACGTGAGTCAACAAAGCCGCGAGCGTGCAGCACGGGGAAGGACCAGGGTTAATAGGTATTCGGATGGATTAGCCGGTGAGGTAGCCCC
Organism: Scaptomyza montana; assembly: GCA_018904305.1. Classification (NCBI taxonomy): domain Eukaryota; kingdom Metazoa; phylum Arthropoda; class Insecta; order Diptera; family Drosophilidae; genus Scaptomyza; species Scaptomyza montana. Next base: position 1,006,642 of record JAEIGR010000053.1, read on the forward strand.
CGCCAAACATTTTAATCCTTTCCGGACGCAACCACAGCCAGGGTCAAGCGGTAATGTGGAGAATACGCCACAGTTTGGGCATACGGGAATGATTTCAAACGGGATGATCAGCCAAGAGCAGTCGAGGGCTCTAGGCGGGAAGAGGTTATGCTACAACTGTTCGCAAGAGGGTCATTTTGCCAAGGAGTGCCCCAATCCACGGGTACAGTTTTGTCGGCAGTGTGGGGCCAAGGGGGTCAATACCAGCCAGTGTTGTCAGCAGTCAAGGGCGGGAAACGATACGCGGCACCATCTGGGACGGGATCCGATGGGAGCCGACGTGAACCAGTCCCGAACCTAGAATATCCTTTAAGAGTGGAAGACGGGCGGATAGTCGCTACTGTAAGAGTCGGGGACCAAGTAGCGACTGCGACAGTAGATACAGGGGCGACTAGGAGTTTTATTAGTGAGGAGTTTTCCCGCAAGGTGACCAGCGGAGGCGAGATGCTGGACGCCTGCGCGAAAATTCGCCTTGCCGACGGGTCCACTTTAGAGGTAAAGAAGCTATTGAGGGTAAAAGTTGGTCTAGCGGGGACAGAGGTCACGGTGAGTATGCTCGTGATGCCCTCGATGCTAGACAACATTATACTAGGGATAGACTTTTTGTGCCGGGTGGGGACGACCATCGAATGTGGCAAGGCTAGGTTAATTTTGGAAGCTGTGGAAGTACCAGATATAGAGGAGGAGCAGGTCCTAACAGAACGTGAGCCAGTTGTGAGTAAACCGGAGGAGGACGGCGGATCAAGGCAGGAGAAGGATGCCCCTGGGGCACCTCAGCCCAGCATCGCCGTGGGAACGGTTCGAGGAGACAGCGTGGACGCGACAACGGCAGGAGTACAACGGTTCGGCGAGGTAGGAGGGTGCGTCATACCCGGCCCCGCAATAACACCGGTGGAAAGCGTCGAATCCAGGGAAAACGAGTGGCCAGAGGAATTGGAACCAGAGATAAAGGAAACATTGAAAGCGGAATTGGCCCTCTTTGACGAGCTGCAAGGGGTGTCACACGTAGCTGAGCACCGGATCATCATGAGGGACGACAAGCCGATTAAGCAGAGGTACTACCCCAAAAACCCTGCGCACATCCAACAGGTGATCAACGAGCAAGTAGACGAGCTGCTGCGAGCCGACGCGATAGAGCCCTCCCGCAGCCCGCACAGCGCCCCGATCGTGCTAGTTAAGAAGAAAACAGGCGAGTGGCTGATGTGCATCGATTATAGGCAACTCAACGCTCACTCCTTGCCAGATGCATACCCCGTACCAAGGATTAATCACATTTTGGAGCGATTAAGACATGCGCGGTACATCTCCACGCTCGACCTCAAGCACGGTTACTGGCAAATTCCCATGGCTGCGGATAGCCGGGAGTGTACAGCGTTTACGGTACCCGGTAGAGGCTTATTCCAGTGGCGTGTGATGCCTTTCGGTTTGCACTCGGCGTGCGCGACATTCCAACGAGCTTTGGACACGGTTATCGGACCAGATATGGAGCCACATGCATTTGCCTATCTGGACGACATAATAGTGATCGGAGCGACAAAGGAGCAGCACGTGACAAATTTGAAGGAAGTCTTCAGGCGTTTGAGAGCGGCCAACTTGAAGCTGAACCGCAAAAAGTGTTTGTTTTTTTCAGAAGGAGCTGATATACCTGGGACACCTAGTGAGCGGCGACGGGATCAAAACCGACCCCGCCAAAGTAGAAGCGATCCAGAACTTGAAGGCCCCAACCAATTGTAAGGAGCTGCGACGCTGCCTGGGCATGGCCTCCTGGTATCGACGATTCGTGCCGAATTTCGCTACAGTGGTGCAACCGATCACAGCCTTATTAAAAAAATCTAGGAAATGGTCATGGGGAGAGGAACAACAGGCAGCGCTAGAGACCCTCAAACATAGCTTGACGACCGCACCGGTCCTGGCCTGTCCGGATTTTGAGGAAAAATTTGTCCTGCAGACGGACGCCAGCGATTTTGGTCTCGGAGCGGTACTCACACAGACGATCGATCAACAGGAGCGCGTGATAGCTTACACGAGTCGGAAACTGAATAAGGCTGAAGAAAATTATTCAGCGACCGAAAAGGAGTGTCTGGCTATAGTATGGTCAATCCGGAAGATGAGATGCTACCTGGAAGGATATCGGTTCGAGGTAGTAACCGACCATATGGCTTTGAAATGGTTGAATTCGATCGAGAGCCCGTCGGGGAGGATTGCGCGCTGGGCACTGGAGCTGCAGCAGTACCAATTTGACGTACGGTACAGACGAGGGAAGCTCAACGTAGTAGCGGATGCCTTGTCCCGGCAACCCGTGGAGAACTGTCAACAAGTGGTACAGGAAAAATCGCCCGGCAAGTGGATCGAGAGGATGAAAGAAAAGATGGCTAAAGACCCAGTGAAATACGCCGATTATATGGAAGAGAACGGTCAACTCTATAGACACCTCGGACACCGGGCGGATGACGACGACTACATCCCCTGGAAGCTGTGCATCGATGAGGATCAGAGAAAACGAGTGTTGTTGGAGTGCCACGACGCACCGACGGCCGGGCACCAAGGAGTACGGAAGACGATAATGCGTCTGGCACAACGCTACTACTGGCCTGGAATGTTCCGAGATGCGGCGAAGTACGTTAAGTACTGCGAATCGTGCCAAAGGTTTAAGACGGAACAAGTAAAGCCGGCTGGACAGATGTTGACGCGACAGGTGGCCGAGCCCATGGCTGTACTATGCGCCGACTTTGTAGGCCCCTTACCGCGCTCGAAACACGGGAACACGATGCTCCTGGTATTCCATGACGCGTTTTCAAAATGGGTGGAGCTGGTCCCCTTGAAGCGAGCGACAGCGGCCCAACTGCAAAAGGCGTTCCGTGAGCGGGTATTATGTCGTTTTGGAATACCCAGAAAGTTTGTATGCGACAACGGCGTGCAGTTTACGAGCCGGAATTTTAAGTCGTTTTTGAACTCGTTGGGCGTGGAGTTGCAGCACACTGCCCCATATTGTCCACAAGAAAACCCGACAGAAAGGACCAATCGGACAGTAAAATCGATGATCGCGCAGTTTATAACAGGTCACCAGAGTTCGTGGGACGAATTGTTACCGGAAATTTCGTTGGCGGTTAACTCCAGTGTGGCAGACTCTACGGGATTCTCACCGGCTTTTCTGATGCAGGGGAGAGAACCCCGCTTACCAGCGTCCTTGTACGACGAGATGACACCCGGATCCGGAAACATGCCGCAAGCGCCAGAAGACCGGGCAAAAAGATTAAGGGAGGTTTTCAGTATCGTTCAGACAAATTTGCAGCGAGCGTCGAAGGACCAAGGGAGGAACTATAACCTCAGGAGAAGGGAATGGCGACCAGGACTCAATACGTTGGTGTTACAAAAAGCACATCAACTCTCTAAAGCCAGTGAAGGGTTCGCAGCGAAACTCGCTCCCAAGTTCGATGGTCCATTCCTCGTGAAAAAGTTTGTATCACCGAATATCGTGCGATTGGTAAAGGAAGGACAAAAGAAGAGTAAACTCGCCAGCATCGCGCAACTGAAGCCATTCTATCATGAAGGGGAAGAGCACGGAGAAGATGACCAACCCGACCGAGAATCTGACAAAGAGCAGACTTGTCACAATTTTAACTAATCCCTTTATTCTCGATATATTAACTCTAACCAGATTTGAATCCATAAATTAAGACTTACCGATTGTGTTTATAAACCCACAGAATACCCAAGATGAGCGAACGACTCCCGTATGTGATCAGCAGCGGTGACGAGGAGGATGGCGAGGGCACCACCGAGGGCCTCGAACGAGAGCTGCCAAACCAAGCCCCGTCGACGTACAGGCATACGTTACACCACCACAAAAAAGAGACCGCCTGCGTCGTGGATGGCGGCATCCTTCTAATGACGGTGGAGACGTCCACGGTGTTCGTCAGGATGCCAGGCATCCGAGCATCGAGCCCGGATGCCGATCGGGCACCCACCGGTGGGGCGCAGCGTGGCAGCAGACCCGCTGAAGGAGCACCCGCAGCTGGTAGCGTTGGACGAGGCACGGCAAGCCAGAGCGAGGAGGAACGAAGAGTGGAGGACATAGCCGTTCCGCCAAAGGACGTTCTCGATTTGTGGGAGGAGGGCCTCGAGTCCGTGGTGGCCGAATTGGAGTCGGCAACAATGACCGCGCCGCCTACCCAGGGGCAGGTACGACCACCAAGAACGTGGGCGATACGTCCCGCCAATTGGGCAGTATTCCCCGACGAGGACGGACTCACCGACGCCGCGGTCACGGCCATATCGGAGGCATTAGCTGGTTGCACATCGGTGGCCCGCCGATCCCGGTTCAAAGTGGAGGTGGACGGGGAGCTACACGGCGTGACGAGGAACGCGTACGGACACGTAACTGTCACGCTACCCAAGAAAGGGGGGGGTGTGAAGTAGGCCGCATCGGCCCCTTCACAAAGAGTTATATTTGTATTAGATTTATAATTGTTTAGTCGCAAGAAGCGCATCGTTTGTTTAAATTGTAGGTATAGTTTTGTTAGACGCAAGGAGTGCGCAGTATGGATAGTTAATAAACGCAAGGAGCGTAGAGTATTTAGATTTATTGGATGTACATATTTTGATTGACGCTTAACGTCTAAGAATTTAAACATAACCGCCCCAGAACGCAGAGTCGCAAGATGCAGCGCGCCAGCTGCGATCACTAAATCCACCACGGTCGCGAGCAAGTGTGGGGAGCGACAAAATCTGCAACTTGGGCCGAAGTCAAAGCGTGGGCGGGGAGTGGCGTTTGATATATGAAAGCGAGCGGACGTGTACGCGCTGATAGAGATAGTTAAACGGAGTGGCGAAAGAGCGAAATAGTGTAGCAGAGATATAGATTTTGGATTAAAGATAAGGTAAGGGGAATAGTTCGCGGCGGTTCATATATATATATAGATATATACATATATATATGCAGTTAGGTTTTTAGGTTAGTTTTATTGTACGCGTAGCATTTGGTATAATCTGAATAAATTGGTCACCGGCAAATCCGTGACCCAGTGGAGTGCAACTGCTGTGCGTTTTTCTTTCGTTTTTATTTCTTTGCTTTGATTTTTGTACACGCGCGCCCGCGAGTCAAACTGAGTCGTTTTATACCCTGACCGCTGAGTGCGCTTCCCGGCTTGTAAAAAACCGCGCACAGTGAAGTCTCACCAAAAATATAGAAATATTCTTGTGAGGTGTACCTGGCCAGACTGAGTTCATACCCTGGCTAAATTACTCCTTTACAAGAGCATCTTCGATCTGAAACTATCTGCCCGCCTTTGCTGAAAATTCTTTCAGCTGCACACGACGATGATGGAACGCAAAAATAAAATTTACTTGTAAGGTATTTCTCCATTGTATATTTATTATATATTTATATACTTATTCCGCATTAATTATTTGTAGTTTATGTTCGGAACTTGCTGACGCTTGTTTTTAAGCGCCAAGACAATCGATAGTGGTGACAAAGCATCGATTTCTTCAAAATACACAAAACCATCGATTGATCGATAGTGCAATCGATGTTTTCTCCAGCTCTAGCTGTAAGCCCCAAAAAGGACTCATAGATTTTCAATTCCTTAGGCTTATTATCATTATTTTCTGTAATCGAGTTGTATCGAAAAACTACAGAAAGTTGGTAAATTTTTCACAAATCTTGTGTTGTATTTAGAATTAATTTCAAAAATGGAGCTTTTTAATATCTGAGATATTATTGTTCCTAACTGCGGTACCAAGCATATTAATAATTTCATTTTGAATGGTGGGGCTTAAGTGTTTTATATTGCCTTTTGGTTTTAGAAAAAGTTCTTTTAAAGTTGTATCATAATTAGATAGCAAACGTAAAATTGCCATTAATTTTCCAGAATCAGAATCATGGGCTCCTAAAGGTAGGTTACAAGATGCATTGTTTTTGTCTTTCGTGGCGGTTGAGTTTTTGAGTGCTCTCAATAATTTATTGTTTTCTTGTGTTTATGTACGGTGTTTTATTTGGTTTATTTTGGAAAACAATCCTAACAGTGATCGCAAATGTACGTTGTATGTATTGTAGGGGCCAGTTTCGTCAGCATACATATTTCGCATCTTTGTATTTTGTTTAACTTTGTGTCTTAACATAGCCCTTTGTTGTGGCCAGAGACTATTAATGTAACAAGACAGGTCTTAAGAGCTGGAATGTTATGTTAATTAACAGAGTCGCAACCACGAAGCGGACAACTGGGGAAACAGCGAAAAGCCACTATTTCTTATCATTTGTTTACCTACTACACTCGCTACAATGTCAGCTGGTGCGAAGTCGGCCATCATTGTTTAGCTTTTTGTTGTGACTGCAAAGTGTGCGAAGCGCAAGGCATAATTAATTGTTGCCGCTTTTCAGTTCTCTTGTTGTTGTCACAAAATTTTAAATCGACAATTTTAGACTTTGCTTTTTTCGGCTTGCTGCTGCTCAACAAGAAAGGGTGGTATAGACTTTATATGAACTTTGTGCAATTGAATAGATAAACGTTAGATACTTTAATATATTGTCTGGTTTATATGCTTATTTATATGTTGGCAATGAGTTTGGGTTTTCACAACTTATAAAACAAGTTGTATATAAATAAATTAACTAACACTAAAGTAAACGTATTTGGTATTCATATATTGAAAATAAAATATCAATATATTAAAATAATATATTTGAGTTATTATTGACTATAACTGAATATTAGGACAAGGGGTATTTTTACTTTGTTCAGTTTGTGCGTCTCATCTACGACAAGCCAGCGCGTTGCTTGCTTTGTTTGAGTTCTGCTTTGCGTTCAGCGGCTTGTGCATTTAAGGAGAGGCGGCGGGCCAGCGGAAAGCAAGAACGGTAAAAATGTGTTAGTATGCGTATGCATGTGCGTTTGTTTCATTCTTGCTGGGCCTTCCGAGTTTTCGGCAAATGCCTTGCACAAGTGAACAGCCGAATACACTTTCGGCATTTGTGCGCATCGCTGCATAGCTGTATGGTAGTTGCGATGGCAAAATTGTTGGAAAGTGTCATAGAGCTAAAAACGTGAAAGAGTATGTATGATCAGCAAATTATCGACCATCACCAAAAATGCCTTGGAAGTATTGTTTTTCTTAGGCTTTGTAGGCAAAATACAAATATGCACCAAATTTAATCTAAATGTATTGGCTGTTTAGCGTTTGCGTAGAGAAAGGTCAATGAATGCCACGGCAAATGCTACGCATACATTTAAATATGCACATGTAGATATACAAGGACGCGCACACACGGGCGCTAAAAAAACAAAATATGAAAAATTATTACGCACATGCAAACACACCAAATTACACGCATAGAAGAATTGACTTAGTTGCCTAGGCAACAAGCTAGCTAGCACTGCACACCAACAAGACAGCAGTGCAAAACAAAAACAAACAACAAAAAACAGGGCGGCATGTGTATTGTAAACAAAAAAGCAATAATCAAAACAAGCGCAGCTGGTTGTCGTTAGGGGAAACCGACTTTTCTACTCGTTAATTTGTCCGCTTCGTGGTTGCGACTTGGTTTACGGCATGTTAACTTGAACAATTCTTAAGACCCATCTTTATGTTAAATAGTCTTTGGTTGTGGCGTATGTTAACAGCGGCCACGCTCACGCAAGATTTAAACAGCGATAGCCGAAAGAGAGAAACCGAACGAATGAGCATAGAATAGACGAATGTAAGATCAAGCACAGTTATATCCTTCCAAAGTCTGGAAAGCAAAACTGCACGTAGGCCAATTTTTGCTTTGCATGTATATTCTGAGTCGAGATATAAAAGGCAGATCACGCGGCCGCATGATTCTTTTCTGCGAGCAAATTTATTCGAAACGCACGTTTGTCTAACCAAAAAAAAAAAGACTCGTGTTTGTAAAGCCAAGTTTTATATATACATATATATATGTAAGCAAAGTATATTGCGATCACCTCTCGCTAAAAAGGTTTGAGAATATAGCCGTCCCGCCGCATCAATTTGAGTGCAGCGTGAGCAGCAAGGATTGAGCAACGTGTACCGCAGTGAAAAAGGCAACAAAAACAGCAGAAGCAGCTAATTGTCGCCGGCCGGTCAGTGCATTGCGCTTTCGCGCTTTCCTTCCAAAAAGCCACACCGGTCGGCAAGCCAAGACCTCTCGTGCACACCCTGTTGCTAGAAGTTTCGAAGTAATTCCGACGACGAGTCAAAGAGCTATATCTGAGGCGGCGCACTACGCTAAGGCAGCGACAGACAACACGCGTTCTTGAGGGAACAAACCCACATCCCAGCGACAGCGGAATCGTGAGAAGTTAACATACCCCACCACATGCATAGGGCGTAGGGTATATTAACAGCAGGAGAGCGACAGACGACGGCACAGCGAGTTCAACGAACCAGCACAACCGGCATAACGGCGCAAGTCTCAACAGCTGTTGTGTGATCGGCGCGCCTCTGTTAAAACAGAATTAAAATTGAGTGAAATCGTTCACATGTGTGTTGAGTAATTTTCACCCGCAAGTATTAAAATAGTTTCAATTTTTATACTCGATACCGAAGGTAAAGAGTATATTGGGTTTGTGCAATGTCCGTCATGGTGTCCGTCCTTCTGTCCGTCTATCCGTCCGTGTGTTCGCAACTTTTTTCCACACCCTTCAAGTTAGAGACTTGAAACTTTCCAATTCTCTTTATCTATGGGATAGTAAATTAAAGTGTCAAGATGGGGGTTGTACGATAACTGGGGGCTGGCAAATCGATAAATTCGATAGCTCAAAACCGATAAATCCACATATTTAACAGATACTTACAGCTAGAACTACCAAATTCGGTAAGCAGATAGCTACTAGCAACCCCCAAAAAATTGCATCAAAAGTTTGGATTCCACGCCCACCGATACTGCCCTAGCCGCCCCCATCCACCCCAACGCTTTGTCAAAAACGGGAATGCGTTTATCTTCCAGAGTTGTAGAGCTAGAGCCTCCAAATTTGGTAGGAAGATAGCTGGTAACGACCCCCAAAAAACTGCATCAAAGTTTTGGAGCCACGCCCACCCATTCCACCCCCAGCCCCCCCGCAATTTGAAATCAGAAATGGATATATCTCCCACAGTTTTTGAGCTAGAGCCACCAAATTTGGTGCCAAGATAAGTGATGATGACCCCCAACAAAACTGCATCAAAAGTTTGGATGCCACGCCCACCAATACTGCCCAAGTCGCCCCCATCCACCCCAACGCTTCGTCAAAAACGGGAATGCGTGTATCTTCCAGAGTTGTGGAGCTAGAGCCACCAAATTTGGTAGGAAGATAGCTGGCATTGACCCCCTAAAATCTGCATCAAAGTTTTGGAGCCACGCCCACCCATTTCGCCCCCCTTTCCCACCTTTTTACAAAATTTTAGCTAGAGTCACAAAATTTGGTATGAAGATAGCAATTGACATCCCACATAGATCTGCAGCAAAAATTTGGATGCCACACCCACCCATACCACCCCAAGCCCCCCTTTTCCCACTTTCTACAAATTTCGAGCTAGAATCACCAAATTTGGTATGAAGATAGCAATTGACATTCCACAAAGATCTGCATCACAAATCTGGATGCCACGCCCACCCATACCGCCCCCAGCCCCCCTTTCCCAACAAACTTTGAGCAAGAGTCATCAAATTTGTAAGGAAGATAGCTTGTGGCATCCCCATCTGCATCGGAAAATCTTTTAGGCAGTGTACACCTCTGCCGCATCTGTACCCCTCTGCAGTCAGGCCTCTTTTAACCGGTTTTTATACTGGTATCGAGTATGCCGCAGTCGGTTGCGTCCGACTGCAACGTTTCCACTTGCTAAGTAAGATTTTGAGCGTAATGTAGTGGTTAGAAACGCAATTCTTGCGAAGTTAATTAATAATTAAAATTAAAATCTAAATACTTTGTTACGCGCAAATCATACGTCATGAATTTGTAATTATTGTTCGCAGCTTTCGCTTAAATATAATTTGTTATTCCATACAGTGAGAAAACATCAAAACATCAGCTGTAACTTCAACGGGCCCAGCGAAGGTACATCGATGGCAGGATTGTGAGTAAAAAAAAAAACATAAACTGTTTACTTCTTCGTGAGTAAAACTTGTAGTAGCAAGAATATTGTGTTGTGTATTTGAGCGAATATCTGCGATTACTAAAAATACGCGTACGAATTTCCGTATCAGTTTAATTGAAGTATATTTTGATTTTTGAGTAGAGTAATGCAATCCATATGGATCATGCTAAATATATTAGTATGTTATTATCAAGACTGAGAGTTTAAATCAGCAATGTTTGAGTAGATTTAATATTGAAGTCCGCTGCTGATCGACAAAAATGCGTTTACTATTATACTATTTGATGTGAAATAAATGAAGTCTTTGACAAGGGGTAACCACCAAATGTTTAATCAGTTACCAAGGTAGGGAGGGTAAAGAATAAGGGGGCGAATAACACCTCAGCCACCCTCAAGGTTAACGCGACCATATACTGCTGCCGATTTTTCTACGTGGGTACAGCCCAGACACTCTTTTGAACCATTCCTTTTAGATTTCCGATAGTGCACTTAATTCTTACTTTTTTTGTGTCGAGTAGCGTCATATAGCAGGAAGAGGCAAAAACCCACGCCAACCCCGACGAGCATAGCACAGAGCAACGCTAGAAGTGCACGACCGCCGAATCCTCTGTACGCATTGTCCTTCAGACAGTGTGAGCTACGGACGCCTTTGCAGGCATCCCTGTGTCCCATCACAGTTGAACACTACATAAAATAAGTGGCGCCCAAAACGTGGGGCGAGGTAACAATAAATACAAAAAGACCAACCCCTATGAGCCGATTCGAATACATTTAGTAGTCAGCACCTTCTTCATGTATATGAAAATCGTAGCCCCAAAGAATCGCCTCACCATTGCTCTAAAGATCCATCCATTAATTGTCTAATTTTGCATATTTTAGAATCCAACAATTTGTGTAGTTCGATATTACGTTTCTGATTTCTAGAATCTCGTTTCTGGAATTGCGACTTCAATTCGAGTGCTTACGATTTGGTCGACCAAAGCGAAGCTAACTTCAGTAGTAACCTTCGGATTATAAAATAACTAGATCAGGAATATAATTGTATTTGTTACTGAACGATTGATATCCTCGACACTATGAATACGCGATCGTGATTCGAGTTCTTTCGGATCAATCGACTAGTGCGTGCTCATCGTTTACAACATTGCACGTAACCTGGAAAAACATCTGTAAAAGTCCAGTGCGATGTATAAGGAATTGCAAGTTACTGGAGTTACTTCGGTACTTGACCAGTGCATGCAAACTGTGCAGAAGCAGGAACAGTAACCATTTAAATTCAGTTTTTAGCAGCAGTATAGAATCAAGTTAACCATCAAATAGTAAAACACGCATATAGTTGAAAGGTGACGGACAAAGCTTATATCAAAACAAAAATTAAGGTAGATTTTTAGAAATGTCAGTTCGACGTAGCACTGAAAATTTAGTAGACATTACCAACAGGCAAGACACGCTGTGTGGTATTTGTCAGGAGGCCATAAGTGCGCTCAACCTTACTGCCGTGTCACCATGCAGACACGAATTTCACCGGCATTGCATATCCCAAAACTTGCAGCAGTCTGACTGTTGTCCCACGTGTCAACAGCCATGCTCTATGCAACCATTACCTTCAGGTGGTAACAACTTACAAGCTGAGTTGTTAGTATCGCAACAAGATAGAGATATTGAGACAGTCAAAGCAGGATCTAGTACTAGTAAGGCCGCATCTCGAGGTAGGAACTGAGGCAGAGGTAATAGGGCCGGTAATGCAAGCATTAGTAGAGGCATGAGTACCCGTTCACGGAATCGTAGCAACCGAGAAGAGACGAACAACAGCGTAACAAGTGTGCGAAATGGTTCTGACGATTCTGTGAGACCCATAACCGCTGAAGAAATAAGTCATATGGTACAGGAAGCAATGCAGACTCAACAGCAACAGCTGGTACAGACTCTGACAGCTTTTATTCAAAATCAGTTGTCTAATATAGATTTAGGTAGCAACAGACCCCATTCAGCTAGCGAAACTGCTAATCATGTTAACAGACTTTCGAGTTCAGACCCGAATAGTTTTCCGATCAGCCAGGGTATAGAAAGATCTCGTACTCGGGTTCAGCCTGAGAAAGTTCCTAATATCATACAAAGCTGGCACATCAAATTTGATGACTCAAGAATTCGTGTATAGAGTACAAGCCTTGGCGCAGCAGAATTTGAACGGAGACAACCAGATCTTGTGTGATCATTTACATTTGTTCTTCGGTGGCAAAGCAAACGAGTGGTTCTGGAAATTCCACCGCTCGTATAGACAATGTTGAGCTATTGAGCTTTTTCAATAGCTATCGAATTTCCAAATGTTACTCAACAAATTATAAATACTCCGAGATTGCATTGATGAGTATAGTACATATATTTTAACTTGCCTTCGTGGCCGAACTTAAATTACTTTACAAAATTTTAAAGTTGTGTTTTGCAACTAACCCCGATTTGGGCTGTGCAATAATAAACGATTTTTTCGTTCGTCGCGAAACAGACAAACGACCGAAGTTGAGCTACCGACGAATTTGATAGAACTGAACTGGCTGCAGAACTGCAGCAGCGGCTTGCACTCAGCTGAAGGCCAAGGGCAAACAATCGACAATGTAATAAACGAAATATAAGAGCTTATGCAAAACAATAGTTGGACTTTACGTTAAGTTGCTCTTATGCTGCGCAGAGCATGATAGGTTAAAGAGATTAGAGATAAGAGTGTTATGGTTCTGTTGATGCTGGTTTTGGTTTAGTTAACTGCATAACCAAACATTCTCCCCCCGTTGGAAGACATGGGCTTTCAACAACATCCTGTTTGGGAAGTGCACATAATTTGCGCACAGCTCTCTTGATGATCCCAGTTATGTCTTGAGAACAGCTACACGGGAGACGCCGTCAGCACCAGCAACAAGCTCTACCACACGAGCCAGTGGCCATTTAAGGGGCGGCAAGTTTTCGTCCTTTACCAGAACGACATCATTGATAAGAACACCAGGCTGCGATGAAGCGTTAAATATTCCTCACGCCAGCGATTCCAGAAAATTTGTTGGTAATACGCTATACGCTGCCAGCGATCTAGGCGGCTAACGTTCAGCGCAGTGACAGCAGGCTCTGGGTACAGTGCGAGTGGCACACTACCAAGGATGTGCGCAGGGGTTAGTACATACAGATCTGCAGGGTGCTCTGAAAGTGGAAAAAGAGGTCGTGAGTTTATTATAGCGGCAATGTGGCAAACGAGTGTGCGAAGATCATCCAGGGGCAAAAGCGAGGGTCCGACCGATCGATAAAAATTATATTTTGCTGTCTTCACCGCCGCCTCCCAAAGTCCACCGAAGTGTGGCGAACGAGGTGGGATGAAATCCCATCAATGTCATCGGAAGTACAAAACTCTCGGACAGCGTCGATGTGCTTCTCGCTGAGGAAGAGCCGCTTGAGATCAGCTAGTTCATTCTTGGCTCCCACGAAATTAGTAACATTGTCCGACCATATGCGAGTAGGTTTACATCTAGTTAGAATGAAACGCTTAAGTGCATTTAGAAAAGCTGCTGTAGACAAATCAGGAACCAGTTCGAGATGCACTGCCTTTGTCGCAAAGCAAATGAACACCGAGATGTAGCATTTTACAGGACCTTTGTTTCGAACTTCACTCTTGAAGTAAAATGGTCCACAGTAGTCCACTCCAGTGACAGCGAAAGGATGCGAACCACTCACACGATCCCGGGGAAGATCCGCCATGATTGTCTCAGCTAGGACCGGTTTAGCTCGAAAGCACATGATGCATTTGCTTGTCACGCTGGAGACAGTCTTGCGACCACCAATAGGCCAATAGTGGAGCCGAATGTGAGCAAGAAGCGAACGAGGTCCAGCATGCAGCTGACGCCTGTGAAAATGCATGATGATGGCGCGTGTGACAGGATGATGGCTTGGAAGAATTACAGGATTCTGCGCATCGAAATCCAGACTCGAGTGCTTTAGACGGCCACCAACACGAAGAAGTCCACACTCATCCATGAACGGGGTAAGCGAGGCAATAGAGCTGGATGATTTGATCATTCGTCTGCTTTGAAGAGCCCTATATTCATCGCTTAGGTTAGCCATCTGGATGCTGCGCAACAGTAATTGGGTGCCTTTGTGTATCCACTCTGCTGTAAGACCGGGATGCCTGATTTGATATCGAAATTTATGTATGAAACCGAACACATGCCGTAGGTGATGAAAGGAGTTTACAAATTTACATCCTATGCTGACATCAGAAGATTTAGAAACACCAATTAGTACTCTTTGCCGGAGCTCTGGAAGCGTCTGGGCCGGCAGACATGATGCAAGCCATTCGCACTCTCCCTTGGTTAAGAAATCGGGACCATGAGACCATAACGATGATTCTATAAGCTCGCTGGGAAGTGCTCCTCTAGACAGAATGTCTGCCGGATTGCATGCCGTTGGTACGTAGCGCCATTCCGTTCCTGTCGATAATTCTTGGATTAACGATATGCGATTAGCTGTGAACGTTTGGAATCGGGAAGGCTCATCACGTATCCAAGATAAGACAACTGCAGAATCCGACCAACAATAATACCTACAATTGAACAAATTCATTTGAGCTACCTCTCGATTAGCTGTGAAAGAAGTGCAGCAGCAGATAACTCCAGCTTTGGTATTGTAAGAGTCCGCAAGGGTGCAACTCGAGACTAAGAGCACAAAAGATGAGCTACGCGCCTTCCACCTATTATAGATACGACGTAAATGCATCCACCGTAAGCTTCAATGCTAGCATCACTAAATCCATGAACTTCGATGATGCCCTTTGGAACTATAACCAGACGCGGAAGCTTTATTTTCTCCGTATGAGAAATGTCAGCACACAAACTGTTCCAGGAACAATGCAGGGAAGCAGGAAGACTTTCATCCCAATCCAAATGTTCTCTCCAAAGGTGCTGCATAAAGATCTTGGCCTTGGATATCACGGGTCCGATAAGCCCAAGTGGATCATAGAATCGAGCAATGGTAGAAAGTACAGTCCGTTTGCTAGGCTTGCCAGGCGCTTTCATTGGAGAGAAGTTAAACAGAAGGCAGTCTGAAGCTGGATCCCATGCCAATCCAAGCGTCTTAGTGATATCTGTGCCATCATCAAACTTTAGAAAGGTCTCTTTGTCTTCATCAGGCACCTGTTGAAGCACGCTAGGATCATTGGAACACCATTTCCGAAGCTTGAAATTCCCTTTCCGTAAAAGACTGACTGTTTGAAGCATGACTTCAACTACTTCTTGGGCAGAGTCGCCTCCAGTGATGAGATCATCTACGTAGAAATCGCTCAAGACCACCTTAGATCCAACAGGAAACGATCTTCTTTCATCAATGGCCAATTGCTGCATGGCCCGAACTGCCAGAAAAGAAGCTGGCTTTGTGCCATAGGTAACGGAATCGAGTTTGAAAACTTGAATTTTCTGATGAGGCGCATCACGCCAAAGGATGCATTGCAGGTACGAGTCGGATTCAGCCATCCTAACGCACCTATACATTTTGCAAATGTCTCCAGTCAAGGCTACTGAAAATGTTCTAAATTGCAAAAGAGTGCTGAAAAGCTTGCGTTGAATTGTTGGGCCTGTCATGAGGATTTCATTAAGCGAATAACCAGACGAAGACACAGCTGAACCATCAAACACAACTCTAAGCTTAGTGGTTGAGCTATCCTCTTTCAGCACGCAATGATGAGGTAAATAATACTTGCAGCGACTTAGCATGTGCGACTCAACAATAGACATGTGATTAAGGTCCACATACTCTTTGATGAACGCGGAATACTGAGACTTCAACTCAGGATGACGCTCCAATTTGCGTTCCAGGTTACAAAAACGGCGATAAGCTTGCTGATAGGAATCCCCAATCAGATCCACAGGATGTTTAACTGGAAGGCGAACCGAATATTCGCCAGTGCCTAAACGAGCAAAAGTTTGTTTAAAATGGGCTTCACAGTCAAGTTCCTCCTTAGTAGATTCATTTACTACACTAGAGCAGGATTCTAACTCCCAAAAACGACGTACGATTTCATCAAGCTTATGATCAGGGCTAGTAGTTGGCGTTGAAATCGAGCGAGTGGCCATCAATGAGGCAGGGCTTGTTGACGACGTTCCCCCTGTCACTATCCAACCTAATTGAGTTTTTTGGAGAATGGGTAAGCCAGGAGCGAGTTTAATTTGGCCAACGCATAACAATTCAAAAAACAGAGCAGCTCCAATTAGAAGATCAATTTGTTGCGGCTTAAAGAATTCTGGATCAGCCAATCGAATATTTGAGGGTATATTCCAACGATCAGTGCTAACACCATAGCTCGGCTGATTTCCAGTAATAGACGGAGCTATTAAAACTGAGATGCTAGCAGCGTAGTCAGTTGTTCGCGATTTAAGACTTATATCAGCTGCATAGCCTTCTGAGTCAACACTAGACTCCCCTAGTCCTGAAATCGAAGTAGGCGACCGATGCTTACGTAGCTGGAGGTAGTGAGCTAAACGGGATGTAATAATGTGCACCTGCGAACCAGAATCGAGTAGAGCACGGCAAGGAACAAGAACACCAGTGCGACTCCTAATGCTGATGACAGCAGTTGCCAATAGCACAATGTCTTGACTGAGATTTTGGGCTACAAGTGTTGACGAGGATTTTGCAGCAGGCGCATGTGGAGCAGATATAATTTGAGAGCCCTCAATCTGAGTCTCAAAATGAAGAAGAGTGTGATGCTTGGCCTTACAACGATTGCAGGCGGTCGAACTGCACTCTTTCATTCTATGCCCCTTGCGCAGGCAATTAATGCAAAGAGACAGCTTCTTAACCTCGCGAAGACGCAGTTGCGGAGACAGATTTCTAAAACGGGAGCAATTGTAAATCAAATGGCCTGATGATTCACAAAACACGCATTCATTTGTGCTGGAGTTAGTAGCGACAAAGGCTTTTCTACTGGTGTTAAGGGTTTTGCTACTTTTTCCCACCTTGGAGCTAGGCGTATACGTTGCCATAGCGTGTTCCACATTTTCCAACCTTTGACATCGTCTATCCAAAAAAGCCATGAATTGTTCACAGGTCGGGATTGTATCCATCGGTGATGTCTCCTCCCAACTGGTCTGAGTTGCCTTGTCCACTTTCTGTAGCAAGCTGTGCACAATAATAAAGCCTGCAATCTGCTCAACGCTGCCCATGCCTTGAAGAGCGCGGATGTTGGCGTTTACGGTATCCTAAAGGGTTCGAAGTTTAACCGCTGACGACGACTCGATGCAATCCAAACCCAAAATCTCAGTGACATGTGCCTGAAAAATAAGACGCTTGTTATTAAACCGCTTTTTTAGTATATCTAACGCAATTGAATAGTTAGCACTGCTGATTTCCAACGATGAAACACACTCCAGGGCTGGTCCTTTCAGGCACGATCGCAAATGCTGAAACTTCTCTACATCTGATAATCTTGAGTCGCTGTCAATGAATGACGAGAACATTGAAATGAAATCTGCATACTTTGTGTAGCCTCCGCTGAACTCTGGAAGCTTAAGCTCAGGCAATCGAATCCGGCTCTGAGACTATGTGTGATTGTCAGCAGATGTTTCATGCCTCATGGTCAAACACAAAGGCGATGATAACTTTCGCTTATTAAGTTCGCGGCGCAAGCTAGTCTCAACGAGTATTGATAATTCATCAAAAGATTCACGTAATTCACTTCCGATTTCATTATAATCCAGCTCCTCCAATGCGTAATGCATACTGTTGAATTGCTGCTGCGCGCTTTCAAGACCTTTAAGCCGGATCGCCAACTCCTCTTCGCTGAGATGCCCAATATGCTCCGGAGCAATAGCTTTGGCCATCCGCTTCACTTGCTCGTTAATAGCCTTGGCCTTAGCTTTATAAAACGGAGAACCAAGTGACGGAACTGCAGGATTATTAATCACCTCAACAGTATTCGGCATGTTGAATATGTTTTTGATGTTATATGTACACGCACGCAAAATAAAGTTTTAGAGCCACTGAATGTCGGAACTCTTGCACGCTATTGTTCAAAACTTAGTGTATGTCAAGCACAATTCAATTTAATGCCTCGAAAACCACTTTCATATATTACAGTTTTATATGCACTGAATTCTTGCGATTTACTTATTTTGGCAAGTGCAGCTGGTAACAACGTAACGATTTAATTGCACCAATATACCAAGGTCAAAAAAAAGCAAACACCTTGAGCACAAGCAAATGCAAAGCGAAACGGGAGCAGCAATAATTAATTAGCAATTAACGAGCAGCAGAAACGATTGCTGCAGCGGTTAAATGTTTAAAGAGACAAGAGAAGATAATGCGCGGGCGTCAATGCAGGTCAAACACCTTAATGCAAAAGCGAACGCAAATAACGAAGCGACAACAGCGAAAACGATAAAAGAGCGCGTGCGCGCTTTACTAACTCTATAAGTTAAATAATTTTTAATTATTTAAACAAATGCAGAGTATCACGTCGGGGTCACCAAATGTTGAGCTATTGAGCTTTTTCAATAGCTATCGAGTTTCCAAATGTCACTCAACAAATTATAAATGCTCCGAGATTGCATTGATGAGTATAGTACATATATTTTAATTTGCCTTCGTGGCCGAACTTAAAATTATTAGCAATTGTTTAAAGTTGTGTATTGCAACTAACCCCGATTTGGGCTGTGCAATAATTGGCAATTTTTTCGTTTGTCGCGAAACAGACAAACGACCGAAGTTGAGCTACCGACGAATTTGATAGAACTGAACTGGCTGCAGAACTGCAGCAGCGGCTTGCACTCAGCTGAAGGCCAAGGGCAAACAATCGACAATGTAATAAACGAAATATAAGAGCTTATGCAAAACAATAGTTGGACTTTACGTTAAGTTGCTCTTATGCTGCGCAGAGCATGATAGGTTAAAGCGATTAGAGATAAGAGTGTTATGGTTCTGTTGATGCTGGTTTTGGTTTAGTTAACTGCGTAACCAAACAGACAATTTACCTGGATTGAGTTTTGTAGCGAATTTCGAGAAAAGTTTAAGAATGTCGATACTGATATGGATACTTGGGAATCCATTAACAACAGGCGTCAAGATGATAAAGAATTCTTTGAAGAATATCAATTTGAAGTCGAAAGATTAGTAGCCCGTTTGAAAACTGAGATTTCTGAAGAAGCGTTAGTACATCTACTCATTCGCCATTCAAAACCGGCACTGAGATATAAACAAATGCACTTGGGTATAAATACGTTAGCACGCTTAAGAACAGAAATTCGTACACACGAACAGTTTAACAAACTAATTCGGTCCCAGAGTAGCAAGAATAATTTTACCCAACGAGCACGCGTATTTCAACTTGCCGAAGATTTCAATGAATCCGAGGAAGCCGAAGTGTCAGCGCTACAGCGCAAACAAATTAAATGTTGGAACTGCGATGAATTAGGACATCGTTTTGACGAGTGTTTTGAAACACGCAGTATTTTCTGTTATGGTTGCGGTGCGAAAAACACCTACAAGCCCAAATGCCCGATTTGTAATCCGACGGAAAACCGTCAGGGGGATGCGTCAGCCAAAGACTACCTGCCGCATCCGAAAAAATAAAGTCCGATGCTAGTACACAGACCAATCTTTCTGCGGATTTGAATCTAAGTGAACGAAGCAGATTATCTATAAGTTATCCAAGGACGAATATTAATGTACACCAGCCATATCATATTAGAGCAGCCCAATACGCAGATGCAAGACAACGTATCTTCGGGAACGAATAGATTTGGGAATAGATTTTTGGAAAGCGTTTGGTTTGTTAGATAACATCGTAACTAAACCAGAGGGTGTGAACGAACTTGATGTAGGTCGGGACGAAGATATTGAAGAGATGCCACAGAAGCATACCCTTTCCACGGCACAGCAGCAGAGATTACTTGCCGTCGTTAATAGTCTTCCATCGTATGAGAAAGAAGGTTTAGGGCGAACGCATGTGATAGAGCACAGCATTGACGTTGGTGATGCCAAGCCTGTCAAGCAACGTCATTGGCCTATTTCCCCTGCTAAGGAAAAATAAATGTTCGCAGAGATTGAGAATATGTTAGCGTTAGGAGTTATTGAAGAGTCCAAGAGCCCTTGGAGAAGCAACTGTGTTCTTGTTAAAAGAGGAGAGAAAGTCCGATTATGTTTAGATTCGAGAGAAGTGAATAAGCTGACCCTGAAAGACGCTTACCCGTTACCTCACGTTGATGGCATTCTAAGCAGATTGCCGCCAGCACGGTTTATCACAGGTCTTGATATGAAACATGCCTTCTGGCAAATCCCACTGGAAGAAAAGTCTCGACCATATACCGCGTTTACGATACCAAACAGACCGTTATATCAGTATAAGGTAATGCCTTTCGGTTTGTGTAACGCAGCGCAGACTTTAGTGAGGCTAATGGATCAAGTGATACCAGCTAGTCTACGAACGAGAGTATTTGTCTATTTAGACGACCTCTTGATCTTGTCTGATGATTTTCATTCGCACATGCAATTGCTAGAAGAAGTAGCTTTGTATATGCGTAAGGCCAACTTGACAATTAATATTGCCCAGTCAAAGTTTTGCATGAAAGAAATTAACGATTTAGGTTATATTATTGGAGAAGGAGAATTGAAAGTCGATCCAAATAAAGTAGCAGCCATATATGATTTTCCAGCACCGGGCAGTGTAAAACAAGTAAGGTACAGACGCTTTGTGGAAAATTTCGCTACTATTACCCTTCCGTTGACAGATCTTTTGAAAAAGAATAAAACGTTCGATTGGAATCAGGAGGCAGACGCAGCATTTTGGTTGTTAAAGTCGAAATTAACATCATTACCCATCTTGCAAACTCCAAATTTCGCGAAACCGTTTGTGCTGTTATGCGATGCAAGTCTTTACGGTCTCAGTTGTGTCCTAGCACAAGAGAACGAGGACGGCGTCGAGTTGCCCATTGCTTACATGTCGGAAAAATTGTCGAAGGCACAACGTAACTATTCAGTTACAGAGCTCGAATGTTTGGCGGTCATCAGGGGCATAAAGAAATTTAGAGCCTACATTGAAGGGCAGGAATTTGTGGTAGTACAGATCACGCATCTCTGCAGTGGCTAATGAAGCAAAAAGATTTATCTGGACGTTTAGCACGCTGGTCGATAAGATTACAAGGCTTCTCTTTCGAAATTAAGCATCGTAGCGGTTCACAAAATATTGTAGCTGACGCCTTGTCTCGGAAAGATGAAATCGTTGTTAGTGAATTATCGGACGGTGGACCGATCATCGATTTATCGTCCAACGAATTTAACTGAGCACTCTAAAGGTGACGCTCTGCAAGAAGCAGAATCTTGGAAACTTTGGGTTCCAGAAAATATGAGAACAGAAGTTATGGTACGTGCGCACAATTCTCCTGACTCAGCTCATGTAGGCATGGGAAAAATGGTGGAGAAGCTGAAGCGATATCTATTTTGGCCAGGTATGGTCACACAGATTCGCCGATACATATTTAATTGTTCTGTTTGTAAGTCAACTAAGAGCCCTAATTTCGTTCTTAGACCACCCATGGGGAAACCGGTCACTTCAGATAGACCATTCCAGAAATTGTATATGGATCTATTGGGACCATATCCAAGATCGAAGAATGGAAAAATAGGTCTTTTGGTTATTGTCGATCATAACACGAAGTTTCACTTTTTGCATCCGTTAAAAAAGTTCACGAGCAATCGCATTTGTGATTTTCTGGAGAATTATGTGTTTTATACGTTCGGAGTTCCTGAGTCAATTCTATTGGACAACGGTTCACAGTTTAAATCAGGGTATTTTAAAGCTTTTCTGACCCGTTTCGGCGTGACGCAGGTGTGTACAGCAGTATACTCTCCTCAAGCCAATGCTAGCGAACGCTTGAATCGATCTGTTTTAGCAGCCATTCGCGCTTACGTTGGCTCGGATCATACAAATTGGGATCGAAACCTAAACGAGATCAGTGCTTCATTACGTTCTAGTTTACACCGTAGCATGTAATGGGCACATTAAATTTGGAAAAATAATTAGAAAATAAAATAAAATTTTTTTTTGAAATATGTATTTTGGCGCGCAGTCACTAATTATCGTTAGTAAATGCAACTTTGTTTTTAACGGAGCTTGCAACTGTGGCAGTGGTGAGTTTTTTTTGAGAGAGTTGACAATTAGACACTCGGCTATATCCGGTTAAAGGGGGGTATAAAAGAAGCAGGTTAGGCGAGATCCGATCTTTTCGATTTGGACCAGACTTAGCAGCAGACGCAAACCTTGATTTCGTGCTATCGTCCTTAACCTAAAGGAAGCACGCGGGGCGTGAAGTATAAAAAGAATATTTTTATATGGCAAACAGGGTCAGCAAAATGTATTTTTTAAATATATATAATCATATTTGCGGAGATTTGAAATCTAGTCGCAATTTTTGGTAAGCGCGAATAATTAATTCTGACCGTTGGCATTGTGTTAATGCAACATAAAAATATTTAATTCTGCAGCGAAAACTTTGCCTCAGTGCAGGCGAAAAGCTTGGCAGCTGATATTTGCGTAGATCGCACCTCAACCCAAGCAAGATCAGTATCAGTGCACGCGAAAAAGCTTGGAAGCTTTTATCTGCGCAGATCGCACATCAACGCAAGCCAGACCTGTAGCAGCGCAGCAGAACAAAGAGAACCTCGCAATAGTGCCCAAAAATCGTGCCAAAGTTCAGTGCAATCAGTGAAACATAACCTAACGCCAACTAAAGTCACGCATGTCAAAAACTTAAAAAAAAATAAAAAAATAAAAACTGTGGGGTCCAACAAACCCAGATCCAGCAAATACATCATAAAAACGTTTTAAAACTATATAATTCTCTCTAACGGCAGAAACCTTACACCTAGTTTAAGTTTTTTAAGTTATATTTTTTTTTCAAATGTCCCTAAAAAGTGGCAAGAAAAAGAAAGAAAGAAAAAAATACAGAAAATTCACTTTCCAAAGTAAGTGCAAAAGAATTGGCACCAAGAGGCAGGGAAGAAAAATTAAAGAAAAAAAAATGAAAAAAGGTAGTTGCAAGTGAGAAAATAAATTCTAACGTGAAGTATGCAAGTAGCAAAACATTAGATAGTAGCAAAGAAATGGTAAAATTAAGAATTAAAATATAAAACACACCCACCTCACAACAATTTAATATAAAATATATTTAACAAAAAGAAGAAAGGAAAAAAAAGAACAAAAGAACATTAACAAAACATTAAACCACCAATAAAACAACAACAACATCAACACCTCGCACAGCGAGAAGGCCTTCGTCGTTGCAGCAAAGGGGTGAGTAAAAGAAAAAAAAACAAAACCGTATCAATTTATATTTTTATATTTTATTGTTTTGGTGAAAGTGAATAAAGTGTTAATAGTCTAGAATCAAGTTTAAGTTTATTGAATCAAAGAAATTTATAGGATCGTACCGACTACAAAAAAAAAAGAGAAAAAAAAATAAAAATACGGCTAGAATACATATGTTCGCACAAAAGAAAATGATAATTAAAAACTTATTTAGAATTTAATCAGTAGTTAACGTCATGGCAATTAAAAGAAAAGAAAATATTTGAAGAAAAAATTTCAAAATGTGAATATACCCAAAGGAGATAAGCGTAGCGTTAGTTTTGCATGTTCTTGTTTCAATTTCGTATTAGCTGTGTTTGCTTGGCGTAAGCCTTAGGCTGAGCTTTAAGTGAGTTGCTTTGCTTTGCTGTTCTTATGATAAAGAGATAACGAGTTGAGTCGCACCAAAATAAAAACCGCAATGCACTAAGAGAAATTATGAAATACTTTAGTTAATAATAAGAAAGTGTGGTACTGTTTTATTGTCTTAGGCCGAATCTCAAAAGTTGAAGAAGAAGATGGTACACTGAAGAAAATTATGGGGACTTAAAAATAAAAACAATGTTTATGTTTAGAATAAATTTAGTTTGAATTAGACTTTATAAGATACCCTGAAGGGAAAATTGAATACACCACAAAAAAAAATTATGTTTGTATAAACTATTTTTAATAACCATTTTTTTTTGTTAATACTGTGCATACCTATTGCAATATAATTTGGTGATAGTATAGTTTATTATTGTTTTTTTGGGGCATACTATATAATGATGAGCTACTATTAATTTATTTATTCAAAGAATGAATTTAATATGATTTCTGAAAATAGTATGCAAAGTAACTTTGCAGATTTAGTTATTGTTAAGTTTGGAAGTTGAATAAAATTTGATTATGGAAGAATAAATTTTGTATTTATGTTTCCTGGATAGTAAGAAGATTGCGTAATCAGTTTGGGAGATTTTCAAATAAATCTGGCATTAGAAAACTCAAGGTAGGGTGGGTACAGAGCCATGCTGCAACAACAACATGCAGTTACTTTAGCGTAGTTAAACTCAGTGTGTCCGATTTTAGATTCCACTCGAAGTCTGTTTGGTGATTATGTTCTATGTGTCAACAAAACAAAAGGCTCTCGGACTTATAAATTTTAAATTTAATATTAATAGCGTCGGTGTTTGCGTGTTTGTGTACTTAAATGAGTCAACGAACCCCCCCACAGGCTGTTTTTGCTAGCCGTAACAACCGAATCCGACCCGACTCATATAAGCTACGATCCCCTCGCGCAAAAGATAGTTCCCGAATTCCATCCATAGGGGAAAACAACGACTGTACGTTACAAGCACAGGATTTTCTCCGTATTACTTATGTTTTGGACAAAATATGATCGTGAATGGCAAGGACTATGAGCTTCTTAGAAAATTAGAACTGTTGACAGATGACACTATGCTTAGTGCATCTGAGCAATTGCAATTGGCACGCGCCGGAGCTAAAAGCAACATTGCACGAGCTCATGACGCTAACGCTAGAACATATAATTTGCGTAGTCGTTCAATGCAACTGAAAGTTGGAGATGTAGTTCATGTTCGCAGCTTTGCTCAAAGTAACGCAAGCAAGAAATTTAGCAGCAAATAAGCTCCAGTTTTCGTCGAAGCCAGCGTAATAAGGATAGTGAGTTCACCGTACTACGAGGTAGCGAATGAACGGGGTAAATCTATTGGTGTATATCATTTGAAAGATATTAAATGCTAAAGTCGAGTACGGTATATTGACCCTTTTTCAGATAATAATTCTCGAGATGAGACTCTCGTCTCATTATCTGCGCTGTAGGGGCCAGTTTCGTCAGCATACATATTTCGCATCTTTGTATTTTGTTTAACTTTGTGTCTTAACATAGCCCTCTGTTGTGGCGTATGTTAACAGCGGCCACGCTCACGCAAGATTTAAACAGCGATAGCCGAAAGAGAGAAACCGAACGAATGAGCATAGAATAGACGAATGTAAGATCAAGCACAGTTATATCCTTCCAAAGTCTGGAAAGCAAAACTGCTCGTAGGCCAATTTTTGCTTTGCATGTATATTCTGAGTCGAGATATAAAAGGCAGATCACGCGGCCGCATGATTCTTTTTCTGCGAGCAAATTTATTCGAAACGCACGTTTGTCTAACCACAAAAAAAAAGACTCGTGTTTGTAAAGCCAAGTTTTATATATACATATATATATGTACGCAAAGTATATTGCGATCACCTCTCGCTAAAAAGCTTTGAGAATATCGGCCCGGCAAATATATAGCCGTCCCGCCGCATCAATTTGAGTGCAGCGTGAGCAGCAAGGATTGAGCAACGTGTACCGCAGTGAAAAAGGCAACAAAAACAGCAGAAGCAGCTAATTGTCGCCGGCCGGTCAGTGCATTGCGCTTTCGCGCTTTCCTTCCAAAAAGCCACACCGGTCGGCAAGCCAAGACCTCTCGTGCACACCCTGGTTGCTAGAAGTTTCGAAGTAATTCCGACGACGAGTCAAAGAGCTATATCTGAGGCGGCGCACTACGCTAAGGCAGCGACAGACAACACGCGTTCTTGAGGGAACAAACCCACATCCCAGCGACAGCGGAATCGTGAGAAGTTAACATACCCCACCACATGCATAGGGCGTAGGGTATATTAACAGCAGGAGAGCGACAGACGACGGCACAGCGAGTTCAACGAACCAGCACAACCGGCATAACGGCGCAAGTCTCAACAGCTGTTGTGTGATCGGCGCGCCTCTGTTAAAACAGAATTAAAATTGAGTGAAATCGTTCACATGTGTGTTGAGTAATTTTCACCCGCAAGTATTAAAATAGTTTCAATTTTTAAGTAAGATTTTGAGCATAATGTAGTGGTTAGAAACGCAATTCTTGCGAAGTTAATTAATAATTAAAATTAAAATCTAAATACTTTGTTACGCGCAAATCATACGTCATGAATTTGTAATTAGTGTTCGCAGCTTTCGCTTAAATATAATTTGTTATTCCATACAGTGAGAAAACATCAAAACATCAGCTGTAACTTCAACGGGCCCAGCGATGGTACATCGATGGAAGGATTGTGAGTAAAAAAAAAACATAAACTGTTTACTTCTTCGTGAGTAAAACTTGTATTAGCAAGAATATTGTGTTGTGTATTTGAGCGAATATCTGCGATTACTAAAAATACGCGTACGAATTTCCGTATCAGTTTAATTGAAGTATATTTTGATTTTTGAGTAGAGTAATGCAATCCATATGGATCATGCTAAATATATTAGTATGTTATTATCAAGACTGAGAGTTTAAATCAGCAATGTTTGAGTAGATTTAATATTGAAGTCCGCTGCTGATCGACAAAAATGCGTTTACTATTATACTATTTGATGTGAAATAAATGAAGTCTTTGACAAGGGGTAACCACCAAATGTTTAATCAGTTACCAAGGTAGGGAGGGTAAAGAATAAGGGGGCGAATAACACCTCAGCCACCCTCAAGGTTAACGCGACCATATACTGCTGCCGATTTTTCTACGTGGGTACAGCCCAGACACTCTTTTGAACCATTCCTTTTAGATTTCCGATAGTGCACTTAATTCTTACTTTTTTTGTGTCGAGTAGCGTCATATAGCAGGAAGAGGCAAAAACCCACGCCAACCCCGACGAGCATAGCACAGAGCAACGCTAGAAGTGCACGACCGCCGAATCCTCTGTACGCATTGTCCTTCAGACAGTGTGAGCTACGGACGCCTTTGCAGGCATCCCTGTGTCCCATCACAGTTGAACACTACAGTATTTACGAGTGCATTATTGAATTTGCCTTTCAAATATTAATTTTAATTTTATTTGCAGTCGAATTGACGCTGCAGTGCAAACGTACATATGTACATACACTCATATATTTGCGGTTTCATATATTTTGTGTTCGTATATTCTGTTTCTACTAACAACAAAAAGCTTTTCTATTTTCTTGATCTCGCTCTCGCTCACCAGCATCTCTCCCACATTGTCTGCTCTTATCCGACGTAATTGCGGTTGTCTCTGCCTCTCACGCTCTCTCACTCAAGTGCTCTCTAGATTTTAACCGTTGTATCGTGCTCATTGCATCGACACATTAATACTTACATACTTGCACTCTACCTTGTTTTGTTCAAGCAAATCGATATTTACATCTTTTATAATGTGTTTTTGCCACTGCCTGGCCGCGTGCGGATCGTGTATTTCTCGCAATAAAAGGCTAAGCGCCAACACGTCCAGCTCAGTCGAAAAGTTATTTATTCTGATTCTTCTTCTTCTACTTATGCTAGGGCTACTTGTTCATTCAATATTCATTCAATACATCGATAAATCGATATTCATAGCGTTGTAACTATGTAACTTAACTATTTCCTATCTGTTATACAAATTCCGTTAACATTTCAACTGCTCAATTCAACTATCAAAAATATAATAAAATAAGAAAAGGCGCTATTTCGGCGCCAACATACTCCCGGCCTTGGAAGCTCCTTCCAACAAAACTAATCAGTCTGCTATTGGCAGGGGGCAAATCCTATGTACGTTCCGCTTGTAGATTCCACTCTTTGTTTTAAGAGTAACGACGCGAACCGCTCCATCAGCACCAGGATGAGTTTCTTGAATGCGACCGAGAACCCAGTGTCCAGGTGGGGCATTGTCTTCCATTATAAGCACCAACGTGCCAATTTGAACATTGTTGCAGACGGATGCCCACTTGTTCGCTGCTGCAGCAAGGTAAGATATTCGGTTGACCAACGCTTCCAAAAGGACTGATGTACAGCCACGACTCGCTTCCATCTATTTGTAATTGATAACTTTAGGTCAGCTTCGTCGCAAGGTTCCACTAAAGCATTAAGCGGTCGTCCAATTAAGAAGTGACCTGGAGTCAACGGCTCGAGGTCTGCAGGATCTGTGGACAACGGATGAAGCAGCCGTGAGTTCATTACCGCCTCAGCTTGCGATATGACTGTAACGAGCTCCTCATAATTGAGCGCTGTCCCATTGAAGCATCTGAGCAATAGCTGCTTGGCCACCTTGACGGCGCTTTTCCAAAGCCCGCCGAAATGAGGCGAGCGTGGCGGTATGAAATGGAAGTCAATACCCCGATGAGTAAATTGATTGACAATTTGCTGCTTGTTTTCGTCATCCCACAACTGTTTGGTCCTTGTCGTTAGTTCGCGAGATGCACCAACAAAATTAGTAGCATTGTCACAGTACAATTCGCTACTTAGTCCTCGCCGAGAAAAGAATCGCTTTAGAGCCGCGATGAAGGCGCTCGAGCTAAGATCCGATACTAACTCCAAATGACACGCTTTTGTCAAGAAGCATACAAAGACGCAGAGATACGGCTTTGTTGGCCGACGACCCCGCTGGCTATAATGCATCCAAAGTGGTCCGGCGAAATCCACGCCAGCTTGTTCGAATGGTTGCGCTCCGAGCTGCACTCTACCCGCCGGCAAAGGGCCCATGAGTTGATTCGATGATATGGGACGTTGACGGAAACAAGCCACACAGCTTCGAACCACCCTGCGAGCTACCTTTCTAGCATTGATCACCCAGTACCTCTGTCGCACAAAAGCGCATATAGTCTGCTCTCCGGCGTGCATATTAGTTCGGTGTGTATGCTCAAATAAAGAATTTACAACAATGTGCTCACTTGGCATTAAAATTGGGTGTCTTGTGTTATATGGTACGTTGGCATGTGTGAGCCTGCCACCTACACGAACTATTTCGACTCCATTGGCAATTTCAAAAAAAGGGGTCAGCCCTTGTATTTTGGCCGATCGTATACATTTTTCTTTTCTAAGTTTGACTATCTCCTCATAGAACGATAAGTTTTGTACATTAAAAACTATGTAACGCAAACCACCTTCCATTTCCATAGCAGTTAAGGCTTCAGCCTTAGTTGAGTCAGTTTTACTGTGACGCCAACGATATATATAACCAAACACTCTATTCAACTTAAGGAAATCTTTTGCAAATTTGCATTTGCCAACGATATCACTAACTTTCAGTTCCGCCCTAACTATCAAGGAAAATTTTGAATTTCGCTGCTCTGGAACTTCTTTTTGAATAGGTAGCTGCATCTCTGGCCATTGATCGGCCGGAAGACTCAAGAATTCTGGACCCATCCACCACATCGTAGAATTTTTCAATTCTGCAGTATGCAGCCCACGGGAGACAATGTCCGCCGGGTTAAGTTTAGATGCTACCTTGAACCAGTTTTGCGCCTGCGTCAATTCTTGGATGCGTGCAACTCTATTCGCGACAAATGTGTTCCATCTGCTGGGATGCGAAGCAATCCAGTTAAGCACAATTGTCGAATCTGTAAAATATTTAGTCTGAGAAACCGAGACAGGGACGCAATTTTTGACCTTGGCCATTAGTTGGGCTAAGAGCCTTGCTCCTTCTAGTTCCAGACGAGGTAGCGATGTGACACGCACCGGTGCTACCTTAGATTTTGCCGTTAATAAATTTACTGAGATGACTCCTCCTTGATTTACCACTCGGGCATATATTGCTGCACCATAGGCACGACAAGATGCATCGGAGAAGCCATATAGCTCCAACTCTTGAATCTCACTGTCTGTTGGTACCACTGCGCGGGGTAGAGGACACTTTCACACGAGATTCAAGTCCTCACGGTATCTCTCCCACTGTTGGGCGTAACTGGAGGGCAATTCTTCATCCCAGTCCTGATTGAGTAACCATAACTCCTGCATAAAAATCTTTCCTAGTATTAACAACGGACTGAGGAATCCCATGGGGTCAAATAGTTGCGCCACTTCGGATAAAACCACGCGTTTTGTTATACCGGTCGACGTCCTTGCGGCGTACGTAAACTGAAACCGATCAGGAACTGACGCCCAGCATATGCCGAGAGTCTTTGCGGTGTCCATAGTTTTTAATTCTAAGGAATCAGGGAATTTTGTATCACTCAGAGGAGTCTCACAATTAGTTCGCCACTTATGAAGCTCAAATCCTCCCAGCTTAAGCAATTTTGCGACTTCCCCTTTTAAATCCCACAACGTCGCTATAGACTCTGCTCCACACAGCAAGTCATCCATATAAAAGTTACGCTGAATCGCTTCATAAGCTAGTGGATATTGTGAACTGTAACGCTCCGCTAGATAATACAGACAACGCACAGCAAGAAAGGGGGCAGAATTTGTACCATAAGTAACGGTTTTCAGACGCAGCACTTAAATTGGCTCTGTACTTCTCCGACGCCACAGGATGCACTGATAATTGCAATCCCCTGGTTCAACCAAAATTTGCCTATACATCTTTGTAATATCTGCCGTCAGAGCATATCTGTAAAACCGAAAACGCGTAAGCGTCTCAAAGAGGTCTGGCTGCAAGGTAGGTCCCACAAGCATTGTGTCGTTCAATGACAATCCATTCGACGTCTTGCATGACGCATCGAAGACGACATCTTAACTTAGTTGTCAAGCTGTCTGGTCTGATAATTGGATGGTGAGGTATAAAGTACTTCACATTGTGTACTTGCTCTGTGGGCACCTCCTCCATATGATTCAAAGACATGTATTCTTCTATGAACTCTACATAATGCCTTTTAAGCTCGGAGTTCCGATTTAATTTTCTTTCTAAATTTAAAAATCTGTTGAGTGCAATGTTATAGGAACTGCCTAAACCTTCCCTGGGCTCTTTAAATAAGAGGGACACTACAAATCTATTACACTCTGTTAGTTTTACTTTAGACAAAAAGGCGTGCTCGCATTGCTGTTCTTCTGGACTCCAGAAAGCCGAATCTTGAGTACCCTTAGCAGAGCGTTGAGGAATTTCCTCACACTCCCAAAACCTTTGAACCATTTTGTGCAACTCTTCTGCTTCATCTTGCTTAACCTTAGCTGAATGATTGCAGATTAATGCTACGTTATAGTCTGGTTCATATTCTCCTACTACGATCCAGCCCAGCAGTGATTTTTGAAGAATTGGTTTATTTAAACCTAGCTTGATTTGACCCGCAACTATAAGCTTGAAGAACAGGTTCACCCCCAACAGCATACTTATTTCATTAGCCGAGTCGAAGCAAGGATCTGCTAGCTTGACTTTCTTCGGTAGCCGCAAGTCGAATGCTGTTGCTGCTGCTGTCGGGTTATATTGCGTTATTTTTGGTAGAACACAAAATCTATCAGTTGCTTCAAAGTTTGTCACCAAAGATTTAAATGTCGTTTTTAATTCACCAAGAATTTCAGACTTGGAATTTCCTATACCATTAAGCGAATAGTGAACACTTATAATTGGCAACTCCAGTTTGGAAGCTAGCCAAGAGGTCACGAAATTCAACTGGCTTCCCGAGTCCAGCACACATCTACATTTGTGAAACCTTCCCATGGAATCCTTCACGAGCACTATCGCTGTTGCGAGAAAACTTACAGCCTTATTTGTCAATAAGGAACTATAAAGCGAGCTTGAACCCCCTTTTGATCACTTGCATTTTCAGTATCTCCGGTCTCCCTATGAAGCAGTTCATGATGCGTCTTGTGACACGTACCGCAACGCGGCCCAGTGCAACCCTTCGTTAGATGACGCTTACTGAAGCAAACTAAACATAAGCCTATCCTTTTAACTTCGTGGTATCTCTGTAACGGTGTCAAGGATTTAAATTTTAAACACGCCTTCAAATGATGATGGCCAGAGCAATAATAACACGCACTTGCATTATCCATTGCAACCGCCAAGCTTGCCCTTTTTGCATCACCCTTGGGGGCTGTTTTGGCTGAAATGGCTTTTCTAACCTCGCGACTGGACAAATTTAATTCTCTGTTGCTGAGGAATTGGGCAAGCAGTTCCCAAGACGGTAGCTTTGAACAGTCGTACTCGCCTTCCCATTTTTCTAATGTCGCATCATCTAGCTTGCTTCGTGTCAAATGAAAAACAAAAGCATCTAATATCTCCTTGTCGCTGCCTAACGAGCGAAGGGCGACCAATTGAGAGTTTACGGAATCGACTAGCGTCCTTAGCGACTCTGCATCCGCTTGCTTCATCTTCCGAGTGCTAAAAAGTTCGCAAATATGTGACTGCACAATAATAGCCTTGTGTTCGAAACGATCTCTGAGCAATTGAAGGGCCTTTCTGTAGTTACCTGCCGACAACTCTAAACATTCAATTGTTCGTGAGGGAACAGCACCTAAACAGGACCTTAGATGAATGAACTTTGAAAGCTCATCAAGGTCGTTGTCTGCTTCAATCAATGTCACAAATGAATTGTACCAGCTGGTCCAATCCGTGACTTTACCTGTAAATTGTGGTAATTTCAATGCAGGCAGCTTAGAACTGCGAGCACTGATACTATTTGCCATTGTAGAGTTTGCTGACGGCTCGGAACTCCCAGTTGAGTGACGACCCCTTTTTGTCAATTGGCTCAAAATCTTTGACTTTACTTCGCAATACGTTTCTTCTATAAGTTGACGAGTATCGAATTCCGCCGCATTTTCACCAGCCTGCTCAATCTGACTTTGAATTTCACACAGCTGAGCGAACACTGACTCAACCAAGCTCAAGCGCGCTTCCAACTCCGTGGCGACCATAGACTGGCAGTTTGACATTACATAGTTCTTGTTGCGATTCAACGAATTCAATAAACTTTCTCTAAGAGGATAATGCTCTAAAGTTTTGTTGTTCTTTTTTGGAGCCATCTTGCTCGAGAACAAAATTTTAATTACTTAGTTTAAACTGATTTAAACAACGCGTTCAGTTTAAGCTCCTAATTCAAAGCAAGTAATCAACCTTTTAGGATTTACCAATAGCGTACAACGCGCCTTAAGTTTTTATTTTTATTTTTTATTTTTATTTTTTAGTTTTAATTAATCTTGTGCCACTGTGCTGCTTAGATTTATATTTGCACGCACCAACATATAAGTATATCGATCTGCCAAATTGAGTACCGAAATATTTATGTATGCACTACAAATCACATGTATTGAGCTGCAACGGGACCTATGTATTTTGTATTGAATCTGCTTAAGCGCAGCAGCCAACGTGTTTCGAACAAGTACAGCACCTTATCGGTACGCTGATTATGCCTACATACGCCTGCCTTCAGTCACCTATACATGTGTGCATGTAAGTGCCAGTCTATGTAAGCACTGCTTATCAGATGTATTAAGCTGCAACGGGACTTATGTATTTCGTATCAACCACTCTTGAGCGCAGCAGCCAACCGTTTTAGAAAAAGTACAGCAACCTTTGGTTGCGCTGCTGATGCTCTCTACAATTGTGTCTTTGATCACTTTAACAATAAACTGGTGTGACTCTTGCATATACATATGTACATACAGACCCTACACCGGCACATACAATTTACTGCAATGAATAAATGTATATCTGAATGTATGCCTATTTACATATGAACTGATTATGTACCAATAAGCACTTTCTCACAAACCAATGTACCACACACATTAGATTTATTATATTTTAATTTTTTGTTGAGACACTATTAAAACACACCGAACTTGAAATGCCTATAAGCCGTGCAAGAAGTACTAAATGCACCAAGCAGAAAGCTACTCACAGTTCGATGGGAAGATGCTGCCGTCGCCGTATGCGCCTCCAGCTATCCGTCTCTTTTATATTTGCAGTGCTCCAGTAGCGAGCTCTACATCAGCTTCAAAATTAAGCTGCAATCGGGTGAGAACTTTATCCAAAAGTCCCTGCTCGGGCGCCAAATGTTTTCGCCACTGCCTGGCCGCGTGCGGATCGTGTATTTCTCGCAATAAAAGGCTAAGCGCCAACACGTCCAGCTCAGTCGAAAAGTAATTTATTCTGATTCTTCTTCTTCTACTTATGCTAGGGCTACTTGTTCATTCAATATTCATTCAATACATCGATAAATCGATATTCATAGCGTTGTAACTATGTAACTTAACTATTTCCTATCTGTTATACAAATTCCGTTAACATTTCAACTGCTCAATTCAACTTAAATATCAAAAATATAATAAAATAAGAAAAGGCGCTACTTCGGCGCCAACACCTTGCAAGCTCCTTCCAACAAAACTAATCAGTCTGCTATTGGCAGGGGGCAAATCCTATGTACGTTCCGCTTGTAGATTCCACTCTTTGTTTTAAGAGTAACGACCGCGAACCGCTCCATCAGCACCAGGATGAGTTTCTTGAATGCGACCGAGAACCCAGTGTCCAGGTGGGGCATTGTCTTCCATTATAAGCACCAACGTGCCAATTTGAACATTGTTGCAGACGGATGCCCACTTGTTCGCTGCTGCAGCAAGGTAAGATATTCGGTTGACCAACGCTTCCAAAAGGACTGATGTACAGCCACGACTCGCTTCCATCTATTTGTAATTGATAACTTTAGGTCAGCTTCGTCGCAAGGTTCCACTAAAGCATTAAGCGGTCGTCCAATTAAGAAGTGACCTGGAGTCAACGGCTCGAGGTCTGCAGGATCTGTGGACAACGGATGAAGCAGCCGTGAGTTCATTACCGCCTCAGCTTGCGATATGACTGTAACGAGCTCCTCATAATTGAGCGCTGTCCCATTGAAGCATCTGAGCAATAGCTGCTTGGCCACCTTGACGGCGCTTTTCCAAAGCCCGCCGAAATGAGGCGAGCGTGGCGGTATGAAATGGAAGTCAATACCCCGATGAGTAAATTGATTGACAATTTGCTGCTTGTTTTCGTCATCCCACAACTGTTTGGTCCTTGTCGTTAGTTCGCGAGATGCACCAACAAAATTAGTAGCATTGTCACAGTACAATTCGCTACTTAGTCCTCGCCGAGAAAAGAATCGCTTTAGAGCCGCGATGAAGGCGCTCGAGCTAAGATCCGATACTAACTCCAAATGACACGCTTTTGTCAAGAAGCATACAAAGACGCAGAGATACGCCTTTGTTGGCCGACGACCCCGCTGGCTATAATGCATCCAAAGTGGTCCGGCGAAATCCACGCCAGCTCGTTCGAATGGTTGCGCTCCGAGCTGCACTCTACCCGCCGGCAAAGGGCCCATGAGTTGATTCGATGATATGGGACGTTGACGGAAACAAGCCACACAGCTTCGAACCACCCTGCGAGCTACCTTTCTAGCATTGATCACCCAGTACCTCTGTCGCACAAAAGCGCATATAGTCTGCTCTCCGGCGTGCATATTAGTTCGGTGTGTATGCTCAAATAAAGAATTTACAACAATGTGCTCACTTGGCATTAAAATTGGGTGTCTTGTGTTATATGGTACGTTGGCATGTGTGAGCCTGCCACCTACACGAACTATTTCGACTCCATTGGCAATTTCAAAAAAAGGGGTCAGCCCTTGTATTTTGGCCGATCGTATACATTTTTCTTTTCTAAGTTTGACTATCTCCTCATAGAACGATAAGTTTTGTACATTAAAAACTATGTAACGCAAACCACCTTCCATTTCCATAGCAGTTAAGGCTTCAGCCTTAGTTGAGTCAGTTTTACTGTGACGCCAACGATATATATAACCAAACACTCTATTCAACTTAAGGAAATCTTTTGCAAATTTGCATTTACCAACGATATCACTAACTTTCAGTTCCGCCCTAACTATCAAGGAAAATTTTGAATTTCGCTGCTCTGGAACTTCTTTTTGAATAGGTAGCTGCATCTCTGGCCAATGATCGGCCGGAAGACTCAAGAATTCTGGACCCATCCACCACATCGTAGAATTTTTCAATTCTGCAGTATGCAGCCCACGGGAGACAATGTCCGCCGGGTTAAGTTTAAATGCTACCTTGAACCAGTTTTGCGCCTGCGTCAATTCTTGGATGCGTGCAACTCTATTCGCGACAAATGTGTTCCATCTGCTGGGATGCGAAGCAATCCAGTTAAGCACAATTGTCGAATCTGTAAAATATTTAGTCTGAGAAACCGAGACAGGGACGCAATTTTTGACCTTGGCCATTAGTTGGGCTAAGAGCCTTGCTCCTTCTAGTTCCAGACGAGGTAGCGATGTGACACGCACCGGTGCTACCTTAGATTTTGCCGTTAATAAATTTACTGAGATGACTCCTCCTTGATCTACCACTCGGGCATATATTGCTGCACCATAGGCACGACAAGATGCATCGGAGAAGCCATATAGCTCCAACTCTTGAATCTCACTGTCTGTTGGTACCACTGCGCGGGGTAGAGAACACTTGCACACGAGATTCAAGTCTTCCCGGTATCTCTCCCACTGTTGGGCGTAACTGGAGGGCAATTCTTCATCCCAATCCTGATTGAGTAACCATAACTCCTGCATAAAAATCTTTCCTAGTATTGACAACGGACTGAGGAATCCCATGGGGTCAAATAGTTGCGCCAGTTCGGATAGAACCACGCGTTTTGTTATACCGGTCGACGTCCTTGCGGCGTACGTAAACTGAAACCGATCAGGAACTGACGCCCAGCAGATGCCGAGAGTTTTCGCGGTGTCCATAGTTTTTAATTCTAAGGAATCAGGGAATTTTGTATCACTCAGAGGAGTCTCACAATTAGTTCGCCACTTATGAAGCTCAAATCCTCCCAGCTTAAGCAATTTTGCGACTTCCCCTTTTAAATCCCACAACGTCGCTATAGACTCTGCTCCACACAGCAAGTCATCCATATAAAAGTTACGCTGAATCGCTTCATAAGCTAGTGGATATTGTGAACTGTAACGCTCCGCTAGATAATACAGACAACGCACAGCAAGAAAGGGGGCAGAATTGTACCATAAGTAACGGTTTTCAGACGCAGCACTTAAATTGGCTCTGTACTTCTCCGACGCCACAGGATGCACTGATAATTGCAATCCCCTGGTTCAACCAAAATTTGCCTATACATCTTTGTAATATCTGCCGTCAGAGCATATCTGTAAAACCGAAAACGCGTAAGCGTCTCAAAGAGGTCTGGCTGCAAGGTAGGTCCCATAAGCATTGTGTCGTTCAATGACAATCCATTCGACGTCTTGCATGACGCATCGAAGACGACATATTAACTTAGTTGTCAAGCTGTCTGGTCTGATAATTGGATGGTGAGGTATAAAGTACTTCACATTGTGTACTTGCTCTGTGGGCACCTTCTCCATATGATTCAAAGACATGTATTCTTCTATGAACTCTACATAATGCCTTTTAAGCTCGGAGTTCCGATTTAATTTTCTTTCTAAATTTAAAAATCTGTTGAGTGCAATGTTATAGGAACTGCCTAAGCCTTCCCTGGGCTCTTTAAATAAGAGGGACACTACAAATCTATTACACTCTGTAAGTTTTACTTTAGACAAAAAGGCGTGCTCGCATTGCTGTTCTTCTGGACTCCAGAAAGCCGAATCTTGAGTACCCTTAGCAGAGCGTTGAGGAATTTCCTCACACTCCCAAAACCTTTGAACCATTTTGTGCAACTCTTCTACTTCATCTTGCTTAACCTTAGCTGAATGATTGCAGATTAATGCTTCGTTATAGTCTGGTTCATATTCTCCTACTACGATCCAGCCCAGCAGTGATTTTTGAAGAATTGGTTTATTTAAACCTAGCTTGATTTGACCCGCAACTATAAGCTTGAAGAACAGGTTCACCCTCAACAGCATACTTATTTCATTAGCCGAGTCGAAGCAAGGATCTGCTAGCTTGACTTTCTTCGGTAGCCGCAAGTCGAATGCTGTTGCTGCTGCTGTCAGGTTATATTGCGTTATTTTTGGTAGAACACAAAATCTATCAGTTGCTTCAAAGTTTGTCACCAAAGATTTAAATGTCGTTTTTAATTCACCAAGAATTTCAGACTTGGAATTTCCTATACCATTAAGCGAATAGTGAACACTTATAATTGGCAACTCCAGTTTGGAAGCTAGCCAAGAGGTCACGAAATTCAACTGGCTTCCCGAGTCCAGCACACATCTACATTTGTGAAACCTTCCCATGGAATCCTTCACGAGCACTATCGCTGTTGCGAGAAAACTTACAGCCTTATTTGTCAATAAGGAACTATAAAGCGAGCTTGAACCCCCCTTTTGATCACTTGCATTTTCAGTATCTCCGGTCTCCTATGAAGCAGTTCATGATGCGTCTTGTGACACGTACCGCAACGCGGCCCAGTGCAACCCTTCGTTAGATGACGCTTACTGAAGCAAACTAAACATAAGCCTATCTTTTTAACTTCGTGGTATCTCTGTAACGGTGTCAAGGATTTAAATTTTAAGCACGCCTTCAAATGATGATGGCCAGAGCAATAATAACACGCACTTGCATTATCCATTGCAACCGCCAAGCTTGCCCTTTTTGCATCACCCTTGGGGGCTGTTTTGGCTGAAATGGCTTTTCTAACCTCGCGACTGGACAAATTTAATTCTCTGTTGCTGAGGAATTGGGCAAGCAGTTCCCAAGACGGTAGCTTTGAACAGTCGTTCTCGCCTTCCCATTTTTCTAATGTCGCATCATCTAGCTTGCTTCGTGTCAAATGAAAAACAAAAGCATCTAATATCTCCTTGTCGCTGCCTAACGAGCGAAGGGCGACCAATTGAGAGTTTACGGAATCGACTAGCGTCCTTAGCGACTCTGCATCCGCTTGCTTCATCTTCCGAGTGCTAAAAAGTTCGCAAATATGTGACTGCACAATAATAGCCTTGTGTTCGAAACGATCTCTGAGCAATTGAAGGGCCTTTCTGTAGTTACCTGCCGACAACTCTAAACATTCAATTGTTCGTGAGGGAACAGCACCTAAACAGGACCTTAGATGAATGAACTTTGAAAGCTCATCAAGGTCGTTGTCTGCTTCAATCAATGTCACAAATGAATTGTACCAGCTGGTCCAATCCGTGACTTTACCTGTAAATTGTGGTAATTTCAATGCAGGCAGCTTAGAACTGCGAGCACTGATACTATTTGCCATTGTAGAGTTTGCTGACGGCTCGGAACTCCCAGTTGAGTGACGACCCCTTTTTGTCAATTGGCTCAAAATCTTTGACTTTACTTCGCAATACGTTTCTTCTATAAGTTGACGAGTATCGAATTCCGCCGCATTTTCACCAGCCTGCTCAATCTGACTTTGAATTTCACACAGCTGAGCGAACACTGACTCAACCAAACTCAAGCGCGCTTCCAACTCCGTGGCGACCATAGACTGGCAGTTTGACATTACATAGTTCTTGTTGCGATTCAACGAATTCAATAAACTTTCTCTAAGAGGATAATGCTCTAAAGTTTTGTTGTTCTTTTTTGGAGCCATCTTGCTCGAGAACAAAATTTTAATTACTTAGTTTAAACTGATTTAAACAACGCATTCAGTTTAAGCTCCTAATTCAAAGCAAGTAATCAACCTTTTAGGATTTACCAATAGCGTACAACGCGCCTTAAGTTTTTATTTTTATTTTTATTTTTTTTTTTTAGTTTTAATTAATCTTGTGCCACTGTGCTGCTTAGATATATATTTGCACGCACCAACATATAAGTATATCGATCTGCCAAATTGAGTACCGAAATATTTATGTATATTTAGAAAAAGTACAGCAACCTTTGGTTGCGCTGCTGATGCTCTCTACAATTGTGTCTTTGATCACTTTTACAATAAACTGGTGTGACTCCTGCATATACCTATATACATACAGACCCTACACCGGCACATTCAATTTACTGCAATGAATAAATGTATATCTGAATGTATGCCTATTTACATATGAACTGATTATGTACCAATAAGCACTTTCTCACAAACCAATGTACCACACACATTAGATTTATTATATTTTAATTTTTTGTTGAGACACTATTAAAACACACCGAACTTGAAATGCCTATAAGCCGTGCAAGAAGTACTAAATGCACCAAGCAGAAAGCTACTCACAGTTCGATGGGAAGATGCTGCCGTCGCCGTATGCGCCTCCAGCTATCCGTCTCTTTTATATTTGCAGTGCTCCAGTAGCGAGCTCTACATCAGCTTCAAAATTAAGCTGCAATCGGGTGAGAACTTTATCCAAAAGTCCCTGCTCGGGCGCCAAATGTTTTCGCCACTGCCTGGCCGCGTGCGGATCGTGTATTTCTCGCAATAAAAGGCTTAGCGCCAACACGTCCAGCTCAGTCGAAAAGTTATTTATTCTGATTCTTCTTCTTCTACTTATGCTAGGGCTACTTGTTCATTCAATATTCATTCAATACATCGATAAATCGATATTCATAGCGTTGTAACTATGTAACTTAACTATTTCCTATCTGTTATACAAATTCCGTTAACATTTCAACTGCTCCATTCAACTTAAATATCAAAAATATAATAAAATAAGAAAAGGCGCTATTTCGGCGCCAACATAATGCTTGTTTTCTGCAGCAAAATTGCGAATTGGTTGGTACAACCAATCAAGATTCTATTCTGTGTGGATTGTGCGCCCAACATGATCCACATAAAATGTGTTGGCTTTGCTGCCAAAATCAGGGACTGCCTAATTGCAGACACAGGCCTTAATTGGTATTGTGAATCCTGTAGTGAGGTGGTGAAAGAATCATCAAAATTCATGAGGCAGACTCAGTAAGGCTTCAAAGCTATGCATGTTGCATTTAATGTCCTTCACAGAGCTTGAGTCAAATTTCAAAAATGGCAATGCTACGACTGAATCTCCGAAGCGTAAAAATACTTCGGGTCCTAAAACGCCTACTGTCCCACCTATCCTGCCCACAAAGCCCCTTCTGGTGCCCAGCATTAATCTACCTACAGCTAGCTCATTAATGTAATTTTATTGGCCGGCAAGAACCATCACTAATAACCTTTCTTCAGATCTTTTGCATGAAACCGGTTCAACAGCCTGTGCGCCTATTGATCCCACTGCTGGTACAACTGTGGTTCACAAGCCTCTCGTTGTTGTACCTCTTAATAAATTTATTTTCGTGTCTAGGCTAGCATCCGATACTTCATCGGATGATGTTAGTAACTACATTAAAAGTTGTATAGAATCCCCACATATAAGGGTTGAAAATTTAAATTTTAAACATTCCCGAAGTATATCTTCTTTCAAGTTGAGTGTTCCGCCCGAAATTTTCACCACGATTTGTTCTGAAAGGTTTTGGCCGTCACAGCTCGTTGTAAAGCAGTATAATAATAGGCGTAATGATAATTGTTTATTATTATTATTGTTGTCAATCCCAATTTCATTTATTCAAAAAAAAAAAAAAAAGTTATTGTTGCTAGCTGTTTTATAACATAATCCAAAACATTTGGATAAACAATATATTTTGTTTTTCCATTTTGAGCAAAAATAAACAAACGGTTGGGGGTACCGAATCTGTAACAGGCAACATTAAGTTCGCTGTTTGGCTATGCAGCCAAATAGCAGCAGCATCGCCGCACCATAAGCAGCAACAGCTGCTCTTATATATATATATATATATATATATATATATAATGTTAATTACTCCAACAACAACTAAACTCTTCTTATGTTTCTTGAAATTGCATGCTCAGTCTATGTTAACCGCTTGTCAATTATCTTGCATTGCATGCCCCTTGTATTTGAGCAGCCAAAGTTAGTTATGTTACGATCGCTAACCACTCAAGTTTGAATTCATTTTCGTTATCGCTGCGCATCGATCATAAACGGAATTTAGAAGAGGCAATTTCGAGCCTGCCTGCTGATTTATATAAACTAATTTAAGTTAAATGATATGCCCTAACTGGCTAAATAAATTTAACAAGTAAAACAAAATTATTCGTTTTTTCGTTAATCTACGGCTAGTGAAAAAGCTCCCTAGCCCAACATTTTGTCAATGTTTGTCAAAACGTTGCAGTCGGACGAAACCAACTGCGGTATGCTCGATACCTGTATTAAAACCGTTAAAAACAGGCACACCCCTGCCGTACCCCTACCTCTTTTCAATCGGGCCTCTTTTTATCGCGTTTAATCCTGGTAACGAGTATACCGCAGTCGGTTGCGTCCGACTGCAACGTTTCCACTTGTTTGACTTAAAAATTAGGGGTGCTGGGGGCGGAATAGGTGGACGTGGCTCACGGCGGATGGACGGACGGACACCATGAAGGGCATTGCACAAACCCAATATACTCTTTAACTTCGATATCGAGTATAAAAGCCTCAATATTGAAAAACTAGTTAAATCGACTGCCGAATAATTTTATACCAATTAAAAACGTTGCAGTCGAGAGCAACTGACTGCGAAATATTATAATACCAAAATTAAAACATGATGTAAATAGTTTGCTTGCAAGGAGGGTGTTGAGTCTGGAAGGCTTGATCGTGGAATTTAAATAGTTCAATTCAGTTGTTCAGTTCAGTTCAGTTCAAATGCAAATGCTGCTTATTAACATATTTTGGCGGTATAGAAATTTAGGTTTAGCCAATCTTATTGTCTATCCCAAAAAAGGGTCTGTACCCGAATTGCATGTTCATTCAGAATATGTGTTCATATATGCACAATGTTATGTTAAGGCGTTAAACTTCAAATGCAAAAGCAATTGCATTGTAAACCCTGCTTTGATATCATCTCAATACATTGTAAGGTAGGCCCATCAAATGCCTCACCCACAATTCGCTATGAAGCAGGTAAAAAAGTTATACAGGCTATACTTAAGCATATTAAGTTTACGTGAAACTCTTGATTAAGGTTGTAATGAAGAAAGTAATAAACGGAAAGAATATGATGATTTATGTTATAATTATGAACTATGAATTATATTAACAATGGTATAAAGCACCAACCAAACGGAAAGAATATGATGATTTATGTTATAATTATGAACTATTAATTATATTAACGATGATATAAAAACCCCAACTAAATCATCGATCATAAACTTAGAGCCCTCCGAAACTAAAAAACTAATATTGACTTGACGGACGATATAACTTACTTTTACTTTTTACTTTTATTTATAGTTATTGCAAGGTTAATTCTTCTTGTATTGTCTTTTGGTTTACACCTTTGCACAGATGTTCGTAAATCGTCCATAACGTAAAACATTCATTTTGGACAGCTGTTATAAAACCGCGCTGCATGTAGTTTTGTTAGTAACGGCAGGAAGGTAGTGAAGAACAATGAGAATGTTAATTGACAAATAGGCTGAATGAAGGATTGAATGTTGATCACATTACTACGGACGTAGAAGGTGAAAAAGCATGAAACAATGGAAAAGCTGGCCCTTTTTCAGCCTATAGAGTGTTGGCTGGTCTTGTGGGACATTATGAAGCTCCAATGTAGCCATTCTTATTATTTTAG
The DNA here is from genome assembly GCA_018904305.1 of Scaptomyza montana. NCBI lineage: Eukaryota > Metazoa > Arthropoda > Insecta > Diptera > Drosophilidae > Scaptomyza > Scaptomyza montana. The sequence goes on from JAEIGR010000053.1 coordinate 1,050,308, forward strand.
CAGTCAATGCTACGCAAAATGGACAAGGACACTGTGAGGTAGGCCCAGTGCATGCCTCCCCCACATGACATTTAAATACATAGTCATATACATATAGAATTAAGTATGAACAAATATTATATCTACTTAAACAGGCTTAGCATTTAACATAATTATGGTACGGGGAAGGTTAATAGTAAAAGCATAGCATAAGGTATCATAAGAAACCAGCGTAAGAAGAGCACAGGTCGTACGCGAGTAGCCGCTTGGGAGGGGAGTAGAAAAAGAAGAAGAGCAGTCGTGGAATATTACTGGTGATTCCTGACTTCTATTTGATAAGTGTCGAACGTCTTGATTCTTTCGATGCCAAGTTTGTTCTGAGCTGCTTCCGACGCGGTCAGTGGTATACATATGTCAAAGCTCCAGACTATTGTTAAGACTATATGATATTGTGTTGCCCTAAATGTTTAAAAATAGTTGCAACATTGTTGCTGTTTATTTGTTTTGCTAATAAAGTTGCAGCGTAGATGCTGAGTGGTTTCCTGTAAATGAAACGTGATTCTGGGTTGAAAACCCAGAATGCGCTGACTGACCCTATTGTTTATGTTGTTTTATTTTGTTTATGTTTTTTAGTGTGCCACCCAAGGTGGTTTGGTGGAGGCTGTGGTAAAATACTCTGGTGGTATGGCAACTCCTCCCCTCGTAAGCCGTAGTGACGGCCATAGAGGCGGAATGGCCGGAGAGAAGGCTATAAGTTCGAACTCGGGTAGGGTATAGAGGGTGGTAGCTGATTTCCGAGCTATGAACAGTGCTAATAGTACTAACAAGAGGATTCCAATTGAGATGTATACTGTGTAGATATGACTGTTAGTTAGCTGGCGGAGGTATAATATTTGGTTGTTGGAAGTGATCGTGTCCAATTGGAGTTTTTCCAAACTGAGGATCTTAATGGTTTTATTACGGATTATTTTCCGTGTATCCGAAAGCAATACGAGTAGTAGGGAACTGGGGGTTCTATCTCAATTTATGACTTTTTTTTGACAGTTTAATTACCCCCATTAAATTTTATGACCCTTTTTTCGCCCCTATTTATACTCGATACCGAAGGTAAAGAGTATATTGGTTTTGTGCAATGTCCGTCATGGTGTCTGTCCGTCTGTCCGTCTGTCCGTCCGTATGGTTGCAAGTTTTTCCACACCCTTCAAGCTAGAGACTTGAAACTTTCCAATTCTCTTTATCTATGGGATAGTAAATTAAAGTGTCAAGATGGGGGTTCTACGATAACTGGGGGGCTGGCAAATCGATAAATTCGATAACCCAAAACCGATAAATCCACATATTTCGCACATCCTTACAGCTAGAAGTACCAAATTTGGTAAGAAGATAGCTATTAGCAACCCCCAAAAAACTGCATCAATAATTTTGGAGCCACGCCCCCCATTCCGCCCCCAGCCCCCCGCATTTTAAAGTCAAAACAGACTATATCTCCCACAGTTTTTGAGCTATAGCCACCAAATTTGGTGCCAAGATAGGTGATGATGACCCCCTAAAAACTGCACCAAAAGTTTGGATGCCACGCCCACCGATACTGCCCTAGCCGCCCCCATCCACCCCAACGCTTCGTCAAAAACGGGAATGCGTGTATCTTCCAGAGTTGTGGAGCTAGAGCCTCCAAATTTGGAGGGAAGATAGCTGTTAACGACCCCCAAAAACTGCATCAAAGTTTTGGAGCCACGCCCACCCATTACGCCCCCAGCCCCCCGCATTTTGAAATCAGAAATGGCTATATCTCCCACAGTTTTGAGCTATAGCCACCAAATTTGGTGCCAAGATAGGTGATGATGACCCTCTAAAAACTGCACCAAAAGTTTGGATGCCACGCCCACCAATACGGCCCTAGCCGCCCCCATCCGCCCCAACGCTTCGTCAAAAACGGGAATGCGTGTATCTTCCAGAGTTGTGGAGCTAGAGACTCCAAATTTGGTGGGAAGATAGCTGTTAACGACCCCCAAAAAACTGCATCAAAGTTTTGGAGCCACGCCCCCATTTCGCCCCCCTTTCCCCACTTTTTACAATTTTCGAGGCTAGAGTCACCAAATTTGGTATGAAGATAGCAATTGACATTCCACAAAGATCTGCATCACAAATTTGGATGCCACGCCCACCCATACCGCCCCCAGCCCCCTTGCCCCACTTTTTTACAAACTTCGAGCTAGATTCACCAAATTTGGTATGTAGATAGCAATTGACATTCCCACAAAGATCTGCATCACAAATTTGGATGCCACGCCCACCCATACCGCCCCCAGCCCCCCTTTCCACAATTTTTACAAACTTTGAGCTAGATTCACCAAATTTGGTATGTAGATAGCAATTGACATTCCACATAGATCTGCATCAAAAATTTGGATGCCTCGCCCACCCATACCGCCCCCAGCCCCCTTTCTCTACATTTTAT